>CM067341.1:68815000-69302500 GCA_034376525.1 Nicotiana benthamiana | reverse complement strand
TTAAATAGCTTGCCGTCAATATATTATGGAGCCCAAACAGAGTTTTGAGCAAATAGTTACGGCCATTTTACTCAACGTGGTTCCAACTTGATTTCAACTTGATTTATTTAGCTTTTACTCATACTTCAAACCCTCAAATTGCTCAAATTTATCCCGAATTAATTCTTAAGTTAGAAACTCTTCATGCAAGGCATAAATCATGAATTTAGTACAATTCATAATCATTTAAGCTCAAACATTTATAAAATATAGTAATTAAAGTGTTGTTACAACGACTAAAACACGAGCCTTTAGCCAATGATCAACACCCCACACTTAAACCATTGCTCGTCCTCGAGCAATTAACATACATTTCACATGTTGAGAACCTTTTTTATCAAACAATTTCTTGTAACAACACATGTTGACGCTTAGGTACCAATTCATAATAATTCAACCTCAAGACATGACTCCAAAGTGCCACGCTTTTACATAACTTGCTTACTTGTTCTAACACAAAGGTCAAAAATTCTCCTTGCCTTTACAAATCATGTGCCCTCCCACAAATAATATAGACTAGTTCCTCTCAAAATAATAATCAAGAATATTTAGGAACTCAAAATAGAAAGAATTAACTCACTCTCAGAATTGAAATTCATGTGCAAAAGATGACATACCATATGCTTGCCCCTAGTGTAATACTCTACTAATTGAACGTATTCAGTCAAGGATCAAGTAGGTCTTTTATTGGTTGTAATGTAGGCTAGAAAAAAGGGGTGTGAAAAAATAGAATGTAGTAATGACACCTCTTTGAACATTTCCATACATACAACATATTTCAAAATTTCAGCATCATTCCTATGTTAAACCATCTCCAACCTTTTTGAGATTTTACATACTAACAACAAATTCCATTCTCTTCAAGCACCTTAGGTTAGGGAATGTTACTACTGAAACAATTCACCCCCATATATATATATATATATATATATATATATATATGAATTATTCTTCATTCTTTTTCTGTTTTTTTAAACATCCGAATAACCAACAAATCTCTTCTTAACTTCTTCAACATTAAAACAACATTAAGTGCTCATGAGAGATATATGTGCAAACAAATGATATATTTCATAAATTGGTAAGGTTTAAAACATGGGTGCCAAAGAAATAGGATTGCACGGCTCAAAAAGTTTGACTAAGATACATACAATTAGGTGGAAATAATTATGAAACTGGTTCAACAAAGAAATGCATATATCATCTCCTAAGCTGAATAATGCTAGTATTTCGCTTTGCTAAAAACTTGGGGGCAAGTTCTAGACATCAACTAATATACACGAATATTCCAGCAATCCTTACTCACACATTGGCACACAACTTGGATCTTTCTCGACTCTCTGGTCAAAGCTGTTAAGCATAGTCATAATTATACAATTTAAGGCACTTACTTTAGGATCAAGAATTGAGATTTGAACATCACAAATAAGGCATATATCACTTTTCAAGCATGTGCATTTGAGGAGAATTAACTCTTTAATTTTTGAATTTTTTATTCTATGTCATACAGAAAGAAGAAACAAAAACAAATTGTATACTATACCCGGTTCAAATACACCCTTGGAAAAGAACCATGGCATAAAGAAAAACCAAGGAAATTATTTAAATTAAACCAAAACTAGCGTACAATTAACTGAAAAACAAAATAAACAATTTTTTTTAATTTCGACTAAATCTAGAAACAATATTTTAAAATTAGGAATACTATCTATAAACACTCTAATTTAACAAAAACAAACTAAAAGCAACTTTGACACACTAAACAAAATAACTAACTCAATCCAACAAAGTACGAATTTTAACAAAGTAAGTACATTACAATAGGGGCAAACCACCCCACACTTAAAACCTTGCATTGTCCCTAATGCAAAAGAAAAACAAAATAGATCAGAAAAAATACTCCCCGAGGCCATTGGCCTAAGTATCTTCTTCTTCAAATGTGCGCAGATATTCATTGTCATCTTAGGGAACATTGTTCACATCCACATCCTTGTCGGTTACTAGGCGCAACCTCAGGCAGTCTAATGTTTGATCTTTTGCTTGGGTTCCTAGATATTATATCTGCAAAACATGATATATTAGCTAAAAAAATCATTTTAAGCGCAAGTGGAATAAATACCTCACACTTATGTTATTATCATGTTGACACTTAGTATGTATAGCAGGGATTCAAACTACCCTGTTCTTTAATTAGAATGATTTAATGCTTATCGGTCTACCTATAGACATAATTACTACAATTTTACATAAAAATAAAAATTGCAAACTAAGATGAAAATATAAACAATAAACATAAAAATAAATTAGTCTATTTTACAAAATTCAAAATTATTGTAAAAAATATATTTCACAGACATATATACAAATCCTACATAGACAATATACAATGTGAACCATTTTTTCCTTCCACCTTGAACTTATGAATTGTACCCCTAATAAGGCATCAAGTCTGTCGCTATGCTTCTTTGGTGGGGCTACAAAGATAACCAGACCAAGTAATAAATTTTTCACTCGATACTTCTCGGCCTTTAGATAAGGAGTTTAACTTTTGCTTTTTGGAACACCAAATTCAAAAATATAGATACTTTAATGAGATTAATTCACCCTTAAGCATATTCAGATTAATTAATAGCACCACCATTCATTAATAATAAGTGCTCAAACATCGCTCAACCCAATCAACGAGGCTACAACCTACTCGCTACTGACGGACGTTCCCTCAACACGGATGTGTCTGCCTAACGCCAGCTGGCAAGATCCACAGCAATAAATACTAAGAGAAGGAACCCTAGAAAGGGGGCTTCTTCTTCTTCATCATTTTTCTACTTCTCAATGAAGAACGTATCATTGTCGGGTTTTGAACCTCTCCATGGAGAAACAGACCAAACCACTATCATCAATAAAAGATCTTTAAATTTATCTTCCTAACTAATGACACTCGTCTCTTTTATTTTTCATTTGGTTTGTTGATTTATTACGATCTGCTATGACTGACTTTTCATTTATTTTAATTGACTTATGCTTATAAAGTGTATGAAAACTTTGAGCTCTATATATATCCAAAGATTAAGGGATGGGATGGCATGCAGCAACGGATCGGCGGTCAAGGGAAAAAAGGACATTACGTGATGGAAGGACATGCAACAATGGATGGTCACAAGTTATAAAATACAATATTACTCCAGAATAATCTGAAGTTATTTCGTACGTTGCATCAATTGATTTTGAAGATTCATCGAGAAGCATTGAATTCCATCCAACAACCAACTAGTTAAAAATCACAGTAACACTTTAATTCCCTCAGCTAAAAACAACTGTGGATTAGTCATAAACTTCTTCTATATAAGGGCATTCAAGTACCATTCTTCTCCCACACCTACTTCACTTTGCAAAGCTAAACTATTATTTCAAAAATCACAACTTCTTTTATTTCGAAACTATATTTCATCAAAATGGCTAAGGTTGCAAGCTTATCAGTAATGTTCATAGCTGCTATGGTGATTGCAATAGTTGCAAGCCATGCAGAGGCAGTAGTCACATGTGGGACGGTGGCGACAGATTTGTCGCCATGCCTCGACTACGTTAGGATGGGAGGAGCCATCCCTACAATGTGCTGCAACGGTACTAATATTGATAACTGTCTCACTTAAAAGCTTAATTTGTTCGAGAAATAAATTAATTTTTAATTGCATAATTATATTATGTCTCAACAGGTATTAGGAGCCTTTTCAGGGCAGCAAGTACCACTCAGGATCGCCAAACTGTTTGCAATTGCATGAAATCTGCTGCTCGTGTTATCAGTGGAGTTAATCTCAACCTAGCTGCTGCCCTTCCCAGCGAATGTGGTGTCAATATTCCCTACAAGATCAGCCCAACCATTGACTGTGCCAGGTATATATACATATATTCTTTCCTAAATATTTCGCAACATTTTTGTGCTTAACTACCATTGTAAAGTACAACTTCTATATAAAAAAGTTTTCACTATCAGGTCACCTAAATGTCACCCAAAAGATAACTATAGTTATTCGTCTATTAAAAGTGAGATTAGTTAACTACCCGATAAGACATATACAATACATTGATTAGAGTAAAAGTTCTTTACACTGCCAGCATATATAATGTAACTAACTGTTATTTTCATTTGCTGGTAATAAATATTGCAGGGTGCAGTAAAGTTGTTTGAAACTCGTAAATCTGTGGTAGCAGGATGTGGAGTAGCAGATGTTGTGATTGTCTGTGATGAAGTTAATAAGATGAATATTTTGATGCTTTCAACACTATTCATCTTTGTATTCTGTTTTCCTGTTTTTAGTAGTTTTAGTTAAAGCTGTTTAATGGTTCAACTGGTCCGGGCCGGGTCGGATTTTTTCGACCCGTCCGGGTTCCGGGCCGGGCCGGGTTGAACAGTACCGGGTTTTTAAGGGGACAGGTTGGTTCGGGTTAAAATTGAACCATACGGGTTACGGGTTGAAAGGGACCGGGCCGGGTTTAGTATATTTCAATTTTTTTTGAAATTAAGTATAACTATTAAGTTATAATAATATTAATACTTTGTAATAATTGAATGAGTACAAATAAGATGGGAAAAAATTGCACTTATTGCAAGTGCTACTTTATTTCTCAATTTCAAATTAATAAGTAGAAAATAAAATATTTACATTTTTTCTAACAAGTAAACTAGTGAAGTAGTAATTTCAAATGTTTTGCATCGCCTTAGCAAATTCATCATAATCAATATCTCCAAGTTAAAGTTCTTCGTCTTCTGCGCTATTAACATCTTCCTATCCTTGATTTCTTCGTTCCGATCTATCTAATCCAAACTCTGAAACATACTAAAACTTACAAATCATTGCTTCCCAACTGAAAGTCTGAAAATAAATCAAGGCCACTTTTAGAAATTATTCGCCCATTCTATGGGATGGACAGCTCTAATATGTCTTGTAAGTGTTCCAGTCCCTCCTAAATTTCCTTCGGTCAAATGTTGAAAAGTTTCGTTACAAAATTTGCACTTAACACTATTAGTACCTTCTATTATTTCAAAAAAAATTCCATACCGTACTTCTTCTTTACGATTAGAAGTCGGGTCATTACTATTACTACCAGAAGCTACAGGACTAGCATCATTAAACATATTGTAAAAATGAAAATATAAGCTAAAATTAAATATGCAATTAAAATATTAAATAAGAGAAAGAGTTGGAGGGAGTGCACCGAATTCGACAATAAATTGAGCACTTGGTTACGCAAATCCAGTGTTACCACGAAAAAACGACAAGCAAGTATTTCAATTTTGAACTTCAATTCAAGCTTCAAATTCCGAATGACAAATTGCGATAGGGAAAAGAGTGACAAATAAAATATGAAATCTTGCAAATTGAAGGGAAGAGAGATAGATTGATAATTTGAGAATTAAGATTGAGATAAGAATTTTGAGTGAAGAAATGAAGAAAAGATGAGGGTATTTATAGATTTTAAGAAGGGTTAATATTGTAAATTAATAAATAGAAAAAAATAATGAAAAATGGCCATTTTTGTAAAATTGTCCGTTGGCCAACGGTAATGTGGGCCCCACATACTCAAAAAACCAAAAAAAAAAAAAAAATTTTACCGTTGAACCGGGCCGGTTCATATCGGTTCGCGGTACTGTTGACTATACCGGGCCGGTCCGGTCCGGTTCCGATACCAAAAAATCCTAACGGACCAACCCCCTACCCCCTAGGACCCAGCCCTGCCCGGCCCCTGCTAACTGGTCCGGTCCCGATTTTTGCCGGTCCGGTCCGGGCCGGTCCCGGATCAACCCGGCCCGGTTGACACCTCTAGTTTTAGTAGTACCTTATATGCACGCTATTTTCTCTTGCCGCTTAATTAGAGCATAAGAGGTTGTACCATTTGTGGTCCTCTTAACTCTATTGAGTATATCATGTATTAACAGCGTGCTACTTTTAATGGTAAAATCTTAAAAAACTTTCATGCCGAGATAATCAAATAATTTTGGTCAAAGTGTGGTGAGATATTTACACCTGAAAACAGAGTGCAACGGCTTTTCAAACAAGAGGGTCTCATGGTAATACAATACGACAGACATGTCAAATGTAGAATATGGAGATTTCGAATTTAAATCATGAGTATGGAGAAAATCTTGATAAAAAATATTACTTCATCCGTTCCAATTTATCTGAACTATTTGACTGAGCACGGAGTTTGAGAAAAAATAAAGATTTTTTGAATTTGTGGTCCTAAATGTTAGATAGTACGCTTAACGCTAGAGGGGGGTGAATAGCGTTATAATAAAATTTAGCGTAAACTTGCGGAAATTAAAATTTGCAGGAAGTAAATAAGTGCGATAGATAATAACTTACACACAGATATATCCTGGTTCACCACAACGTGTGGCTAGTCCAGTCCCCGAGAGACTCTCTCGAGATTTTCCACTAACGTGTCAAGCTTCCGGGTGCTTAACAAACCTTTACAACTTGAGGACGCAAGCCTCAACACCTTTGCTCGGAGTTACAACACTCCAAGACTTCAACCAAGGAAACACAAGTTCCTTACAACAAGAGAATTACAATTCTCTTACAAGTGTATACAACACTAAAACACTCAAACAAAATACTCCTTAATGAGTAGATATGAGTAAAAGAAGTAAGCTCTGGATCACAACAACTTTGGACAAGAATATGGCTCTCAAAAGCTTTATGAAATTGAATATAAAATGATAAACAAAAGTATGCAAGCTTATAGCAATGTAATGATCAGTTGTAGTATGTTGTTGTGTTTAAAACACTGAAATGAAGCTGTATTTATAGTTGAAAAACTTGGCATTACCGTTGCCTAGTTGCCAATTAAGAGTTGCTGATTTTACTCACTGACAATCGATTGTCAAACCCCAACAGTCGATTGTCTGCCAGTCAGATCAAAATTCAATCCCAGATTTTACGCATGATAATCGATTACTTACAATCCATAATCGATTACTGGCAACGTTCAAAAAATCCTTTCCAGATTTTACCACAAACACTTGATTGTCCAGAATCAACAATCGATTACTCAGCAACATTCAAAAAAATTTTTCCGGATTTTAATCAAAACAATCGATTATACCAAATCAATAATCGATTACCCAATAACGTTCAAAAAATCTTTTCCGGATTTTAATCACAACAATCGATTATACATAATCAATAATCGATTACCTGACGGTATTTGAAAACTTTACGACAACGGTCAGCTTCACAATCGATTGCACAAAGTTAACAATCGATTACTTATCAGTTTTTGAAAAATATTTTAGACACTGCCTCTTGACAATCGATTGTTATATACTCACAATCGATTATTTAATAAATATGAAAATCACTGGAAGTCACTGCCTCAACATAATCGATTGTCATTAGTTCACAATCGATTATTTTGTGACTTTTAAAAATCTGAAGGACACTGTCTCTTCACAATCGATTGTCATTAGTTTCACAATCGATTATTCTGAGTTTTGAAATACTTTGATGGACACTGCCTCATCACAATCGATTGTCATAAGGTTCACAATCGATTGTCATGCAGGTTTGAAGAAACCTGATGTTCACTGCCTTAACACAATCGATTGTCATTAGTTCACAATCGATTGTCATGCAGTCTTGGCTTAAAACAATCGATTATCATTAGTACATAATCGATTATCTTAGTCCAGTTTTCAGAGGCATTTAAAAATCATTTTGACTAATGAAAATATGCATGATTTAAAATCATTTAGCATTAAATTAAATATGCATGAATTTGGAAAATAGTTTTATGAGAGAAGCCATGTTACGAGTCAAGTTGTAGGATCAAGATCACAATTAAGAATGACTCAATTAAACTATAAAACTTTATCTTGAGCTTGAATCTCCATGTATATCAATTGTGCGCTTGTTTCTTGAACTTCGTCATATATCAATTTTCGCTTCGTTTGTCATTCATCAAAACCTATACAAAAGAACACACGTTTTAGTATATTGCATTGAGAACGTGTTTCCAACAATTTCCCCCTTTTTGATAATGGCAAACATTAAGCGGGATATGCAATGCAAGCAATTTATATTGACGATTCAAGACAAGTGTATACATGCAACAAGTATGCAATTTGTTCCCCCTCAATATATGAATTCCCCCTTAATTTAAGCTTATAGATATGGAGAGTGCATACTCGTTATCTTCCCCCTTTTGCCATTAGCATAAATAACATAATAGTAAGATGCTAAAGATGTAAATAAAACTTGTTTATTTATTAAAAAATATAGCAACATCAACCCGAATAATAGCAACATAATCGATTATTGATACGACATAATCGATTTTTAGACGACGGAAACCGATTGTTGTACGTCAAGCTTTATAATTCCCCTTTCCTTTGGGGCGATACCTCGATACTTTTTGGTGTCGACTTCCTTACCTTTCTCATCTTTGTCTAGATGATCGGATGTGCTCATGGGAGTTTCCATTTCTTTTGCATTGTTCATCTCAAATCGTTTCAGCAATTCTTTGCAATATTTGGCTTGACAAATGAATGTACCTTCTTTCATTTGCTTTACTTGTAATCCCAAAAAGAATGTTAACTCACCCATCATAGACATCTCAAATTCGCTTGTCATTAAATCAGAAAATTCCTTGCATAAAACATTGTTAGTAGCACTAAATATAATATCATCTACATATATTTGAACTAACAAAATATCATTGTTTTTATGCTTAACAAAGAGAGTTGTGTCAACTTTCCCCCTAATGAAATCATTTTCCAAAAGAAACTTACTCAATCTTTCATACCAAGCTCGGGGAGCTTGTTTTAAACTATAAAGAGCCTTTTTTGAGTTTGAAAACATGATCGGGAGATTTAAAGTTTTCAAAGCCGGGGGGTTGTTCAACAAAAACTTCTTCTTGAATAAAACCGTTTAGAAAAGCACTTTTCACATCCATTTGATATAAATTGAAATTCATAAAAGAGGCAAATGCAAGCAATAAGCGAATAGCTTCTAATCTAGCTACGGGAGCATATGTTTCCTCATAGTCAATACCTTCTTCTTGATTATAGCCTTTTGCTACAAGCCTAGCTTTGTTTCTAGTGATTATACCATTTTCA
Organism: Nicotiana benthamiana; assembly: GCA_034376525.1. NCBI lineage: Eukaryota > Viridiplantae > Streptophyta > Magnoliopsida > Solanales > Solanaceae > Nicotiana > Nicotiana benthamiana. The sequence goes on along the minus strand of CM067341.1, from coordinate 69,293,346 downwards.
TCTAGTTTATTGCAAAAAACCCATTTCGTACCAATTATGGTATGACCTTCGGGTCTTGGCACCAAATCCCAAACGTCATTGCGTTCGAATTGGTTAAGCTCCTATTGCATTGGCAAGGACCAAAATTCATCCCCAATTGCTTCTGAGATGGTTTTGGGTTCAATTTGAGAAACAAAAGCAGTATGTTCTAAGGTATTTTTGAGAGAGTTTCGGGTACTTACCTTGTCTCCAATGTTGCCAATTACCTGTTCGAGAGGGTGATCTTTGATTGTCCTCCACTCGTTAGGCATATTCATTTCTTTTTCCAATTGTGGCGCTTCTTCCGTTGGTTGTTCCTCAGTTTTATCTTTATTTTCCTTGGTTGTTCCTCTTGTATTTTGTCTTTCAAGCTATCTAAGATACCTGCAAGATCAAAACCGGAATCCTTTCTCGCCAAGCGAGCATTATTTTCGGAAAATACAACATGAGGGGATTCCTCCACAATTTGGGTTCTTTTATTAAAGACCCTATATGCTATACTACGTGAGGAATATCCAATGAAAATACCTTCATCCGACTTAGCATCAAATTTACCCAATTGGTCTTTGCCATTGTTATGAACAAAACATTTGCAACCAAAAACTCTAAAATGGGAAATATTTGGTTTTCTTCCCTTATAAAGTTCATAGAGGGTTTTCATGAGTATCGGCCGAATTACTACTCTATTTAGAACGTAGCAAGCGGTACTCACGGCGTCCGCCCAAAAATGTTTGGGTATCTTAGCTTCGTCGAGCATGGTTCTAGCCATCTCTTCGAGACACCTATTTTTCCTTTCCACCACCCCATTTTGTTGTGGTGTACGTGGAGCAGAAAATGTATGCTCGATTCCGAGTTCGTCACAAAAGTTCGCAAAGAGATTGTGATCAAACTCTCCCCCATGATCACTTCTAATTGAAGTGACGGTTGTTTCTTTCTCATTTTGAACACGCTTAAGAAATAATTTAAAATTTTGAAAAGCGTCACTTTTATTGGCAAGAAATAAAGTCCAAGTAAATCTCGAGTAATCATCAACAATCACAAAAGTATATTTATTTCTTCCTAGACTTTCAATGCGCGAGGGACCAAATAAATCCATATGAAGCAATTGCAATGGTCTAGAAGTTGAAACAATGTTTTTAGATTTGAAAGATGCTTTTGTTTGCTTCCCCTTTTGAGACGAGTCACAAATAGAGTCATTTTCAAATTTTAAAAAGGGAAGACCAACAACTAAGTTTTGAGAAATCAATTTGTTCAAAAGATGCATATTGATATATGCTGCTCTACGATGCCATAGCCAAGTATCATCCTCTTTACTCATTAGACAATCAACATATTCGGGTGAGGAATTAGCAAGATCAACCATATAAATATTATCAACTCTAAAACCACGAAGTATGATTTTGAAATCACTACGTCTAAATACTAGGCATTCATCCGAATCAAATAGAGCAAGATTTCCCTTGTCACATAATTGGCTTATGCTCAAGAGATTATGCTTCAAACCTTTCACAAGTAATATATGCTTAATAGAGGATTTTTCATCCTTACCGACCGAGCCGATGCCGATGATCTTTCCTTTATTGTTATCACCGAAGATAACTCTTCCTCCATCTTTGTGCTCTAATTGAAGGAACTTGGATTCATCTCCCGTCATATGCTTGGAGCATCCACTATCAAGGTACCATAGTACACTTGATCCCTTCAAGCACACCTACAAAAAAAATTAATGTTCTTTAGGTACCCATGCCATCTTGGGTCCTTGGGGGTTAGGCATATTATAATGATGCGATTGAGTAACATGTCTATGACGTGTAAAGCATGCAGGAGCAATATGACCAATACGTCTACAATAATGACAAGTCAAATTTGGGTTATGCATCCTTCTAGGTTCATAGTAACTAGACGGATGAAAATTGCTTACTCTATTTTGACCACTATGACTATTTCGCATTTCATGAGAATTATTTCTCCTACTATGAGCTCTAGGATGGGCAGCATTTCTAGAGTGATTGTTTCTCGGTTGAGGGCCATTGCTAGGTCTTCTAAGGGGTTCAAAATTTGGCCTAAAATATGCATCATTTCTAGGGTGACTATTTCTAGGTGGTAAGTCATTCCTAGGTCTTCTAAAATGTTCAGCATTTTGTCTAGCATGCATATTGGCTCTAGAGTTGTTGTTTCTAGGATAAGCATTTCTATTGTTAATCCTAGGTTGAGCTTTAGGTTGTTGGGGTTTAGCTGCAACCTTTTCTTCATTTTTAAAGCCTATTCCATGCTTGGTTGATTTCAAGTTAACAAGAACATCATTCAAGTTTTTGTGCGAAGAATTAAACTTATCTAATGTACCTTTAAGCCTACTTACTTCATTCTTAAGAAGCAAACAAGAAGTGCAATTTCTAGTAGAGCTTTCGGGCTTATCGGAACTTCTTTTTCCAAAAAACTTGGTTTCCTCTTTCAGCTTCTCATTTTCTAAAACCAGTTTTTCTAAATCCTTTTCTTTCAAAGAAAGCTGTTTTTGAAAATCCTTTTCTTTTAATGAAGCATTTTCTTTTATGCCCTTAACAGTTTTTGAAGCCTTAATAAACTCAGCATATAATTCATCAAAAGCAGTTCGCATTTCTTCAAGAGTAAAGAAGTTTTTAGACGAAATTTGACATACCTCATCTTTGTTGTCTTCTTGTGCCATAAGGCAAAGATTTGCTGCTTCGTCTTCTTCTCCTTCGCTTGACTCATCTCCGGAGTCGCCTCCCCAAGAAATGTATGCACGTTGCTTTTTAAAAGGTTTCTTCTCCTTTTTGATGTTTGGGCAATTTGATTTGATGTGCCCGGTTTCACCACATTCATAGCACTTGATTTGTTCGCCTTGCTTTTTGCCCTTGCGTTCATACTCCTTGCGCATGAACTTTTGAAATCTTTTGATAACGAGTCCAAACTCGTTGTCTCCTTCCTCATTAATTTGCGGTTGGCTTGTGCTCGCCTTTGGAGCTATTCTTTGCCTCCTTTGATCATCAACAAAAGGGTTAAGAATAGTAGATTCATAGGTTTTAAGGTTACCTCTTAGTGCGTCGATGGTGACGTTTGAAATGCCAATGGATTCTTGAATTGCATCGGCCTTTGATCTCCATGCCAGTGTGAGACTTCTAAGAATTTTTCGAACGAGCTCTCTATCCGTGAATGTTTTCTTGAGAGCATGTAAGTCATTTACGATTATTGAAAATCGCTCAAACATTTCGTCCACCTTTTCACCTTCCTTTATGTGAAATAATTCATAAGAATGGGTTAGGAAATCAATTTTTGCTTCCCTTACCTGGTCCGTACCTTCGTATGTAACTTCTAGCTTGTCCCACATCTCCTTTGCCGTTGTGCAACACGATATTTTCCTGTAATCGTCAGCATTAACAGCACAATATAATAAATTAATTGCTTTAGCATTATTTTTAACCTTTCGGATGTCATCCGCGTTATACTCATCCTCGGACTTGGGAACCCATTCGTTTTCCACCTTCTTTGTTGGAATTTGGTTTCCCTTCATTATCACCTTCCAAAGGTGAAAGCTGTTGGACTGAACGAAGATCTTCATCCTCTCCTTCCAGTACGTGTAATTTGTACCGTTGAATAGAGGTGGTCGTGTGGAGCACTGTCCTTCATCAATTCCTGCAAAAGAATCACGAGTAGAAGCCATGGATGGTTCTCTCAAACTGTTAAGTTTTCAGAGAGTTGGGCTCTGATACCAATTGTTAGATAAAGCGCTTAACGCTAGAGGGGGGGGGGGTGAATAGCGTTATAATAAAGTTTAGCGTAAACTTGCGGAAATTAAAATTTGCAGGAAGTAAATAAGTGCGATAGATAATAACTTACATACAGATATATCCTGGTTCACCACAACGTGTGGCTAGTCCAGTCCCCGAGAGACTCTCTCGAGATTTTCCACTAACGTGTCAAGCTTCCGGGTGCTTAACAAACCTTTACAACTTGAGGACGCAAGCCTCAAATCCTTTGCTCGGAGTTACAACACTCCAAGACTTCAACCAAGGAAACACAAGTTCCTTACAACAAGAGAATTACAATTCTCTTACAAGTGTATACAACACTAAAACACTCAAACAAAATACTTCTTAATGAGTAGATATGAGTAAAAGAAGTAAGCTCTGGATCACAACAACTTTGGACAAGAATATGGCTCTCAAAAGCTTTATGAAATTGAATATAAAATGATAAACAAAAGTATGCAAGCTTGTAGCAATGTAATGATCAGTTGTAGTATGTTGTTGTGTTTAAAACACTGAAATGAAGCTGTATTTATAGTTGAAAAACTTGGCATTACCGTTGCCTAGTTGCCAATTAAGAGTTGCTGATTTTACTCACTGACAATCGATTGTCAAAACCCAACAATCGATTGTCTGCCAGTCAGATCAAAATTCAATCCCAGATTTTACGCATGATAATCGATTACTTACAATCCATAATCGATTACTGGCAACGTTCAAAAAATCCTTTCCAGATTTTACCACAAACAATCAATTGTCCAGAATCAACAATCGATTACTCAGCAACGTTCAAAAAATCTTTTCCGGATTCTAATCAAAACAATCGATTATACCAAATCAATAATCGATTACCCAATAACGTTCAAAAAATCTTTTCCGGATTTTAATCACAACAATCGATTATACAGAATCAATAATCGATTACCTGACGGTATTTGAAAACTTTACGACAACGGTCAGCTTCACAATCGATTGCACGAAGTTAACAATCGATTACTTAAAAGTTTTTGAAAAATATTTTAGACACTGCCTCTTGACAATCGATTGATATATACTCACAATCGATTATTTAATAAATTTGAAAATCACTGGAAGTCACTGCCTCAACACAATCGATTGTCATTAGTTCACAATCGATTATTTTATGACTTTGAAAAATCTGAGGACACTGTCTCTTCACAATCGATTGTCATTAGTTTCACACTCGATTATTCTGAGTTTTGAAAAACTTTGATGGACACTGCCTCATAACAATCGATTGTCATAAGGTTCACAATCGATTGTCATGCAGGTTTGAAGAAACCTGATGTTCACTACCTTAACACAATCGATTGTCATTAGTTCAGAATCGATTGTCATGCAGTCTTGGCTTAAAACAATCCATTATCATTAGTACATAATCGATTATCTTAGTCCAGTTTTCAGAGGCATTTAAAAATTATTTTGACTAATGAAAATATGCATGATTTAAAATCATTTAGCATTAAATTAAATATGCATGATTTTGGAAAATAGTTTTATGAGAGAAGCCATGTTACGAGTCAAGTTGTAGGATCAAGATCACAATTAAGAATGACTTAATTAAACTATAAAACTTTGTCTTGAGCTTGAATCTCGATGTATATCAATTGTGCGCTTGTTTCTTGAACTTCGTCATATATCAATTTTCGCTTCGTTTGTCATTCATCAAAACCTATACAAAAGAACACACGTTTTAGTATATTGCATTGAGAACGTGTTTCCAACACTAAACAAATTCAAATGGAACCCAGAGTATTGGTATGGTTATAAAAGCTTCTCAATAAGGGCTGGGTTATAATTTTAAGCTAAATTGATACTCCCTCCGTTCTAATTTATGTGAACATGTTTGACTGGGGTATGAAATCTAAGAAAAAAATGAAACTTTTGAAATTTGTGGTCCTAAACAAGTTAAAAAAGGGGCTCATAGTATTTGTGTGGTTATAAAAGCTTCTCATTAAGGCTAAAATTATAAGATTAAGCTAAATTATTACCAAATTAAGAAATAGATCATTCTTTCTAGAACAGATCAAAAAGGAAATAAGTTCACATAAACTGAAACATAAGAAATATTAAATTTAAAACGAGTTTATTCTTTTTGAAAGAGACAAAAAAGAAATAGGTTCACATAAATCTTGATTAACTCTTTTATTGAGTCTTATACCAGTTTGAATCCCGATTAGTCGGACACCACACAAGGACATCAGTTATCAAGCGGGATATCAAAGGAAAAAACATGTAAAAGCATCTAATCCAAATGACCATTGTTCAACCAAAAATAAAACAATTACTCTGCACCGCCAAAAGTAATGTTTCAAGCTTTGATAATATCTTAGTTTGAACATCTTCGAATCCAAGCTTAGATAATATCTTAAATAAAATATCTGCAAAGTTTTAGTAACTAAACTTTAAGCAGGTTAATTTCGCTTTTTAAGTATGGCAAAGTTGTTAAACCTACTCTATCTGAATTTCTTACATGAAATTGCAATTACACATATATAGTACTTCTAGTATTAATTTAAGACAATATATAATTATCTTATTTTTTTAAGAAAATAAATATGACACATACTACTTCCTTTTTTCTTGTTTAGCCATAATAAATATTTGTTTGAAAAGGCAACTCTTGCGATCTTTTATTATAAAACTTGTTGTTGAAGAGTATTTACCCATAAAACGGTATAGTTGAATTTGTAAACATAATTGTTTATACCCAATTTTTTCCTCATATTTTTAAATTGTATATATGTACTATCACAATAGTATATTTGCATTATCATTTAGTTTATAAACCTATACATGCATTTTCTATAATTTTTCATAAATGTTGGAGTTTTAAATTGATTTTTCTGCATTTAAATTACTTGAATAATTATTAATAATTCCTTCAAATTATTTTCTAATTTCTTAATCATCCAAATCACTATTTAGCATCATCATATATGCTTCATAATATTTTTATTTTATTTCGTATAATTATGTTTGTATTTTTAAAGCTATTTACCTAATTTTGCAATAATAGCCTATATTCACATATAATTACTTTTATCTGTACTATTTGTGTCAAAATATCCTTTTATATTTTTGCCATTTTGATCAAAATAACTAAGTTTAGTGACTTGACCAGTCACCAGCCATTTCGACTTAGACAAAGTGAAAGAATCGATTCGATCATTCAAGTCGTAAGAAGTTCATCGGTCCTTCCTCCGATGCCTTCTGTTCATTCTTCTTCCCTCCTGACGTTCCCCTAGCGAGGGATCTATCAATCGTGATTGTTGCTCCTTATGCCTGGTTTCTCTCAACTCTCCCTTCAGAGCTACCCTTACTTGAAAGCAGAAGAAGTAGCTTACTAACCGACATAGAAAAGAAGGTAGATATTATCCCCAGATTTGAGACAAATGAATAAAAAGATATCACATATAATGCTAAATTATGAATGTTAATCATTTTATTACAGAAATAATATTTTTATTTATTTATTAAACATTTTAAAATTATTTTTGTTGAATTTTGGGTATCTAAATAATAGCCCATTCTTAAAACCAAATTTGGACCTAAATTAGCCCAATTACCCCTATCCCAAGACAAATTAACCCAACCCAACCCGGTCGATGCCCCATCTCTACGATCAACTACACTCACCTTTTAAATCCTTGCCGTTGATCTCAAAAGATCAACATCCCTCGTTATTTCCCCCTTTTAATTAATCCCTCACAGCAAACCCTAGCTATTTCCCATTACCACCTGTCCTTTAACTCTCTCAAACCCTCCTTCTTCTTCTTCAACTAATCCCTAGACGTATTCACCCTAAATCCATCTCCTAATCGCACAAGATATGAGATTTGACTGCTACTACTTGCAATACACGACATTCTCTTGGTACTGGTTACTACACTACATTGCTTGCCTAAACATGGCAAGCAGAACCCTTAAAGATCGAACCAAAATCAGTTCAAATCATTAAAATTTCTGCTATTCTATCTATACTCACTCTTATTCTATTATGGGTACGAAATCTGTGTATATTTTCTATTGATTCTTACTTACTATAAAACTAGGGTTTTTAGATCTCTTTGATCGAACCAAAATTGGTTCGAATCTCTGATTTTAAGTGTTATCTTGTCTATATTCGTCCTATTGTGTGTTCTCTTGCCTAGATACAAATTATTCTTTTCATAAAATTAGAGTTTGAAATTTTTTCTTTTTTGCTTATTGAGTTTTGGTTGCATGTGATAATTCTTTCCTTTCTAGTGTTTGATTGATAATTTTCCTTGTTTGGGGTGTTCAATTTCGACTACTATATGTCACACTTCCTTTTTCCCAAGGGGGATAGGAAGTTTTTCTAATTAAAGTAATATTAATCAAAACGAGATTATTTATTTAGCTTTCGAGTCGTCACTTGGAATAATTTATGGTGTCCCAAGTCACTAGTGTATTTCAAATCTCAAATCGAGGAAATTGATTCTATTTTTTGGTTTGCGAAACAGAAGACCAGGTAAGAAATTCTGTTAACCAAGGAGAAGGTGTGAGGAACTCCCGAGTAATGATACCCAATTTTTTCTATGTATTTTTATACCCAAAACACTTCCAAAATAATATATATATGCATATATAAGCACACCAAAAGGTTTTGGCATTTTAATGATTTTTAAACCAATTTATGGCCTATTTTTATACCATAAAATCCAATAATTATTCCCAAAGCTTGCCATTTTGGAGAATAATTTATTTTATTCTTATATTTAAACAAAAATATAGCCAACATATTTTTTGCACAGTTTAATAAATTCTTTTGGCATTTTAAAAATAAAATTACATATAATTATAATACTAGCCTCTTTAAGATTTAATACAATTTTATAATTACAAGATTGATCCCAATATTTTTAAATTAAAATTTATATATGATTGGTTGACTCAGTACCTTTAATTTATTTTTAAAACATGTTTCACTATTTCAGCCTAGAACAATCCCAATTCCGAATTCAAATTGACCAACGCAATTCATTCAAACCCAATCCCTTGACCTATTTCATCCAACCCACCCATAAATCCTTTTAATCCAGGCCGTTGATCATTTTGATCAATGGCCACAAATGACCCTTTCCTTTTTAATTCTACCAACCCCCTAACCCCAAGCCTCATTTCTTTTAGATAGCTACCTCTGAATCCTCTTCTCTCTCAAAACGCTCTCAAGCACTCGAAACCCTAATCGACTTCCTCTTCTTCTTCGACCATTATCTCACCGGAGTCTATGGCCTTTCAGGCCATGGAGAACCTATGCCCAGCTTCCTTCACTCCTAAGCATGAGCGTTTGCATAGATCTGTGGTTCTATGGCCTCTCATGCCTTGCTCCGACGTATTCGAGCTTTAGAAGCCTAGCCATGGCCATCTATCACTCAAGATCGGACCTCTTCTAAGCCTTCTCATAAGGGTCTTAGAGAAACCCTAAAGCTATTCGAGGTTCCTTTCTCTTTTATCTACTTAGATCTGTGGTGAATCCGTGCTATACTCAACGTTTTAAAGCTTTCCCCAATTTTCTTTTCAAAATTAGTTTGCTTTCAATTCAGGATTTTTGGAAAAATCTCAAAATAACTTATGACTCCTCTTCTTCTTCTTCTTCTTCTTCTTCTTCTTCTTCTTCTTCTTCTTCTTCTTCTTCTTCTTCTTCTTCTTCTTCTTCTTCTTCTTCTTCTTCTTCTTCTTCTTCTTCTTCTTCTTCTTCTTCTTCTTCTTCTTCTTCTTCTTCTTCTTCTTCTTCTTCTTCTTCTTCTTCTTCTTCTTCTTCTTCTTCTTCTTCTTCTTCTTCTTCTTCTTCTTCTTCTTCTTCTTCTTCTTCTTCTTCTTCTTCTTCTTCTTCTTCTTCTTCTTCTTCTTCTTCTTCTTTATCTTTGTGTGAATATGTCAGTACCATGCTTATGAGTTTTTCTTTTGTGTGCTTATGTTTGCCATATGATGCATGTTCTTCTGTTTTTGTGTTTTGCTCTTGCCTTTACTGGGTTCTATAAGCATGCTTTACATGTCTATCTCGTATGTTCCTCTATTGTATTTTTTACTGAGCTTCTTGCTCCTTGTTTGCCTTTACTGGACTTTGTTTGAACCCCAAGCATGTTTCTTTTACTGTTTTCCTAAACCTGTATAGCTTTTTCTTTTCTGAACTTGTTTGAGCGACAAGCTTTGCCTATGTATATTCCCTGTGTTTCAAAGTTGATGTTCTCTCTGTTTGTTTTCTCACAAGTCTCTGAAATAAGACTACTGAGCTTGTTCTATTTGTTATTTTCTCTTCTACGCATCTGATTCGAGTCAGATTTGGGGGGTTTTTGGCGAGATTGACTTTTTCTTTGGACTAGGGTTCTATTCAGAACCCTTAACTCCCTTTCGGACTCATACTGAGTCTAAGAACATAACTTGGTTACTCTGATTTCTTGCTAGTTTTACAGTAACTCTCTCTTGTCTCAAATGTTTGTATGCTTTTATATGACAAATTCTCTTCTTTCAAAAGGCCTTTGGCCAGCTCGTGATTGATTTTGAGTTCTTTTTAAAAAGGTTTGATTGTGTTTTGTTGATTTTCTTTAAATTGAACCCTTTCTCACCTTTTTTTGGTTGGATTCATTCACACTAAGATTCAAACCCTGATTTTACTGGCTGTTGATTGATTGTCTTTCCTTGTTTGACCTAAATCGTGTAACTAATAAACTATTTCCATAAATAATGCTCTGTGTATCTACCCCTATTACATTGCTTTAGAAAAGATTCTTAAAACAAATCCTTTCCTTATTTATTTTGCCTGTTTGAATAAAATCTCTTAACCAAAGGGAAACAACTTGTGATTGATTTTAAGAACCATTCTCTTACCTTTTCTTACTCACCTTCTCCACTATAAAAGGGCCTGCCATTTTGCACTAAAAGAAAATGGTCTTCATATGCTTTCACAGACTTTTCTGCACAAAAACATAGGCTCTTACACATGCGAATACTGAGATCTTTCACCAAAATATTCTACTCTCTTCTTCTACTTTGTGCTTTCTGAAACAATTTTGAGCTCTCTCTCTGAACTCTCAAGTGTTCTGCTGAACTTAAGTTTACTCCTGTTGTGTTTACTTGCCATGATTTCTCTATTGTTCTGCTTGTTTTTACTTTGCAACTGGTACGCTATTCTTAGTTAAATAATGCCTCTTCACTATGTGTTTACTTCCTAGTCTGTTATGTTCTTCTACTATGTTTCTGCAACCATGTTGTGCTTTTCTTATATAAAATCCCTTTCACTTTTCCCCTTTGTATGTGAGTATAGTTCCAGCCATAACAACACTTTGATATTGCTGTCTATGACTCTGAACTAGGTTCTTTGAACCCCTAGCTCAATCAATTCCCACTCCCCTTTATATGTTTGAGCATGGACTTGAGTCTGGTGGTGTCCTAATCACCATTTAGACCTAAGTGGATATGACCACCATATGTTATGGCTCTCCAATTCCTTTTCAATTTGCACTTACTCCTAAATCTAAGTTCTGCCCCACTCCTACAAGCCATGCATTGGGACCCTTGAGCTTCCTCTGAACATGGATACCTGAGGGCTGGCTATTCCACACTGCACTATTCTTATTGTAAATAGTATCCTGTGTGCAAGCAATACCGGGAGTCCTTAAGATTCCTTGGAACTTTGAAACACTTTGGATAAAGAGAAGGCTTTGGAAATCTGGAATTTGTTAATCACATGTTATTGGACATTAACATTGGATTAGGCAGTTTGGATATAGCTGTTAGTTTTTAATGTATTTTCTTTCTTTCTTTTGGTCCGTAATAATTTGTATAAAGAACTTGGAGAATATAGTAAAAAGGATGTGGGAGGGGTTTTACATTCTTGCATCGGTAAGGGTAGAAACCATGCTTTAGGATTTTAATTTTTTTTAGAATATTGCCTATATGATTGTTCAATGTTTCTTATTCCACATCACCTAGAGACCATGCCTATAGGGTCAACGCTTCATTGTGATACAAATCACGTAGAAATCATACCTATAGGACTTAACGTTCATGTAATTAATGCATATGCATGAGGCAAACTGTATGGTTAATTAACACAATCATCTTTTTACAAGTTCAATAACATGGTTTTTAAAAATCAAATATAGATATCATGCCTATAGGATTTGCATCAAATTCGTCTGATTTGCTTAAATTAATAATGATCTATTAACTGGTCCTTAACGTCTTAAAAAAACAATGTTTTCAGAAGTATTAATTCCTTGACAAAAACACTTTTGACTCAGTATGTTTTTAAGTCCCTCAAATCGGCATCTTTTTCTGAGATAGTTTCTTTCTAAACAGTCTGCCTTACATTTTACTCAGACCCTGAAATTGTCTTTTAAAATAGTTGCAACTTACCCTTTCCTTAGATATTTCTCTCTCTGAAACTCTTTCACAACCATTTATGTGTTTTATTTTTACTGTAGTCTATACTTTCTTTTCAAAACTCCTCTGCATTAGACTGCTTTTTCTTGAAACCAGTACCTTTTAAATCACTCACTTAAAATACCTTAATTCATGATGATTGGATCCAAGTTGCCTAATGCAGACCTTCTGTCTAAATATATCTGTTGAACCAGTCCGTTCACTATTTAAGTTTAATTCAAAGAACAAATCAGTATGTACCAGGACATGCTAAACTAAGTGTTTGTTTGATTAAGGGGTTTACTTGACCCTTACCTATTTGTTTTGTTCATCCTTATATTTATTACTTGTCTTGTATGTCGCAATTAGAATTTTAACCTTTGAACTCTATATATGCCTATATCCCTTTCTTTCCCCTTTAGGATTAGAAGTCCTGATACCCCGGGAGATAGGTTGGGACGTGTACTAGCATGCAATAATAAAACAAGACTAATCACGTTTATATACCTTAACGGTGTGGGAAGGGTAGAATATGGACATGATGACCGGTGCGCTAATATCATGTGCGACCCCTCTTTTGAGGAGTTATTGTTGGATATTGCATTAATGTGATCCATATTTTGTAGAAACCTAGGATCCCTTTCCCTTTTCTTGCAAATTTTTTCTTTAAATTATGTTTTCTTAAAATAATCCATTTTTCATAAATTGTATTCCTTTCTTTTCCTTAAGCTTTCAAACTTATTTGTGATCCTTATGTGCAAATTTTACTTGCTTCTTCTATTATCTTAAAGTCACAATTATAGAATGGCCGGGAAGTACACTAGTGGATCTTGAGGAGTTCCTAACACCTTCCCCTTGAGATAATCTCTTAGCCCTTACACAAACTCTGATTTTCCTTCTTCTCAAAATTCTTCAGCTCTCTAAAGTGTCCTAATGCACTATAATTATTAGGTGGCGACTCTACAAAACTCCATAACCCAATTCTAGCAAGGGAATAAGAGTTGTCCTCCCATAATATCGTACACCCGATTTCCGGACCCTCCGTCCAATGAAAGAGGGGTCGTCGACAACATGGCGACTTTGCTGGGGATTTCTTTAGGCTTTTACCATTACATGCCTTTTCTGACCATATTGCTTATTTAGTTGCCTTTACTTCTTGCCTTTGATTATTACTTCACGAGAACTAACTTGGCTCTTCATGCATTTTCTTTCCTTTACTGCTTTATTTCAATAACGTTGTGATTTTGAGCAATTACTATAATCATTTATCTTATGTACGTGAAAATACTTGTCAATTTGTTTCATTCTTGTAACTGCATCTTCTGCATCATACTCCATTGTGCCAAAACAAATACTATAGCCACACTTATAATGAGTAGTTGCACTATTCCGATATTATCACCCCCTAAATTTGGAAAAGGCATATATATGATAAAACCAGTAGATCGACGGTGTAGTCGACGGTTCCACGCCTTTCCTTCTTGAGTTGTCCGCTCAAGGGTACCTGTATAGCACTTCAAATTAGAAACCTCATTCCGTTAAACTATTAATGCATCATGGTCAAACCTAGAATCAGTTTTATTGTCCGCATAATGACTCATTAAGATAGCCTAGGGTAAAGTCCATCGGATTTCCTTTAAAACCCAAATAGACACCTCTATGTTCTGTGCATTTATTTGGAGAACTAAATTCCTTAATGGTAATATTTTTAATCTAAATAGTCGAGTCTGGGTACAACCCTTTGATATGTAGAAAATGAGGCCCGAAGTCCCCAGATTTGGTATGGTAACCAACATTCACTCAAGGGTACTAAGCTGGTGGGAGGACCTTCGTGCCAGTGATTAGACCCTTGTCCGCAAATACCTAGGGAAATTGCCTTCACTTCTGGAAATCCAGTCTGACAACAAAATCATAGAGGCTGCAACTTGTTCTGGGATAGTGACCGGTCGGTGTTTCGCTTCAGGGATTTGGAAATGACTCCTTTGCTGGAAGAAATAGGGGGTCAAGATGGTATTCCACGGGAAACTCCGGGTCTGCTTATGCCGGAAAATCGTAAAGGTAGAGGCTTTCCTAAGATGATGGGACTCAAGAAAAATGTGGATTTGACTTGTCTAAGAAACTCCTACATTCCACGTGACTACTTGTATGAGAGATATGGCCATAGCAAGTCCTACCGCACCTAAACCGATGAATTTGCCCTTACCTCTTTAGGGAACATCCACATGAGGGTTTTTGTCTCGATGTTCTATTTTTCTGGGGATGATAGTCTTTCTTATGAATAAGTCTAGGATCCACATTAGACTAGCCATGGTAACCAAGACCTTAGTGGAAGGGATCGACGGGCAGTCTTTCATCATAGTGCCCATGATCATTGCCGAGGTATATCGAGCCATAGAAAAGTGTTAGCAAGGGGCCAAGAATTTTGAAGGGGGCAATCTGTTACTCCAGCTGTGGCTTATAGAACACCTTCAGAAGGGTGACTACCGGCAGGAAATTATACGCAGAGATTGGGATGACCATATCACTTTTCACAACCCAAAGCTAATGAACTTCATGTCTAACATGTTCGCTCAGCCGGAAGACACTAGAGGATGCGTAGAGCTACTGGAGAATCTAAAGGAAGATCAAGCCCAGTAGATGTTCGAGTGGTTCCCAATAGGGGAGTTCATTGTTCGTTCTTGGGACGCACCATTCCTTATACTCATTGGTATGAGGGGAACTTTTCCTTATATCCCTCTCTGAGCTATGAGTCAAGCATGAAGGAAGCAGATCATACCAACAGTAGATAAAATGAATCACTTCAGGGCTGACTTTCAAGATGACGATAGCCCTCACCGATGTCACACTCAGCACATGTGGCATTGCAAACTCGTCTCTGGGAGAGAAACTATTAAGGCAGACAGGTATCATGCAAGATGTGTGCTACACTACTCGGGTTGGTTGGAAGACAATCACACTGGTTTGGGTCATCCGGGGTTCATCCGAGATCACAAGCTTATCGACAAAAAGGCTGAAGTGCAAGATAAGTACAATCAACTGCGTAAAAGGATTCGAGAATGTGAAAATGAACACCGGGAAAAATAAGAAGCTCATCAGAAATTGATCGACAAGTGGAAAGATATGGATGCATCACAGGCTTATCGAAAAAAAGGCTGATGTCAAGATAAGTACAATCAACTGCGTAAAAGGATTCGAGAATGTGAAAATGAACACCGGGAAAAACAAGAAGCTCATTAGAAATTGATCGACGAGTGGAAAGATATGGATACCAATGACAATAAGCGGTTAAATTATCTAGAACGAGGTCTAGTAGAGCTGGAAGGAAAGTTCTTGAAGAGGATTGAAGACTCCCAAAATGACGAGGGAAGTGCAGGTGGGCATCTGGCCCGAACCTATCTGCTGCTAGGACTTAGTGAGTTAATGCAGCTGTACGAGGGAGGCTAAGATTCCGAATCTAGGGAAGGTCCTTTGTCACGTCCAAAATCCGAGGGCATGACCGGTACTCGACCGATAATCCCTTGTCGAGTGGACATGGGTGCCTTTCATATTCCCCACGCATTACCCCACAATATTCAATGATAATTAGCCAAACGATACTAAATTTTGCAAATGAAAGAACATATGATTTCTCTTTTATAACCACACATTATGATTAACAGGGAACATCTTTTACAAAACATATACTATTATTAACAGGGAACGTGGTATACAAGTTTTACAGCGCCCAAAACATATACCTTTATGCATAAGTTCTAACCTACATACCACTGTCTACGGAGCCTCTACGGGAAAGATAGTACAACACTTGCCGGCGACAAGGCCCCGGCTATACCTTTACAAAAGGACACAAGACTCCAATATACAACAACATAGGTGGAATTACCACGCAAGGCCCCGAAAGGAAAGGGGCTCACCAAATACAAATACCGCCGATAGAGAGAAGGAGGAGCTACGAATGGTGGACTGGAGTGCCTTCCACGGATCCACCTACAATCATAACACGAATGTAGAACCCCCGACAAAGGGACGTCAATACATTTGAATTGTACCGGCATGTATGAATAAACTCTGTACCAATTAAACTCAAGCCAAATTACATATACAAGTATAGAACCGAAAAACAATAGTACAAGTACAACCATGAAGCAGCAACCAAATATTTCACAACAAATGATTCAAGTAGTCATACAAAGGGGAAATCAGTGTCCCGCAGGTTACAAACTCTCCTACTGTCTCCTTTCACATTTTCACATTTATCATTTCATAATTCAATCATATCAAAAGTGATATTGGATCAAAATTTCCACCCTTATTACCTCGTCCCCCCATATTACCTCGGCCACCCTTATCACCCCAAACCACGCCTTATTTCACCGTGTTGCGGCGCGCAACCCAATTACAAGTTCCACAACATTCACCACAAAGTGTTACCACACAATTATACCACACAAAGCTTCGCAATGATTCTCACATGAATATCAACTATCAACAATTTCACAACTAGCATAGGGCGATTTTACAAGAATCACAGTTAGTCATACATACCTGGAGTTGAGTTTTCCTCTTTTAACCTTTAGTCCAATTTGCCAAGCAATCAAGAAGTCAATCTAGTTCATGAAAAACACTTAGGTTTTAGAAAGTTAAACTCATAGTTACTACCCAATTCCCTTTTACAAGATTTTTGATTTTTGAAGCCATGCATGAAGATTTTATGAAGAAAAATCAAAGAAAGTGTATGGGGTCACCTTCCCAAACTTAATTTCGAAATTTGGGGAAAATGGGTTAGGGATTTTACCTAAGAAATCAACAGAGAAGACAAGGCAAAAGAATTTTCCAAGCTCCAATGGTTTTGAAAGATCAATTGATGAAGTATTTGCTGTTTCTCTCTAGGACCCTCTCTTCCTCTCCCTTATTTCGTTTAGAAATTGGGTTAAAAATGAGGGATGTGGTGTTTTTATTAAAGAGGGGTCGAACTTAGATTTTTAGAAAAATAACTGGGCGAGCTTAATCTGTGATGCAACTCTGCAATCGCAGAATAGACATGCGGTCCACAGAATGGAACGCAGAAACGGCTCAAACTTCAAACCTCTCGGGTTAGGAATGCGGTGAACATGCGGTCCACATTTGCGTTATGCGGTGGCAGAATGCACCGCAGAACCGACCTTTGAATTTTCTCAGGAACAATATGCGATCACTCTACGGTCCGCATATTGATTATGCGATCGCAGATTTGACTGTATTTTCAACATCAAAATTTGGTTGCTCTCTGATTCATTCTGCGGTAGGAATGCGGTCCGCATAGCTGATCTGTGACCACATTCTTGACCGCATTTGGACCATTTTCTGGAAAAAATCTGACTTTACATTTTTAAGTTCAAGACAGTAAAAAGGATCTGATCCACACAGGTAGACTCGACTCTATGAGCTACTAACATCTGAGCACTCATTTTCACGGGGCCTTACATCCTCCCCCGTTTAAGATCATTCATCCTGAATGAGGACTTGGGAACCAAATGAGTTTGAAAATATGATATGCAAGTTTCTACACTTTTATTAACTTTCAAGTTTGTTTTAGAAAAATTTTGCCCGAGTTTCCTTTGTAATACAGATATTACCACATACCAATGAACCTCCAAAACACATTCCCAAGCGTTACTACACAACTTGCTACCTTTAAAACAGTGGTAAAATGGATAATCCTCACACTTGCACATATTCAACCTCTTGATACACTTTTAACCACTTGGCACACAACATATAATGAAATTAAGTATTAATCATCTGCACTATTAAAGCCAATTACCTATCACAAGGGTACAACACAGTTATTCATTTCAATACAATTCCTTCATGCAAAAACTAATCATTACACAACTAGAACATCTTGATACACAATCTCCATGCAAAATTAATTATTACTTCCAAACATCACCTTACCATGAGAGCACAAAACTTCCATTACCAAAAAGGCTGAACATTGTTCAAATAACTACAACACATAAACTTGGTTGGCACAACTTGAAGAAGCTACAACAATAAGGCACTTGGAAAGAGAAGGAATGATTCTTACACCTAATGGAACACATAACTAGCTCTCCTAGGGAAAATATTCGCACAATCATTCCTAGACTTGCTGAAATAGATGGGTATTTTATCTTCATCTCAATTTCCACTTCCCACGTGGCTTTCTCGACTTAATGGTTTCGCAACAACACTTTAACCGAAGAAATCTCCTTGTTCCGCAACTTTTGGACTTGCCTATCCTGAATAGCAACCTGAATCTCCTCATATGATAAATCTTCTATAACCTTGATGTCTTCAACTGGAACAACTTTAAACGGATCACCCAAACTTTCAACAACATGGATACATGAAACACCGGGTGGACCAAGGACATTTCAGGGGACAATTCCAACCTATACGCAACTTGACCGATCCTTTGAGTGACTTGATAAGGCCCGACATACCTATGACTTAGTTTTCCCTTCTTCCCAAAGCGCATGACTCCCTTCATAGGGGACACCCTCAAGAATACCCAATTTCCTTCTTGAAACTTTAGTTCTCTTCGACGCATGTCCCCATAAGATTTTTGGCGACTTTGAGCAGTCTTCATTCTCTCCTGAATGACTCTTACCTTCTCCACGGACTTATGCACGAGATCTGACCCTATTAATTCCACTTCACCAACCTCGAACCACCTGATTGGGGACCTACACATTCTTCCGTACAATAATTTGAATGGGGCCATTTGGATGGTAGCATGGAAGCTGTTATTATAAGACAACTCTATAAGGGGCATGTGATCATCCCAATTACCTTTTAAATCCAAAATACATGCCCGCAACATATCCTCGAGTGTCTGAATAGTCCGCTCTGCTTGGCCATCAGTCTGCGGATGAAAAGTTGTGCTGAGATTCACTTGAATACCTAAACCCTGCTGAATTTCCTCCAAAAGTTAGCAGTAAACTGAGCTCCTCGATTCGAAATGATAGAAAGTGGCGTACCATGAAGCCTCACTATCTCCTTGATATACAACCAAGCATATTGTTCCGTAGTATCGGTGGATTTGACTGGAAAAAAGTGAGCTGATTTGGTGAGCCTATCCACAATTACCCAAATTGAATCGAACTTGTGCTGATTACGAGGTAGTCCTGTCACGAAGTCCATATTGATAATTTCCCACTTCCACATCGGTATTTATATAAGTTGAGACAACTCTCCCGGTCGCTGATGCTCGGCCTTCACTTGCTAGCAATTCGGACACTTAGAGACAAAGTCCGCTACACTCTTCTTCATAACACTCCACCAATAAATATCCTTGAGATCGTGATACATTTTCGTAGAGCCCGGGCGCACTGAATACCTGGAAAGATGAGCCTCCGCCATTACCCTTTCCCGAAGATTATCCACATCTGGGACACATAACCTGTCGTGGCACCGTAGCACACCATCATTGTTGCCGAGAGAATATGCTGAAATTTTGTTACTTAGAGCTGCCTTCTTCAATAGTGGCAATGCTGGATCAACAAACTACTTTTCTTTAACCTCTTCCACGAGCGACGATTCTTCTATATTATGCACTATAAGTTCCTTCTCATTCGGTGCCGAGATACAAACCCCAAGGCTGACCAACTGATGTACCTCCCGAGCTAGGAGCCTCTGATCCGCTCTCATGTGAGCCAAACTACCCATGTATTTCCGATTGGGGGCGTGGGCCACAACGTTCGCCTTCCTTGGGTGGTACAAGATGTCCATATCATAATCCATGAGCAATTCTAACAACTGCCACTGCCTCAAATTTAGCTCCTTCTAGTTGAATAGATATTGAAGACTCTTGTGATCTGAAAACACATCTACATGAACCCCATATAGATAATGACGCCATATTTTCAAGGCGAACATAATTGTTGCAAGCTCCAAATCATGCGTCGGATAATTTTTCTCGTGATTCTTGAGTTGCCTGGAAGCATATACTATAACCTTCCCCTGCAACATCAAAACACACCCTAGAGCAATCCCGGAGGCATCACAATAAAGCACAAACCCCTCTGAGCCTTCTGGCAAGGCCAATACTGGTGCCAAAGTCAACCTTGTCTTCAATTCCTGAAAATTATTCTCACAAGCATCTGACCACTAGGATTTAGTTGATTTCTACGTCAATTTAGTCAAAGGAGAGGCGATGGTGGAGAATCCCTCTACAAACCTCCAATAATACCCTGCTAACCCTAAGAAGCTACGGATCTCCATCGGGGGCATGGGCCTAGGCCAATCCTTCACCACTGCAACCTTTTGGGGGTCTACCTTAATCACCTCACTGGAAACAACACGACCCAGAAAACTGACGGACTACAACCAAAATTCACATTTGGAAAACTTGGCATACAATTGGTGCTGATATAGAGTATGAAAAATCTCTCTGAGGTGGCTGGCATGATCCTCCCTGCTTCGCGAATATACGAGGATGTCGTCAATGAAAACAATCACGATGGAGTCTAAGAATGACTTGAAGACCTGATTCATATGATCCATAAAAGATTCAGGGGAGTTGGTTAGCCCAAAAGACATGACCAATAATTCAAAGTGGCCATAACGTGTTCTGAAAGCGATCTTAGGAATATCCTGCTCCCTGATCTTCAATTGGTGGTACTCGGACCACAAGTCAATATAGGAGAAGAACCTTGCACATTGCAATTGATCGAACAAATCATCTGTCTGAGGCAAAGGGTACTTATTCTTGATGGTGACTTTATTAAGCTGCCGATAATCGATAAACATCTGAAGTGACCCATCCTTCTTTCTGACAAAAAGAACCGGAGCACCCTATGGCGACACACTTGGACGGATAAAACCCTTCTCCAATTAGTCCTTCAACTGCTATTTTAACTCTCACAACTCTGCTGGTGCCATCCTGTATGGTGGAATATATATTGGCCGGGTATCTAGCAATACATTAATCCCGATATATATTTCCCTATCTGGAGGAATTCCTAGAAGCTCATCTAGAAATACCTCAAGAAACTCATTCGCAACTGCCAGGGACTCGGGGGCAGGAACCTCTAGAGTAGCATCCGCCACCCGGACTAAATGATAGATACACCCTTTTCTGATCATCTTCGAATCCTTGAGGTAGGAAATAAACCTACCCTTCGGCACAACACCATTTTCCTTCCATTCGACAACCGGATCATTAGGGAATTCGAGTCTCATAACTCCCGTCCGGCAATACAAGTTTGGCAAAGCACGGGTAGAGCCAATCCATCCCCATGATTACATCAAAATCCACCATCCCAAGCTCGATAAGGTCAGCCGTGGTAACACGACCACCTACCATAACAACACAATTCCAATAGACCCGCGCTGCTATATAGAATCACCAATCGGAGTCGATACAGAAAACGGCTCAAAAATATGCTCATGTTCAATCCCAAAACTCGAACTAACAAATGGAGTGACATAAGACAAAGAAGACCCGGGATCAACAAGAGCATAGAAATCAAAGGTCTGAACAGATAAGATACCTATGACAACATCTGGGGAAGCCTCAGCACTCTGATGACCACTTAATGCATAAAACCCGCTGGGCCTGTCGCTACCACGAGCTCCACCTCTGGCTGCACCATGCCCTGCTGGGGCTGGAGGGCGCACCGATGACGTAGCAACTGATGAACTGGATGGCTGAGCAAATCCCCTACCTAGGTGCATGGCAGTCCTGCTGTATGTGACCTCTCACCCCACAATTGTAACACACTGGAGCATCCAAGTAACATGACTCTGTGTGAAATCTCCCACACTTGGGGCATATACCTCCCTGCTGTCGAGGTCTCACCCTCGAATGACTGAACTAGCGGGACCTCCTACTGTATGAACCTGGCTCCGAAGGGCTACTCTGCTGGAAATGGTGCACAGATGGCAGTGCACTGGCTGAGGACTGAGCATAAGATTGAGATGATCCTGATGAGCCTCTCCCTGGAGCTGACCTCCCTGAGTTACCCATAGACTGGTCCCTGCTGCTACTCTCCATGTCTGCCCGAATCTTCAACTTCCTGGCCTCTGTGGCCTAAGAAAAACCCACGATCTTCCCATAGTTCATGTCTGAATGCAAAGCCGCTGTAGCGGCCTCTATACCACCAAAGGGCTGACACCCTGAACAAATCGCAAAACTCTGGCCTCCATAGTCGACACCAACTGAGGAGCATACTTGGACAACCTCACGAACTCCATATGATACTCCCAAACACTCATGCTACCCTGCATACGAACCTCAAACTCGGTGGAACGGGATGTCATGGTCTCGGCAAGCAAAACGTGGTCCATGAAGGCACATATGAACTCATCCCATCTAGCCGGAGGGCTCCCCTCCTCACGGGAATCCTCCCACATCTCGAACCACGAAGGCGCATCCTCCTTCAACATGTATGAATCCAATTCTAACACTTCTATCTATTTATCCTTCATCACTCGAAGGGTCTTGTACATCTCATCAAGGAATTCTTGGGATCGGCCTCTCGGCCTATGCTTGAGAACTCTTGAGGATTCAATCGCAAAAACTGATGAATTCTAGAGCTGGAGGAATATCCCTGTCCATTGGAGGACACGGGGGCATCATGAGATCTCTGGGCCTGGGCGGCCACTAATTGTGTCAACATGCGGATAGCTCCCCTAAGGTCTCCATCAGAAATCCTGGGATCGGAAGGTGATTCAACATCAGGATTAGGTGCATTGGTAGGAGGGATAGTAGCACCATCGGCTGCTGCTGGAACATGATTGCTTGGATCATGAACGGATGGAGCAGGCAATTTCAGAACGGGGGGATCACTCTCACCCACGGCAGTTGGCACATGATCAACAGCCGCACTGGAACTGACATTGGACCCTAGGCCAAGTCGAGCTTTCTTCTTAGGTGCCATCAGTGAAAATTCATAATATAGCACGAATTAGACACAACTTCACTTCAGCGCACGAACTTGGAAAAACAAAGAAGAGGATCGTTTTTCCTAAATGCCTGTGTAGCCCCCAACTTATAGATGTTGTCGACAACATACCGATAAGAAGGGCTCTACTAGGCACGGCTCCAAGACATCCTAGGACTCCTTTAAAACCTTAGGCTCTGATACCAAGTTTGTCACGCCCCAAATCCGAAGGCATGACCGGCACTCCACCGAGTATCCCCAATCGAGTGGACCTGGGTACCTTTCCTGTTCCCCACGCGCTACCCCACAATATTCAATGATAATTAGCAAAACGATACAAAATTTTGCAAATGAAAGAACATATGATTTCTCTTTTATAACCACACATTATGATTAACAGGGAACATCTTTTACAAAACATATACTATGATTAACAGGGAACGTGGTATACAAGTTTTACAGTGCCCAAAACATACACCTTTATACATAAGTTCTAACCCACATACCATTGTCTACGGAGCCTCTAAGGGAAAGATAGTACAACACTTGCCGGCGACAAGTCCCCGGCTATACCTTTACAAAAGGACACAAGACTCCAATATACAAGAACATAGGTGGCACTACCACGCAAGGCCCCGAAAGGAAAGGGGTTCACCAAATACAAATCATGCTGAAAGAGAGAAAGAGGAGCTACGAACGGTGGGCTAGAGTGCCTTCCACGGATCCACCTAAAATCATAACACGAATGTAACGCCCCCAGCAAAAGGGACGTCAGTACATTTTAATTGTACAGGCATGTATGAACAAACTCTGTCCCAAGTAAACTCAAGCCAAATTACATATACAAGTATAGAACCGAACAATAATAGTACAAGTACAACCATGAAGCAACAAACAAACATTTCACAACAAATGATTCAAGTAGTCATACAAAGGGGCGATTAGTGCCCCACATGTCACAGACTCTCTTGCTGTCTCCTTTCACATTTTCACATATATCTTTTCATGATTCATATTCATATCAATAGTAATATTGGATTACATTTTCCACCATTATTAACTAGTCCACCCTTATTACCTCGGCCACCCTTATCACCCCAATCCACACCTTAATTCAGCGTGTTGCGGCGCGCAACCCGACCCCGCATGATAGTTTTCAATTCACAACAACAAGCAGCCTAACATTAAATACAAGAAATCAACAATGGCACATTGTTAACATAGATCCACAACAAGGGTAATGCAATTCCACAACTAGCAACAACAACTTCCTCATGTTCATTAAATTGGTACACAATTTAGATCATCACAACTATTATTCACAACCAATCACACACGTTGTTCCACAATATTTCCATTTCCACTGTTCCACGTTATTCCCATTTCCATTGTTCCATATTGTTTCCATTTCATTGTTCCACATTACTTCCATTTCCATTGTTCCATATTATTTCCATTTCCGTTGTTCCAATTACAAGTTCCACAACATTCACCACAAAGTGTTACCACACAATTATACCACACAAAGCTTCATAATGATTCTCACATGAATATCAACTATCAACAATTTCACAACTAGCATAGGGTGATTTCACAAGGATCACAGTAAGCCATACATAGCTGGAGTTGAGTTTTCCCCTTTAAAGCTTTAGTCCAATTTTCCAAGCAATCAAGAAGTCAATTTAGTTCATGAACAACACTTAGGTTTTAGAAATTTAAACTCATAGTTACTACCCAATTCCCTTTTTACAAGATTTTTGATTTTTGAAGCCATGCATGAAGATTTTATGAAGAAAATTCAAAGCAAGTGTATGAGCCCCCTTCCCAAACTTAATTTCGAAATTTGGGGGAAATGGGTTAGGGATTTTACCTGAGAAATCAATAGAGAAGACAAGTCACCAAGAATTTTCCAAGCTCTAATGGTTTTAAAAGATCAATTGATGAAGAATTGGCTTTCTCTCTCAAGGACCCTCTCTTACACTATCTTATTTTGTTCAGAAATTGGGTTAAAAGTGAGGGATGAGGTGTTTTTATTAAAGAGGGGTCGGGCTTAGATTTTAAGAAAAATAATTGGGCGAGCTTAATGGACATGCGGTCCGCAAAATGGACCGCACAAATGGCTCAAAATTCAAACCTCTCGGGTTGGGAATGCGGTGAACATGCGGTCCGTATTTAAGTTCTGCGGTCGCAGAATGCACCGCAGAACTGAATTGTGAATTTACTCAGGGACAATATGCAATCACTCTGTGGTCCGTATATTGATTATGCGATCGCAGATTTGACCGCATTTTCAACATCAAAATTTGGTTGCTCTCTGATTCACTCTGCAGTAGGAATGCGGTATGCATAGCTGATTTGCGACCGCATTCTTGACCGCATTTTGACCATTTTCTGAAAAACTTCCGACTTCACATTTTTAAGTTCAAGATAGTAAAAAGGATCTGATCCACATAGGTAGACTCGACTCTGTGAGCTGCTAACATCTGAGCACTCATTTTTACGGAGCCTTACATCCTTCTGGGACCAAATAGTTAGAATCTTTTGTTTCCTTCTTTCATAATGTAATAAGGCCACTAGCCATTAGTGACATCTTTATTTTCGTTATTTTTTAAATTGCATTTTTCTTTTTTGACTCATCTTATTTTTATCAATAAAATAAGTCCATTAGCATAATAAGTTATCCAAATTTAATTTGTCGGTAGGCCTACCTCGGGCACAACAAGGCACCCAAATTAGGAAACGACTTATATTCCTGCACAATGTGTTTAAATATCGCAATATTCTCTTTCTCAGAATTCGCACTAACCTTTTACCTTTTCTTTTTTCATTTATTTTTATTCCCTTCCCCAAAGGTTAGTTTGTGCATTCTGGCACCATCAACATTCTCAACAAGATCCAAGGGCCGTCCACCACCTCCTCATCCGAGACCTACCAGAAACAAGAACAAAGGTAGAATTGGAGAAGCCAATACTAGAAAGGAAATTGAGGAGACTTCTCAGAGTACTCCAATTACCAAGGGGGCTGCTGCACATCTTGAGCAGACATTGCTGAAATTTTGGGAAGAATCTGACCAAGTTCGAAACTTGGCAAGCCTATCAATCACTCTTGCCGCTCTGATTCTAATACCCAAAACCCCGTGCCTCAACAAAACACCCCACAACAACCCACTCACGCCCAAGCCTGCAACACATGAAATAACACTCTGCTGCTTATTCCCGAACCACAAAACACCACAAACGACCACATCCATAACAATCCCATATTAGTGGACACTATACCCCACTCTAACCAGCCAATATCAAGTGCGTCTGAATCTGACGACAAAAAATCCCTCATCAGGAATTTGAGGGGCTGAACTACGAGGATCTTTGTTTTCAGTCAGATGTTGAACTGCCGGAGAGGTTCAAACCTACCAAGTTTGAGATGTTCCATGGTATAGGTGATCCTAGGGTCCATCTAAGAATGTATTGTGATAAGCTGGTAGGAGTTGGAAAGGATGAGAAAATCTGCATGAAGCTCTTTATAAGGAGTCTGAAAGGAGATGCCTTTTCTTGGTACATCATAAAAGATTTAAAAAACTGATAAGTTGGGTCGGCATGGCGTCCGACTTCATGGACCGATTCAGGTTCAAAACAGAGAACGCACTAGATGTGTTTTATATCCAGAATCTGAAGAAGAAACCTACAAACACTTTTTACGAGTATGCTACTCGTTGGAGGTCTGATGCAGCTAAGGTCAGGCCAGCCCTAGAAGAAGAGCAGATGAACATGTTCTTTGTCCGGGCCCAGGATCCATAATACTATGGGAGGCTAATGCTAATAGAAGGTCAACAGGTTATCAACATCATCAAGGTGGGAGAAAGAATTAAAGAAGGCATTAAAAATGGTATGGTCACTAATAATGAAGCATTTTAGGCCACCAACAAAGCTTTACAGTCTGGTGGCACGTCAAAGAAGAAGGATGTGAACTTCGTAATGCTGTGCAAGGAACCAAATCCCCTATGATATACCAAATATATACCTAAGCACCACTTACATATCAATCTTCCCTAAATTAAAGCACCCTCGCCCACATACCAAATTCCACCACCCATCTACCAATCACCTCCCCCGCCTACATACCAACCTACTTCACCAAGATATTCCCGAGCCACATCTGTGTACCAAGCCTATAATACAAAACCTTTACACTATCAGTGTTACCTACTCGCAAAAATTTTCCTCGAGCCAGACCAAATTTCGACTGCAAACCTCCCAGATAATATACCGCCATTACTGAAAAAATTGACCAACTATATGAAAGACTAAAATTAGCCAGTTATATTACCCCTATTCTAGCCGTCACTCCGGAAAATTCTTCCCAATGGATCAATCCAAACAAAATCTGCACATACTATTCCGGAATGAAAAGGTAGTACCATCGACGAGTGTCGCTCGTTGAAAGACAAGATCCAGACTTTTAATGATAATAAGGTCATCATAGCAAAGGAACTCGCCCCCAATGTCAGCAACAACCCTCCGCCTGACCACAAGGACGGATGCATTCAAATGATCGAGATTAAGGATGATTGGGACCCTAAAGGGACGATTGGATTGACTGCCGAAGGAGATAAAACAAAAGAAGCCAACACTCACCCTCTGTCACACCTCCTTTTTGCATGCCTACCCCGAGGGATAGATGCATAAGGGAGTTTTTCCAATTTAAGTGACAATATTCAAATAAGGATTATTTATTTATTTAGAGTCGCCACTTGGGAAAGTTTTGGCTTTTGGTGTCCAAGCCCATGGTTTATCTTGAGTCCCAATTCAAGGAAAATATTTGACTTTCCAAATGAAGTCTGCGAACCAGAAATTCTAAGCAAGGAATTTAGTTGACCCGAGGGAAGGTGTTAGGGACCCCCAGATCCCGTGGTTCTAGCACGGTCGCTTAAATTGTTCTAAGTGGATAAATATATGATTTTACTACATGTTATAATTTATTTTCTTTTATTAACTTTAAACCCCTTTTATTATTATTTTAGGAAAAA
The DNA here is from genome assembly GCA_034376525.1 of Nicotiana benthamiana. Lineage (NCBI taxonomy): Eukaryota > Viridiplantae > Streptophyta > Magnoliopsida > Solanales > Solanaceae > Nicotiana > Nicotiana benthamiana. Next base: position 69,265,219 of record CM067341.1, on the reverse strand, counting down.
TTGTAACGTCGTGAAAATGCATCTCGAACCACATCGCAAACAATGCACCCGTGGTTGTTAATGCATTATGACTCCGCTGAGATTCGTATTAAGGTTACATAAATGCGCACCCGAGTTTAAGAAAGTAAATTATTAAAGGAGCGCCTAAAGCGACTTGCGAATATTTATTTTGGAGAAGGATGTGAAATCTTGCTAAACGGCTCATCCGAAGTCTAATTAATTATTAACCATTTATTGAGGGTCCCGCAGCTTGTGCATTTTATTTGGCGAGTCTCATCTCATATGTTTAATAGGAAAATCCTAACGTGACTACATTTTTCTATTAAGTTCGTCTCAAAAATAATAGAGTAAAGGTCCTAATTAATTACATGCGTACGAGTTGTTATAGCCGGGTTTGGAACACAATTGGTTAAATTAGAATATGACCGTACCACATGGGCAGTCTGATTGCCAACGTCGGCCCAGGTCCAAAGCATGCAATGTTAAACTGGACCTGGGCCATATGATGATATTTAATTAACAAATTGTTGCAATTTTTAGAGAGGCAATGTGTCAAATGAGGTATGTTAGATTACCTAGTAATTAAAACAGCCCAAGGCCTGACATGTGTTAGAAATATGTGACTTAACAAACAAACTGAAATAATAGAATGTTGTTTACTACACCATTAATCCTTTTTATTTAAGAGCATACATGAAAAGTTCACAACTAAACTACTATAAAAAGGACTCTTCAGTTATGCATTTATCATGGTAGAAATCTACATAACGATAGTATATAAGATGAACTTAATACAATCAGAAAGAAAAGGAAGAAGTTAAATTAAAATTTTAACTTCCATTTTTAGTGCATTCATTCTTCCATGTTTTAGCTTACAATATGTGTCAGTTGTGTACCTGGTATATGAAGCAAAAAAAGAGGAAGATCAGCAGGACAACAGTAGCAAACAACGAGCAGCAATACTAACGACCAGCAATAACCAACAACCAGTAGTAGAAACCCATGAATACATTTGGGATAAAATCCAGTATCACCCAATGAAATAGTAACAATCAATCCAATAGCAATCCAAGCAGAAACAGAAGGGAACTAGAAACAAAAGTGCTGTAGTTTTATGATTTTCAAACACTCAAAGAAAAAGAAGCTTGAAGAATCGATGGAACAAGAAAACTAGTAATGATTTTCACTCAAAAAGAGACCTCACTTTTAAGCTTTTAACTCATAAACTTACTGAACTTTTTTAGATTGAAAGACCAGTCAATTTTTAACTCTCAAATTCTGACGCTCCAAATTAAAAGCTAGTCTAAAAACTCCTCTCCACTTAAAGAAAATTTTCTCCCTTTTATTCCATTCTCTTATTTTCAATCACCTTTTATTTTTTGGATTTTAGGCCTTAGTGGATAGTTAATTATTCTCAAATTGGTCTACCCATAGCAGAAAGTAGTCTTCCACTATTAGTTGTAACGACCTGATCCGTCGTCACGTGAGTTACTGCCCCGTTTTTTCCATTTATGCTCATATATGTTTCATTATATGTGTTTGGAGAATTTAAAGTAATTCGGACAGAGTTTGGTTAGAAATGGGACAATTAGTCTTTTTATGAGAAGGTTAGTTTGGAAAAGTCAACCGAATATTGACTTATATGTTAGAGGGCTCAGATCGGATTTTCGATGATTCGACTAGTTTTGGGTGATGATTTGTGGCTTAGGAGCGCAATCGGAATTGAATTTGGAAGTCCGATGTAGAATTAAGCTTGAATTGGCTAAGTTTGAATTTTGGCGAATTCCGGTTGGTAGGTGAGATTTTGATTCGAGGGTTAGAATGGAATTTTGACAGATATAGTATCTCTGTTAGGTGAATTTGGATATGCGTGGAAAGTTTCAGGTCATTCAGATGTGTTTAGGTCGGGTTTTATATCAAATGCAAGTTTCGGAAGTTTTAGTTTAACTTAGGCTTGAATCCGTGGTGATTTGACGATTATAATGTTTATGGTAGTGTTTTCATGCTACGAGCAAGTTTTAATGAAGTAATAGGATGTATATATTCTTTTGGTTGATGTCCAGAGAGCCTCGGGGTGATTTCGAATGGCTAACGGACAGTTTTGAGTTGAAAAATGCAGCAGAACAATTGCAGAGAACTTTTGTTCTATGCGATCGCATAGGCATCATTGCGATCGCATAGAAGGTTGGAAAGGAGGCTCATATGTGCTCTATGGGATCGCGTAAAGGGCTGCATAGGTTTGGGAAGGTTTGTTTATGCGTTTGCATAAAGTGAGTGCGATCGTACTGTATTTGGGCCTGGGGTCCCTGGCAAGGACCTGTTCTATGCGATCACATAGTGTTTAATGAGATCACATATGAGGATTTTAGGGGGGCTGGACTTTGGCCTATGCGATCGCAAGGGGTTGAGTGCGATCGCATAAGAGGAATTTTAGGGGGTCTAATTTTGGCTTATGCGATCGTAAAGGTGTAGATGAGATCGCATAGAGGAATACCTGGGTGGACATAATGTTTTAAAGGTTAATTCATCCACAATACACTTAATATTTCCACCATTTTTTCTCAACCAAGAGAGTTGTTTGAGCGACTTGAAGAGGGTTTTCAACGGGTATTGAATGGAGGTAAGTCTCTTGACTTAGAAACACCATTTTTATGAAGAATCAACCCTCAAATCCATGAAAATAGGTTAAAATTATGAAGAACTAGGGCTTGGTTTTTGAAAATGAATTTTTAGGATTTGAAAGGCCATTTGAGTTCCAATTTTCGTAAACTTTATATGTACAGACTCGTGGTGAGATGCGGAATCCGTTGATGTGATTTTTGGAATTTTTCAAGAAGTGAGCCCGGGGCTCGGGTTTTACCAACTTCGTGAATTTTAGTACTTTTCGAGTATTTTTTATTGGGTTATGTTTCTTTAAAGCATATTTATGTGCTCGTCGTGATTTTGACTAGATTCGACGCGCGAGGAGGTCGATACAAAAGGAAAAGGCATCGCGGACCAGTCTACGACCGGTTAAAGGTGAGTAGTTTGTATAGATGATGGCATGAGGGTCTTAATCCACGGTTTATTACATTGTGACGCTATGTTAGGGCGGACTCGCACCCCATGGAAGGTGTGGGATCGTATATAATTGGAGATTGTGACTTGGTCCATCCTGAGTGCTAACTATAATATATTGGCGTCTGATACACACATTGTATTATTGGGAATTGGGCTTATAGCCATATCTGGGGCCTTGTGCCGATTTGTAGCATCTATGTAAGATAGATATTGTTGTGATAGCATGATTTGTATAATCATTTATCTCAGTCATGTGTTCAATCACTGATATAAAATGCTAAATCACTTTTCCTAAAATTAAATAAAACAAAATTATATTCTTCAAATAATTGGAAAGTTGAAATTAGTTGAATCTGTTAATTGACTCATATGCATACTAAGGACTGGTATGGATCGGGCTGCACGCTGCATTAGTGAGATGATGATATTACGCTTGGGCTGTAGGATCCCCTCCGGAGTCTGTATGCACCCCAGTGAACACAGTCGACGTTAAATGGATCGGGATGTACGCCGCAACGGGTTCACGTACATTGCATTGCATTTTTGTATTATACTTGACTGACATACTTGATATTGTTTTACTGTTGATTCGTAGTTATGGTGTCAGACTGTTAGTTTTAACTTTACTTTGTGGCATTTCGTGGATTTCTTACCTTCAGACATTTTTATATGTTTATTACTCACGGAGTCAGTAGTACTCACCCCTACTCCCTGCACCTTGTGTGCATATTCAGGTGCACCAGAGGCTTAGCTGAGCAGTCGTTATTTGTAGAGATTATCAGAGTTGTTAAGGTAGCTGCTTGACGTTCGCAGGACCTGGCTAATCTTCCTATTTTCGTTTTATTGTTATATACTTTTCCAGACTTATGTATTTTTGTTAAAATATTATTATCCAATTTGTTTTAGAGGCTCTGAAATCATGACCCCAGATCTTATGGAAGTGATTATCGCTTTTCGTACCTCTCCATACTTATTTATTAAGATTATTGGATTATTATTTTAAAGCATTACATTTCTCCTTAGATTGTCGGTTTTGGAGACTTATTCTTAAATTGATAGAAATTGTTGGTCACGCTTGCCTAGCTATAGGGTTAGGCACCATCACGGCCCCGTTTGGGTTGTGACAAGTTGGTATCAAAGCCTAGGTTACTAGGCCTCACGAGTCATGAGCCGTTTTAGTAGAGTCTCGCGGATCGGCACGTAGACATCCGTATCTATCCTCGGGAGGCTACAAAACCTTTTGGAAATACCTCACTTTCTTAAAATTCATATTGTGTGGCTTGTTGCTATGAAAACTAAATTTCTGTATTCTATTCTCTAGTAGATGGGGAGAACCCATGCTAACGAACGTGGTGGACGACCACCGGTACCACCTGCTAGAGGCCGTGGATGCGATCGTGGTGATGGTCGAGGCGGACCAGCAGGGGAAACACATGAAAACCCACGAGTAGCCTAGGTACAGGACCTGCCTTCAATTGTAGATGCTCCAGCAGCACCTGTTCAGGAACCGGCAGTGCCCATCGTGATTCCTGGTCTCCAGGAGACTTTGGATCAGATCTTGTCCGTCTGCATTGGCCTGGCTCAGGCAGTTTTAGCCACTACAATGGTGGCTACTTCTCAGACTAGGGGTGGTCATCAGACCCCCGATGCTCGTACACCCGAGCAGGTTGTTCAGGGCTTACATACACCTGAGGTAACCCCAGTTCAGTCAGTTCACCTAGTTGCACCAGTTGCGCCAGTCGCACCAGCTCCAGCTTATATGGTTACAGCTATGCCGGATGACGAGCAGTGTCGGTTGGAGAGGGCGAGGGCGAGGATGCCTAGGGTTTTATGGATAACTGCTAGCATATGCTTCATACTACGGGTATTCTGGAGTCTAGTGGAGTGGATTTTAGTACTCTCCAGTTCACAGGGCCTGAATTTACTTGGTGGGAGAAGTTCGAGAGGCATCACTTTGCAACATTTCTCCACTGTATTTTTGGAGAAGAATGTGCCCAAGTCTCATAAAGGGGAGCTACGTCGTCAGTTCGAGTGGTTGACTCAGGGAGATATGACAGTGATTCAATATGAGTTGAGGTTTACACAGTTAGCTAGGCATGCTAGATAGAGAGAGGATCAGGAGGTTCGTAGATGGCCTCAACTATCTGCTATGTATATTGATCTTTAGAGAGAGGGCTACAACAGCTACATTTGAGGAGGTAGTGGATGCCGCTCGACTGATTGAGACAGATCGTCGTCAGGAGCGTATGGAGAGGGAGGCCAAGAGGCCTCGAGGTTCAGGTAGTTTCAGCGGTGCTCCGTCTAGGGGTCAGTTCCAGCCTGGTAGAGGTCATTCCTTTAGGCCTCCTCAGTCAGGATGTACAGAGTACAGTGGGGTCTCTTCAGGACGGGGTCATTAGGGAAATCAGTAGAGCCAGCCTACACTGAGTGCCCTTCCAGCTCAAAGCTCTACTCCTACTTCTTCGGCCCAGGGTTCATCTACAGTGAGGGGTTCCCACCAGTCCCCTTCTCCAGCTTCAGGTCATTGCTACGAGTGAAGTGAGTTGGGTCACATGAGCAGAGAGTGTCCTCGGCTCCATAGTAGACAGTCTCAGCAGAGGGATCAGCCCTCGTTTTCTCCTTCGGTTTCTTCGGCACCCACTCAGTCAGCTAGGGGTAGAGGCCATGTAGCCAGAGGTTACCCTAGGGGTTAGGAGCGTACTGGCGGTGGTCAGGCTCGATTATATGCTCTTCCAGATAGGAGGGACGCTATTGCATTAGATGCTGTCCTTACAAGTATTATTTCAGTCTGCCACATGGTTGCTTCTGTCTTATTTGATCTAGAATCTACCTATTCCAATGTATGATCATATTTTGCACATCATTTGGGTACGATCCGTGGTTGTCTTGTCTTGCATGTGCACGTATCTACCCTGATCGGTGATACTATTATTGTGAATCATGTATATCGATCCTGTCTGGTGACTATTGGGGGTCAGGAGACCCAATTTGACTTGTTATTATTGGGCATGGTTGATTTCGACGTGATTCTGGGCATGGATTAGCTATCTCTGTACCATGCTATTCTGGATTGTCATGCTAAGACATATACATTGGCTATTCCGAGTATTCTGAGGATTAAGTGGCGAGCCGTGACTGAATAAGTGCATACCATGGTAATTTCCTTCCTAAAAGCCCAACAGATGGTTGGGTAGGTTTGTTTGTCGTACTTAGCTTTCGTGAGAGATGTGGAAGCTGAGGCTCATAGTCTTGATTCAGTTCCTGTTGTGAGGGATTTCTCTGATGTGTTTCCAGCGGACTTGCCGGGCAAGCCGCCGAACAGGGACATTGATTTCGGTATTGATCTGATTCTGGGCACTCAACCCATCTCTATTCCTCCCAATTGTATGGGACCAGCATAGCTAAAGGAGTTGAAGAAACAGATTCAGAAACTCCTAGATAAGGGGTTCATTCGCCCTGAGTGTGTGTCCTTAGGGAGAACTGGTCGTATTTGTATAGAAGAATGATGGCACAATGAGGATGTGCATTGACTACAGGCAGTTGAATAAGGTGACAATGAAGAATAAGTACCCACTACCCTGTATTGATGATTTGTTTGATCAGCTTCAGGGAGCAAGGGTATTCTCTAAGGTTGACCTACGATCAGTTTATCACCAGCTGAAGATTAGAGATTGATACATTATGAAGATGTCTTTTAGAACGATACTTGGGCACTACTAGTTTCTAGTGATGTCCTTCGGGCTGACTATTGCCCCAGCCGCGTTCATTCACTTGATGAACAGTATATTTCGGCCATGTCTGGATTCTTTTGTGATAGTGTTTATTGATGATATCCTGGTGTACTCGCGTACCAGGAGGAGCACACGCAACATTTGAGGGTGGTATTGTAGAGATTGAGAGAGGAGAAGCTTCATGCAAAGTTCTCCAATTATGAGTTCTGAGTTAGTACTATAGCTTTTTTAGGACACGTGGTATCTAGTGATGGTATTCAGGTTGACTCAAAGAAGATTGAGGTGGTGCAGAGTTGGCCCTGACCGTCCTCAGATACTGAGATTCGGTGTTTCCTTGGTTTGGGGGGTTATTGCCGCAGGTTTGTTCAGTGCTTTTCATTTATTGTGTGGCCTTCGCCAAAGTTTACGCGGAAGAATGCTCCATTTGTGTTGTCAGATAAATCCAAGGAGAGATTTCAGAAGCTCAAGTCGGCTTTGACTACATCTCCGGTACTAGTATTGTGATCAACTTCTGGTTTTTACACGGTGTATTGTGATGCTTCAAGAGTTGGGATCGGTTGTGTATTGATGCAGGAGGGTAGAGTTATTGCATATGCTTATCGCCAGCTGAAGCCCCATGAAAAGAACTACCCTGTTCATGATTCAGAGTTGGCTGCTATCGTTGAATGACCCTGAAGATTTGGAGGCATTACCTTTATGGTGTATCTTGTGAGGTATATACGAACCATCACAGTCTTCAGCATTTTTTTAAGCAGAAGGATCTTAATTTAAGGCAGCGAAGATGGCTCGAGTTACTCAAAGACTATGATATTAACATTCTGTATTATCCAAAGAAGGCCAATGTTGTGGACGGTGCTCTGAGCCGAAATACTATTAGTATGAGTAGTTTGGCGTACATTCCAGTTGGGGAAAGACCCCTTGTATTTGATGTTCAGGCCTTGGCCAATCAGATGGTGAGGTTAGATATTTCTGATCCCAGCAGGGTGTTGTCTTGTGTGGTTTCCCTATCTTCTTTGTATGATCGCATCAGAGAGCGCCGCTATGATGACCCGCATTTTCTTGTTCTGAAGGATAGAGTCCATCATGATGATGCCAGAGATGTGGCCATCGGTGGTGATGGTGTGTTGTGTATGCATGGCTAGATTTGCGTGCCGAATGTCGATGGTCTCCAGGAGTTGATATTACAGGAGGCCCAAACCTCGCGGTATTCGATTCATCCGGGTGCCGCGATGATGTACCAGGATTTGAGACAACGTCACTGGTGGAGGAGGACGAAAAAGGATATTGTAAATTATGTGTCTCGGTGTCTCAACTGCAGCAAGTCAAATATGAGCATCAGAGACCTGGTGGTGTATTCCAGTGGATGGATATTCCGAAGTGAAAATGGGAGAATATTACAATGGATTTTGTGAGTGGTCTTCCTCGTACCTCAAAGAAGTTTGATTCGATTTGGGTAATTGTGGATAGACACACCAAGTATGCGCACTTCATTCCAGTATGTACTACCTATTCTACGGAGAAGTTAGCACAAATTTTCATTCGGGAGATTGTACGGTTGCATGGGGTCCCGGTTTCCATTGTCTCTTATAGGGGTACTCAGTTTACTTCCTAGTTCTGGAGGACTTTTCATCAGGAGTTGGTCACACAAGTACAATTAAACACATCATTTCATCCACAGACAGAATGGCAGTCCGAGCGTACTATCCAGATATTGGAGGACATGATGCGTGCCTGTGTTATTGACTTTTGAGGTTCTTTGGGCTGAGTTCTTGCCACTTGCGGAGTTGCATATAATAATAGCTACCAATCCAGCATCTAGATGGTGCCATATGAGGCCTTATATGGGAGACGGTGTAGATATCCGGTTGGTTGTATTGAGCCTGGCAAGACTAAATTATTTGGGATAGAGTTAGTTCAGGATGCCTTAGAGAAGGCGAAAGTGATCTAGGAGAGGCTTCCTACAACTCAGTTGCGTCAAAAGAGTAATGCGGACTGAAAGGTTCGAGATGTATCTTATGCGGTGAGCGAGAAGGTCTTGTTGAAGGTTTCACCTATGAAAGGCGTTATGAGGTTCAGAAAGAAAGGAAAGTTGAGTCCAAGGTTCATTGGACCTTTAGAGATACTTAAGAGGATTGGGGAGGTGGCCTATGTGCTTGCTTTGCCACCTAGATTGTCGGGAGTTCATCCGGTGTTCCATGTTTTTATGCTCTGGAAGTATGTTAAGGACCGGTCTCATGTGTTAGACTTCAGTATGATTCATCTGGACAAGGATTTGACCTACGATGTGGAGCCAGTGGCTATTTTGTATCATCAGGTTCGAAAGTTGAGATCAAAGGACATTTGGGAGACCGAGAAGGAGATGCTGAGCAAATATCTTCACTTGTTTGATACTCTAGGTATGTTTCTTGACCCGCTCGAGGACGAGAGTTTGTTTAAGTTGGGGAGGATGTAACAATCTGACCCGTCGTCATGTGATTTACCACCCCGTTTTCCCGTTTCATGCTCTTATATGTTTCATTATATGTGTTTGGAGAATTTGAAGTAATTCGAATAGAATTCGGTAAGAAATGAGACAATTAGTCTTTTCATGAGAAGGTTATTTTGGAAAAGTCAACCGAATATTGACTTATGTATTAGAGAGCCCTGAATGGATTTCCAATTATTCGACTAGTTTCTGGTGAGGATTTGTGACTTAGGAGTGCAATCAGAATTGAATTTGGAGGCCCGGTGTAGAATTAAGCTTGAATTGGCTAAGTTTGAATTTTGGCGAATTCCGGTTAATGGGCGAGATTTTGATCCATAGTCGGAATGGAATTCCGATAGTTGCAGTAGCTTTGTTAGGTGATTTTGGATATGCGTGCAAAGTTTTAGGTTATTAGGAGCTATTTAGGTTGGGTTTTAGATCAAATGCAAGTTTCGGAAGTTTTAGTTTAACTTAGGCTTGAATCCGTGGTGATTTGATGATTTTGATGGTTGTGGTAGTGTTTTCATGCTACGAGCAAGTTTGAATGAAGTAATTGTTGGAAACACGTTCTCAAAGCATTATACTAATACGTGTGTTCATATGTGTAGGTTTTGATGAATGACAAACAAGCGCAAATTGACATATGACGAAGCTCAAGTACAAGCGCACAATTGATATATATATATATATAACGAGATTCAAGCAGAAGACCAAGTTTTATAGTTTTACATGAGTTGTTCTTAATTGTGATCTTGATCCGACAACTTGACTCATGACATGGCTTCTCTCGTAAAACTATTTTTACAAAATCATGCATATTTAATTTAATGCTAAATGATTTTAAATCATGCATATATACTTTAGTCAAAATGATTTTTAAACATGCCTCTTAAATCTGGACTAAGATAATCGATTATGTACTTATGATAATCGATTATGTTAAGCCAAGACTGCATGACAATCAGTTGTGAACTAATGACAATCGATTGTGTTAAGGCAGTGAGCATCAGGTTTTTCAAACCTGCATGACAATCGATTGTGAACCTTATGACAATAGATTGTGATGAGGCAGTGTACATCAAAGTTTTTCAAAACTCAGAATAATCGATTGTGAAATTAATGACAATCGATTGTGAAGAGACAGTGTCCATCAGATTTTTCAAAGTCACAAAATAATCGATTGTGAACATATGACAATCGATTGTATTGAGGCAGTGTCTTCCAGACTTTTTCAAAGTTATTAAATAATTGATTGTGAGTATATAACAATCGATTGTCAAGAGGCAGTGTCTAAAATGATTTTCAAAGTCTGATAAATAATCAATTGTTGACATTGCACAATCGATTGTGAAGCTGACCGTTGTCGTAAAGTTTTCAAATACCGTCAGGTAATCGATTGTTGATTTTGTACAATCAATTGTTGAAATTAATATCTGGAAAGGATTTTTTGAACGTTGCTGAATAATCGATTATTGATTTTGTATAATTGATTGTTTTACGTAAAATCTGGAAATGATTTTTTGAACGTTGCTAATAATCGATTGTTGATCTTGGATAATCGATTGTTACGCGTAAAATTTGGGATTGATTTCTGGAACGATTGGCAAACAATCGATTGTGGCTTCTTGACAATCGATTGTCATTCAGTAAAATTTGTAACTCTTAATTGGCAATTAGGCAACGGTAATGCCAAGTTTTTCAACTATAAATACAGCTTCATTTCAGTGTTTTAAACATAATAACACACAACAACTGATCATACAATTGCTATAAGCTTGCATACTCTATTGCTAATCATTTTATATTCATTACATAAGTTTTGAGAGCCATATTCTTGTCCAAAGTTGTTGTGATTTTGAGCTTACTTCTTTTACTCATATCTACTCATTAAGGAGTCTTTTGTTTGAGTGTTTTAGTGTTTTGTACACTTGTAAGAGAATTGTGATTCTCTTGTTGTAAGGAACTTGTGTTTCCTTGGTTGAAGTCTTGGAGTGTTGTATCTTCGAGCAAAGTTGTTAAGGCGTGTGTCCTTAAGTTGTAAAGGTTTGTTGAGCACCCGTAAGCTTGACAAGTTAGTGGAAAATCTCGAGAGAGTCTCTCGGGGACTGGACTAGCCACGTGTTGTGGTGAACCAGAATACATCGGTGCGTTCTTTCCTTTTGTTTATTTAACGTACTTATTTATTTCCTGCAAATTTAAATTTCCGCAAGTTTACGCTAAATTTTATTTTAACGCTATTCACCCCCCCCTCTAGCGTTAAGCGTATTATCTAACAATTGGTACCAGAGCCCAACTCTCTGAAGACTTAACAGTTTGAGAGAACCGTGCATGGCTTCTACTCGTGACTCTTTTGCAGGAATTGATGAAGGACAATGCTCCACACGACCACCTCTATTAAACGGTACAAACTATACGTACTGGAAGGAGAGGATGAAAATCTTCGTTCAAGCAAACAACTTTCATCTCTGGAAGGTGATAACGAAGGGAAATCAAATTCCAACCAAAAAGGTTGAAATCGAATGGGTTCCCAAGTCCGAAGAAGAATATGACACGGATGATATCCGAAAGGTGCAAAATAATGCTAAAGCAATTAATTTATTATATTGTGTTGTAAATGCTGACGATTACAGGAAAATATCGTGTTGCACAACGGCGAAGGAAATATGGGACAAGCTGGAAATTACGTATGAAGGTACGGACCAGGTAAGGGAAGCCAAAATTGATTTCCTAACCCATGCTTATGAATTATTTCACATGAATGAAGGTGAAAAGGTGGATGAAATGTTTGAACGATTTTCAATAATCGTAAATGATCTACATGCTCTCAAGAAGACATTCACGGATAGAGAACTTGTTCGAAAAATTCTTAGAAGTCTCACTCCGGCATGGCGATCAAAGGCCGACGCGATTTAAGAGTCCATTGGCGTCTCAAATGTCACCATCGACGCATTAAGAGGTAATCTTAAGACTTATGAATCTACTATACTTAACCCTCTTGTTTATGATCAAAGGAGGCAAAGAATCGCTCTTAAGGCAAGCACAAGCCAACCTCAAGTTGATGAGGACGGAGACAACAAGTTTGGACTCGTTATCAAAAGATTTCAAAAGTTCATGCGAAAGGAGTATGAACGAAAGGGCAAAAAGCAAGGCGAACAAATAAAGTGCTATGAATGCGGTGAAACCGGGCACATCAAATCAAATTGCCCAAACATCAAAAAGGAGAAGAAACCTTTTAAGAAGCAACGTGCATACATTTCTTGGGGAGGAGACTCCGGAGATGAGTCAAGCGAAGAAGACGAAGACGAAGCCGCAAACCTTTGTCTTATGGCGCAAGAAGACAAGCAAGATGAGGTATGTCAAATCTCTTCTAAAAACTTCTTTACTCTTGAAGAAATGCGAACTGCTTTTGATGAGCTATATACTGAATTTATTAAGGCTTCAAAAACTGTCAAGAGCATAAAAGAAAATGCTTCTCTAAAAGAAAAAGATTTTCAAAAACTGCTTTCTTTGAAAGAAAATGGTTTAGAAAAACTGGTTTTAGAAAATGAGAAGCTGAAAGAGAAAAACAAGTTTTTCGGAAAAAGAAGCGCCGACAAGCCCGAAAGTTCTATTAAAAATTGTTCTTCTTGCATGCATCTCAAAAATGAGGTAGATAGACTTAAAGGTACCTTAGATAAGTTTAATTCTTCCCACAAAAATTTGAATAAGGTCCTTGTTAATTTGAAATCAACCAAGCATGGCATAGGCTTTAAGAATGAGCCTAAAGAAAAGGTTGAAGCCAAACCCCAACCACCTAAGGCTCAACCTAGGATGAATAAAACAAATGCTTATCCTAGAAATAGCAATCCTAGAACAAATATGCATGCTAGACCAAATGTTGAACATTTTAGAAGACCTAGAAATAACTTACCACCTAGAAATGACTACCCTAGAAATGATGCATATTCTAGGCCAAACACTAGAAGGAGTTTTGAACCTTTTAGAACATCTAGACATGACCATTACTCTAGAAATGCTGCTCATTTTAGAACTAATAGTAGGAGAAATGGTTCTCATGAAATGCGCAATAGTTATAATGAAAATAGAGTAAATCATTTTCGTCCATCAAGTTACTATGAACCTAGAAGGATGCATAACCCCAATGTGACTTGTCATTACTGTAGACGCATTGGTCATATTGCTCCTACATGTTTTACACGACATAGACATATCACTCAATCGCATCATTATAATATGCCTAACCCTCAAGGACCCAAAATGGCATGGGTACCTAAAACGCATTAATTATTTTGTAGGTATGTTTGAAGGGATCAAGTGTACTATGGTACCTTGATAGTGGATGCTCAAAGCACATGACGGGAGACGAATCCAAATTCCTTCAACTAGAACACAAAGAAGGAGGAAGTGTGATTTTTGGGGACAACAATAAAGGAAAGATCATTGGCATCGGATCGGTCGGTAAGGATGAAAATTCCTCTATTAAGCATATATTACTTGTTAAAGGTTTAAAGCATAATCTCTTGAGCATAAGTCAATTATGTGACAAGGGAAATCTTGCCTTATTTGATTCGGATGAATGCTTAGTATTTAGACGTAGCGATTTCAAAATTATCCTTCATGGTTTTAGAGTGGATAATATTTATATGGTTGATCTTGCTAATTCCTCACCCGAATATGTTGATTGTCTTATGAGTAAAGAGGATGATACTTGGTTATGGCATCGTAGAGTAGCACATATAAACATGCATCTTTTGAACAAATTGATTTCACAAAACTTAGTTATTGGTCTTCCCAATTTGAAATTTGAAAATGACTCTATTTGTGATTCTTGTCAAAAAGGAAAGCAAACAAAAGCATCTTTCAAATCGAAAAACATTGTTTCAACTACTAGACCATTGCAATTGCTTCACATGGATTTATTTGGACCATCTCGCATTGAAAGTCTAGGAAGAAATCGTTATGCCTTTGTTATTGTTGATGATTATTCCAGATTTACTTGGACTTTATTTCTTGCCCATAAAAGTGATGCTTTTCAAAATTTTAAATATTTCCTTAAACGTGTTCAAAACAAAAAGGAAACAACCGTCACTTCAATTAGAAGTGATCATGGGGTAGAGTTTGATCACAATCTCTTTGCGGACTTTTGTGACGAACTCGGTATCGAGCATACCTTTTCCGCTCCACGGACACCACAACAAAATGGGGTGGTGGAAAGGAAAAATAGGAGTCTCGAAGAGATGGCTAGAACCATGCTCGAAGAGGCTAAGATTCTTTTGGGCGGATGCCGTGAGTACCGCATGCTACATCTTAAATAGAGTAGTCATAAGGCCAATACTCATGAAGACCCCTTATGAACTCTACAAGGGAAGGAAACCAAATATCTCCCATTTTAGAGTATTCGGTTGTAAAGTTTTTATTCATAACAATGGAAAAGATCAATTGGGAAAATTTGATGCTAAGTCCGATGAGGGAATTTTCATTGGTTACTCTTCACGTAGCAAAGCAAATAGGGTTTTTAATTAAAGAACCGAAACTGTGGAGGAATCCCCTCATGTTGTATTTTCCAAAAATAATGCTCGCTTGGCGAGAAAGGATTCGGGTTTTGATCTTGCAGGTATTTTAGATAGCTTGAAAGACAAAATACAAGAGGAAACGCCTAAGGAAAATCAAGACGAAATTTTGAAACAACCAACGGAGGAAGCGCCACAATTGGAAAATGAAACGAAAACGCCTAACGAGTGGAGGACAATCAAAGATCACCCTCTCGAACAGGTAATTGGCGACGTCGGAGAAAAGGTAAGTACTCGAAACTCCCTTAAAACACCTTAGGTCATACTGCTTTTGTTTCTCAAATTGAATCAACAACCATCTCCGAAGCAATTGGGGATGAGTTTTGGACCTTGGCAATGCAAGAGGAGCTTAACCAATTCAAACGGAATGACGTTTGGGATTTGGTGCCAAGACTCGAAAATCATACCATAATTGATGCGAAATGGGTTTTTCGAAACAAACTAGATGAAAATGGTGTAATCACTAGAAACAAAGCTAGGCTTGTAGCAAAAGGCTATAATCAAGAAGAGGGTATTGACTATGAAGAAACATATGCTCCCGTAGCAAGATTAGAAGCTATTCGTCTATTACTCGCATTTGCCTCTTCTATGAATTTCAATTTATATCAAATGGATGTGAAAAGTGCTTTTCTAAATGGTCACCAAGAAGAAGTTTATGTTGAACAACCCCCTGGTTTTGAAGATTTTAAATCTCCCGATCACGTTTTCAAACTCAAAAAGGCTCTTTTTGGTTTTAAAACAAGCTCCCCGAGCTTGGTATGAAAGATTGAATAAATTTCTATTGGAAAATGATTTCATTAGGGGGAAAGTTGACACCACCCTTTTTGTTAAGCATAAAAACAATGATATTTTATTAGTTCAAATATATGTGGATGATATCATATTTGGTGCTACTAACAATGTCTTATGCAAGGAATTTTCCAATTTAATGACAAGCGAATTTGAGATGTCTATGATGGGTGAGTTAACATTCTTTTTGGGATTACAAGTAAAGCAAATGAAAGAAGGTACGTTCATTTGCCAAGCCAAATATTGCAAAGAATTGCTGAAACGATTTGAAATGAACAATGCAAAAGCAATGGCGACTCCCATGAGCACATCCGATCATCTAGACAAAGATGAGAAAGGTAAGGAATTTGACACTAAGAAGTATCGAGGTATGATTGGCTCTCTTCTTTATCTTACTGCTAGTCGTCCGGACATCATGTTTAGCGTGTGCTTATGCGCCCGTTATCAATCGTGTCCAAAGGAGTCTCACCTTACTGCGGTAAAACGGATTTTGAAGTACCTCATTGGTACTACAAATGTGGGTCTATGGTACCCCAAAGGTTCTTCATGCCAACTCGTTTTCTATTCCGAATCCGATTTTGCTGGATGCAAATGGACCGCAAAAGCACTAGCGGCACTTGCCATTTGCTCGGTAGCTCTCTCATTTCTTGGTTTAGCAAGAAACAAGTAAGTGTTGCGTTGTCCACAACCGAGGCTGAATATGTAGCCGCAGGGAGTTGTTGCGCTCAAATCCTTAGGATGAAACAACAACTCTTGGACTATGGCCTAAGTCTTAATCATATCCCTCTTAGATGTGATAATACTAGTGCCATATGCTTGACAAAGAACCCCGTTCTTCATTCACGAACAAAACACATTGAAATTAGACATCATTTTATAAGAGATCACGTTCTCAAGGGCGATGTCGAAATCGAATTTGTTGAAACCAAAGATCAATTGGCCGACATCTTTACAAAGCCCTTAGAAAAAGAGTCCTTCTTCCGAATTCGTAGTGAACTCGGGATTCTTGACTCCACGTTGATCTAAGTCATGCATTGCATCTTTTTATTTTACATGATTTCTAACTTGAGCGTCGGAGACGTCTAACAAATTTTTGCAGGTATCGCCCTAAAGGTAGGGGGAAGTATAAAGCATGACGCGCAATAATCAAGTCTTCTTCAGAAAAATAGGTTTCTGTCGTCTAATAATCGATTATCTCATATCAATAATCGATTGTACTGCTATTACTTGAGTTATTGTACTCTCTTTAAGTAATCACGTTTCTTTCCAATAAATAAACAAGCTTTATTTACATCTTTGGCATCTTATTACATTTTTTTTGCTAATGGCAAAAGGGGGAAGATAACGGGTATGCACTCTCAATTCTTATTAACGGGTATGCACTCTCAATTCTTATTAATTGAGGGGGAATTCATATATTGAGGGGGAACTAATTTTGCATACTTGTTGCATATATTTACTTGTCTTAAATCGTCATTATGAATTGTCTAATTTGCATATCCCGCTTAAAGTTTGCCATTACCAAAAAGGGGAAAATTGTTGGAAACACGTTCTCAAAGCATTATACTAAAACGTGTGTTCATATGTGTAGGTTTTGATGAATGACAAACAAGCGCAAATCGACATATGACGAAGCTCAAGTACAAGCGCACAATTGATATATATATAACGAGATTCAAGCAGAAGACCAAGTTTTATAGTTTTACATGAATTGTTCTTAATTGTGATCTTGATCCGACAACTTGACTCATGACATGGCTTCTCTCGTAAAACTATTTTTACAAAATCATGCATATTTAATTTAATGCTAAATGATTTTAAATCATGCATATTTACTTTAGTCAAAATAATTTTTAAACATGCCTCTTAAATCTGGACTAAGATAATCGATTATGTACTTATGATAATCGATTATGATAAGCCAAGACTACATGACAATCGATTGTGAACTAATGACAATCGATTGTGTTAAGGCAGTAAGCATCAGGTTTTTCAAACCTGCATGACAATCGATTGTGAACCTTATGACAATCGATTGTGATGAGGCAGTGTACATCAGAGTTTTTCAAAACTCAGAATAATCGATTGTGAAGTTAATGACAATAGATTGTGAAGAGACAGTGTCCATCAGATTTTTCAAAATCACAAAATAATCGATTGAGAACATATGACAATTGATTGTATTGAGGCAGTGTCTTCCAGACTTTTTCAAAGTTATTAAATAATCGATTGTGAGTATATAACAATCGATTGTCAAGAGGCAGTGTCTAAAATGATTTTCAAAGTCTGATAAATAATCGATTGTTAACATTGCACAATCGATTGTGAAGCTGACCGTTGTCGTAAAGTTTTCAAATACCGTCAGGTAATCGATTGTTGATTTTGTACAATCGATTGTTGAAATTAAAATCTGGAAAGGATTTTTTGAACGTTGCTGAATAATCGATTATTGATTTTGTATAATCGATTGTTTTACGTAAAATCTGGAAATGATTTTTTGAACGTTGCTAATAATCGATTGTTGATCTTGGATAATCGATTGTTACGCGTAAAATCTGGGATTGATTTCTGGAATGATTGGCAAACAATCGATTGTGGCTTCTTGACAATCGATTGTCATTCAGTAAAATTAGCAACTCTTAATTGGCAATTAGGCAATGGTAATGCCAAGTTTTTCAACTATAAATACAGCTTCATTTCAGTGTTTTAAACATAATAACACACAACAACTGATCATACAATTGCTATAAGCTTGCATACTCTATTGCTAATCATTTTATATTCATTACATAAGTTTTGAGAGCCATATTCTTGTCCAAAGTTGTTTGTGATCTTGAGCTTACTTCTTTTACTCATATCTACTCATTAAGGAGTGTTTTGTTTGAGTGTTTTAGTGTTTTGTACACTTGTAAGAGAATTGTGATTCTCTTGTTGTAAGGAACTTGTGTTTCCTTGGTTGAAGTCTTGGAGTGTTGTATCTCCGAGCAAAGGTGTTAAGGCGTGTGTCCTTATGTTGTAAAGGTTTGTTGAGCACCCGTAAGCTTGACAAGTTAGTGGAAAATCTCGAGAGAGTCTCTCGGGGACTGGACTAGCCACGTGTTGTGGTAAACCAGAATACATCAGTGCGTTCTTTCCTTTTGTTTATTTAACGCACTTATTTATTTCCTGCAAATTTTAATTTCCGCAAGTTTACGCTAACTTTTATTTTAACGCTATTCACCCCCCCCTCTAGCGTTAAGCGTATTATCTAACAGTAATAGGATATATCTGTGCTTTTTGTTGAGGTCCCAAGGGCCTCAGGGTGATTTTGGATGGCTAACAGGGAGTTTTGAGTTGAAAAATGCAGCAGAAAAATTGCAGAGAACTTCTGTTCTATGCAATCGCATAGGCATCATTGCGATCGCATAGAAGGTTAGAAGGGGGGCTCAGATTTTCTCTATGCGATCGTGTCGAGGGATGTGCGATCGCATAGGTTTGGGAAGGTTGGTCTGTGCGTTCCAATAAAGTGAGTGCGATCGCGTAGTGTATTTGGGCTTGAGGTCCCTAGCAAGGAACTGTTCTATGTGATCGCATAGTGCTGAGTGAGACGCATAAGAGGAAGTTAGGGGGGCTGGACTTCGGCCTATGCGATCGCAAGCGGTTGAGTGCGATCTTATAACAGGAATTTTAGGGGGTCTGATTTTGGCATATGCGATCGTAATGGTGTAGATGCAATCGCATAGAGGAATACCTGGGCGTACAGAATGTTTTAAGGGTTAATTCATCCTCGACCCACTTAATATTTCCACCATTTTTAATCCACCAAGAGAGTTTTTTTGAGTGATTTGAAGAGGGTTTTCAACGGGTATCGATTGGAGGTAAGTCGCTTGACTTAGAAACACCATTTTTATGACGAAGCAACCCTTAAATCCATGAAAATAGGTTGAAATTGTGAAGAACTAGGGCTTGGTTTTTGAAAACGAATTTTGGGATATGAAATGCCATTTGAGTTCCAATTTTGGTAAAATTTATATGTATAGACTCAGGGCGAGATGAGGAATCCGTTGGTGTAATTTTTGAATTTTTTTAGAAGTGGGCCCGGGGCTCGAGTTTTACCAATTTCGTGAATTTTAGTACTTTTCGAGTATTTTTGATTGGGTTATGTTTATTTAACCCATATTTATGTATTCGTTGTGATTTTGACTAGATTCGATGCGCGAGGAAGTCTATATAAGAGGAAAAGGCATCGCGGACTAGTCTACGGTCGGTTAGAGGTGAGTAGCTTGTATAGATGATGTCCTGAGAGTTTAAAACCCCGGTTTATCACATTGTGACGTTATGTTAGGGCGTGACTCCCACCCCATGGAAGGTGTGGGATCGTATATGATTGGGGATTGTGACTTGGTCCATATTGAGTGGTAACTATAATATATTGGCAGCTGATACGCACATTGTACTGTTGAAAATTAGGCTAATAGCCATATCTGGGGCCTTTTGCCCATTTGTAGCATCCGTCTAGGATGGATATTATTGTGTAGCATGATTTGTATAATCATTTATCTCAGTCTTGTGTTTAATCACTGATATGAAATGCTAAGTCTTTTTTCCTAAAATTTAATAAAACTAAATTATATTCTTCAAATAATTGGAAATTGGGAAATTAGTTGAATCTATTATGTGACTCATATGCATACTGTGGAATGAGTATGGATCGGGCTGAATGCCGCAACAGTGAGATGATGATATTGCGCTTGGGCAGTAGGAGCTCCTCTGGAGTCTGTACACACCCCAGTGAGCGTCGTCGACGTTAAACGGATTGGGATGCATGCCGCAGCAGGTTCACGTGCATTGCATTGCATTTTTGTATTATACTTGACTAACATACTTGATATTGATTTACTGTTGATTCATAGTTAAGGTGTTGGACTGTTAGTTTTAGCTTCAATTTGTGGCATTTCGTGGATTTCTTACCTTCAGGTATTTTTATATGCTTATTACTCACTGAGTCGATAGTACTCACCCCTACTCCCTACACCTTGTGTGCAGATTTAGGTGCACCGGAGGCTTAGCTGAGCAGTCTTTGTCTCCAGAGATTATCAGAGTTGTTAAGGTAGCTACTTGACGTTCGCAGGACCTAGCTACTATACCTATTTCAGTTTTATTATTATATAATTTTCCAGACTAATATATTTTCATTCAGATATTATTATCCAGTTTGTTTTAGAGGCTCTAGACTAGTGACCCCATATCTTATGAGAGCGTTTATCGGTTTTCCTATCTCTCTGTACTATTTTATCAATATTATTGGATTATTATTCTTAAGTATTACATTTTCCTTAAATTGTCGGTTTTGGAGACATATTGTTAAATTGAGAGCAATTGTTGGTTAGGCTTTCCTACCTTTAGGGTTGGGCGCCGTAACGACCGGGTTTGGGTCGTGACATTAGTTGTCTTTTAACTTTTCAATACCACTTAAAATTGTCCCCTCTTTTGACTAATTCATTAGTGTATTACTCTAGACTTAGTGGCCCCCTATACCATTATGTTTTGTCCCCTAATTTCCACTATTATATTAAACTAACGGTATTTAAATAACCCACTATCAGACTACTATTATTAAACAAAATTCCTAGCTTTTCTATTCCTAAAACACCCTTGAATCCTACTATTACTGCCCTGATTCAAAATCTTTTCAAACCTTAACAATTATCTAAAACTAAAATATGATTACCAGCCAAATTACTGCAACTATAACCAATCCTTAATCAAGCAGGGATTCAATCAAGCATAACTGAGATTAACTACGGGATCACACACCTAATTGCATTAAAAAATAGAAGAAACTGAATACACTTAATGTATCAAAGAAATTCAACTTTAGATTCACATATATCAGCAGTCTTAATCTCAATCACAAGATTATAACAAAAAGAAACAGGGGAGAAAACCTTCAGGAATGAAATAGGCTGTTATAATGTCAATCTTGACATTCAAACATGAAATATTAATCGGCGACCTTATTCAATTAATCTACACATGCTATAACATATAGTAATTGACAATGAAACAATTAGAATAAACAGACACATATGTGATTTCAATGGCATTTAATAGAAACAGAGAGCCATAATAAACTTAACTAATCGACGAACTTATTCGAATCGATTACATAGCCTAATATATACACAACAACGAGTAGAAATAAATTTTACCAAATAAACGGTCTGATGAAGATGGGCAGAATAATTGTCAAAAATTTTAAATTTTTTTTAACAAAACTAAACAAATATTAGATACTAACAACCTAAAAAATAGAACAAAAGGAAGAAAAAATACCTCAAAAGAAAAATCAAAAATTAAACTAACTTGGACCAATCTCGGACTTGAACATTTTTGAGGTCAAACAGACGTTAATCGAGTGTTCTTGACTGAGAGCACACGACTAAGGTCGGTTAGGACCCCAAGTTCCTCTTAATCTCTGACAAGGCCCGGACTTTGGTTTTCTAGGGTTCTTTGGTTTGATTTGGGGTTCGAGTGGCTCCAGCATAATTCAAAGGGAACCAATGGTGGTTCAAGGGTGGGGGAGGCCAGGGTGTGGCATGGTGTGAGTTTGGGGTGGATTGAGTTTGGTACTGGGAATTCTAAACTAACCTTTTTTTTGAAATTTTCTTCTTATTTTTCTTTTTTTTTTATTAAAATGGAGAAAAGAACTTGGAGGAAACTTACCTTTTTATATTGATTATTTGATGCAAAGATGTTTCTAGTACTTGTGCATTTCTTTTTCTTTTTTGTTGCACCTGCTTCTTGCACGGTTGCTTGGATTGCACCTGTTTCAATTTTTCCAACAAAGAACAACTGTTAGTTTGAAACAGTGGTCGGTTTTGTGGCCTAGATTATTTTTTGATCACTTGGTCTCGGCCCTTTCAACTGCAACTGGTTTCTTTCTGAATACCGATTGCCTTTCTGACTCTAGAGAAACTCCGGCGTTTCCAGACTTTGTCATGATGATTGGTCAGTGGAACTCAACCTTTTATTTTTACCTTCATAGGCCTTTCCTTTCTGACTTTCTTTTTCTTTTTTCATTTTTTTTCTTTTTTTTTCGAGGCTTTGGGGGACGTTATGTTTCCTCAAACTTGCTGCAACGGCTAGTCATGTGGGATTTAACCTTTTTCATCTTTATTTTGCCCTTGTGGGCCTTTCTTTTCTGGCTTCTTTCTCCCAACATTAATTTCAGAGCATTTGGGGTACCTTGGCTTTTAAAGTCTTTGCCGAGTCGGTTAGCCACGTGGGACTCAATCTTTTCAGCTTCATTTTCCTTTATAATCACTTCGATTTGTTTTTCTTCTTCCAAGAGTTTTGATTTCGAAGCATCGCTTTCCATGGTGAGTTGGGGTTGACTTGATGCCTGTGACGAGGCTGGGTGACTTTCTGCACATTAGCTCGCGCCAAATGAGAACCCTTTAAATCATTCTTGCCATACTTTCTTTGTCGTAGTTTCAGAACAATGTGAGACCGAAAGTGATTCAATAAGACAAATAATGGAATGAAGAATGAGCTTAAAACAAGAGATGTCCCTCTCAGGGAAAGGAGTAAAGGACTTATCTGGAGTACATGGGGACTTCAATGAACATGACATGCCTCTTGGATTGGATGCCTTATCTGTGTAAACCGTCCGACTCTCACAAATTCATCAAAACTTATGCCTCACAACCGAGAAACCTTGAGAGGACTCTATTGGTGTCGGTGGCTGTGAGGATCCTCTTTTCGATCAGTGGCGCCCTTGGTGGGTTTTCACGAGTTAATATCTTTCATTGTTTTCTCGTCATCGTCTCATAGTGCTCTTTGTGAGTTTTTACTAATAAAACCCTCTCATTTTCCATTTCTCTACTTACCATCTCCTTATGGTGCCCGTGTGGGTTTTAACCAATAAGACTCTCTCATTATGTTCCTCTCATTTTGTTGTATCAGATCCAAATAACTCCATCCTCCTATTTTAAAACTATTTACTGATTGACCAGAAGGACTTGGACAAGGTTTGGGGTAAAAAGAATTTGGATTGAATTACAACTTTGGAACCTTTTGGGCGGGATCATCGCTGAACCATTATAACACTTGCCCTAGTTTCACTTTCGGGGGACTTTGGATTTTTATTTTGGTGCGACTGAACCCCAGAGAAAGGCTGCCTACGTATTCTTTCTGAATCAAGTCGAACATAGTTCAGGAAATCTTTGTTTTTGGTTTTCTTTTGTTTCTTCTTTTTTTTTGTTTTTTTTTTCCATTTTGTTTTTCTCTTCGTCTTCTTCTTCTTGTTTAAATTTTTGCTTTGTTTTCTCTTTCTTTTTCCTTTTTCCTCTCATTTTTTTTAATTTCTTTCTCCTTTTTAAATCCAATTTCTTTTATTTTATTTTATTTTTTAATAATACTTTCAGGTTCCAAAGAGGGTAATTAAAGAAGAGTAACCGGCTCAAATGGGTTTGAAAAGGGTTGATATTGTTTGGATAGCGAGAATGAAAGCCTTCGTCATCTCAACCGAAACATATTAGAACTATATGGAGGATCCAGCATAGTACCTTTTGACGGCATTTAAATTGACAGTTGTTGCAAGGGAATTTCCTTCGATGTGTCCCAAATATAATGCACTCTTTTGGCAACACTCTTGTTGCAATGTATGTACATTTCCAATATGGGAACCAATTTTCCTTCAGTTGTTCCAACTCTTTATTTTATTTCCTTAAACTTTATTTTCATTGCGATCTAATCCTTGACTCATTATTTCGAGGTCTAATAGCTTTCACGATACGAGCATGAAGTCCGCAAGCATGTTGAGTTATTGAAATCTACATTTAAGAGAACTGAAAAGAGAATAAGAAAGAAAAATGACAAGATTAAGAGAAGAGACATTCCTGGACAAATAAATATTAATTTTATTTTTTTCTTGATTTGGATTGATTTCTTTTTAAATTTTTTGAAGATAGAAGGGTTTATACAAGAAAGTAAGACAATAAAGTAAAACATCTGGATCACACCCTAAGATAATCTGGATACAGAAAGGATAGCAAGACTGGCTACCGAGACTCCCGTATGATGGGGAACTTTCATGTTTGGCAACCATTTTATGGCTTTTCTTCGATCTCGGCAATGGTTGTAATGGCCTTCAGTGCCGGATCAAATTCCTCATCTTCACAAATCATTCTGACTATTGGCCTGTTGTTGTTGGCAAGCATCTTCATCCTGAAAAACAATTCTTTCAGCTTCGATCAAATCTTCAACTGCCCTTTTGAGGGTCCAACACACTTCTGTAGTATGTCCCACTGCTCCAGAGTGCTATTCACATATTGTAACAACTCGGTGCGAGGGGGACTCGGGATTTGGCCGGTTTGGGGCAACTGGCTGCAATAATCTAGCCTGATTAGATTTTGGAACATGCTTGAATACGATTCACCAGTAGGGGTGAACTTATTCTTTCTAAAGGATTGTTTTGGGAAACATTTGGTTGAGGATTATATGGATCTTGGTAAGGATGAAAGTTTTTGGGAGGTGGAGCTCGACTTTGTGTATTATGTTGTGGCAGCGTGTAAAGTTGCACGTTCATCACTATATACCATCAAAACCAACCACTTGAATAATTTTATCACATAACAACCTTGTTAGTTTTGGGACTTTTAACATATATGAAATCGCACGTTGGGATGCAATGCATCTAATAGTTAAACGCTTCTACCGTGTGTTTGAACGTTGCATGTTTCTCTCCAATCACTCTTGATTTTGTTTTGTTTTGCCGCTCTTTTATTTTTTTGGACTCTTTTTTTCTTCCTTTTAATTATTTTTAATGTTTTGTCACTCTCTTTTCATTTTCACTCTTTTTTTTCACTCAATTTTGTTTCTTTTTTTTTTCTTTCAGTTTATTTTGTGGCTATGATCGAATCCGATGGAGATTGCCTACATATCATGACCTCGCATGAATCATATCTTGCGTAGTTCGCGAAGTTTGGTGAATGGAGTAAGTAAACTAACACTTTTTTTGGATTTTTGTTTTTTATTTTTTTTATATGCTTTAAAAGAATAAAGGATTTTTTTGGGATTTTTGTTTCTTTTTGGAATTTTCTAAAAAAATTCTTTAAAAGAAGAAAAGGATTTATTTTTTGAATTTTTGAACGTGACTCTATTATTATTTTTGAAAGAAAACTTCTAAAAATTCCTTTTCTTTTGATTGGAACTTTGGAAATTTTAGAAGTAAAAATTAAATATTTTTATTTAAATTTTTATTTGTTTTCTCTTATACTAAATAAGAAAGAAAATATTATTTATTTATTTTGATTTTGGGTATTACTTCTAAATTTTGAAAGAAAAATATTTTGAATATTTCGAGCTTTTTAATTTTTTTTAAAAAAGGCATTTCTAAAGAAAAGTGAAAATATTTTTGGACTTCAAATTTTTAATATTTTATGGAAAATTATAAAAGAAAGACTTCTAAAGAAGAAAAGAATATTTTTTAAATTTTTGTTTCTGAATTTTGTTTAGATTTTTTTATTTGAAAACATACTTCAAAATGAAGGAAACCGGTATTTGAATTTTGATTTTTAATGATTTTTTTTATTTTTTATGAAAGACATTATAAAGAAGGAAACAATTATTTTTGAGTTTAAGGAAAACTTCCATTTTTTTCTAAGAAAAGATTTCTAAAGAAGGAACTAAAGAAAAATATTTTTAGAGTTTTGAAAATTGGAGTCGGAATCGATAATGTTTGCCTACGTATCTCACATCGGGTGAGAATTAGACCCGCATAATTCGGTCAGTTCTGACGGAACGCGGGAAACATGGCACTTGAATATTTTAGCTCATTTTAAAATGACTGTTCTTTTTTTTTTTTCTGAATTTTGGCAGAGCTTCAGAATTCTCTAAATACACCTCCCACTCTTTATTTTTTGGATTTTTTTTAAATTTTCTTTCTCTATTCTAGAAGCCGGTCAACATGCAGATCTGAAGCACATAAATGCATAAAAACAAGTAGCATGCATCAGGATGGTCTTTTTCATTTCAGGTTGCTTGTCCTAGACGGACCCAACCCCTGTGTTGAGTCCCCTAAGTCAAATGCAACATGATGCAAACAAGCGTTTCTACTAGGGATCCGGCATGTAGTCACGTTATTCTAGGTTCAAAGCCTAGATATTTGTTATAGATTGTGTACCCGAGCGGACAACTCGAGTCGAGGAGGGGGCAACATACCGGAGACCTGCGAGATTGTCCGGCTTTGTAAGTTGTCCGACCTCTTTCTTATTTCAGGGTATGACACTAACAAAATAGGGAGTCTCAACCAGTGAGCTCATCCCCGGAGGTGAGAAGAGAAGTGTTTCGGCACAATTTATATATAGTATAGATAATATCAAAGCAATAAAGCATTTAGCGCATTTAGCATGAAACATATAGGAAAATCAGATATAACCAATTACAACAATTTATCTAAGCTCGAATTCTGAACCATGAACAAAACGTTCTGGGTTAGTTTCCCCAACAGAGTTACCAGAACTGTCACACCTCCTTTTTGCATGCCTACCCATATATATATATATACATGATTTCAGATCGGGCATATGCCCAAAATTAATTTTTGAAGTCCGTGAGTTGATTTGCCGAAAAGTTGAACTTTACTTTGTAATTCATACATTTTAGTGCTCAATTCGTAGTTGTAGATGTTATTTTTGTGTTCCCATTGCACGAGTATGTTCATATAATATTTTAAACTTGTGGTCAATTTGTAGTTGTAGTGTTATATATATATGTGTGTGTATGAAGCATAAAAAAGAATACCAATGTGCAGTTACACAAAATGATCGATCGGGTTGTTACATGAAATTATGTTTTCAAGCTTATTTTTGTGTTTCTATACCTCTAGGTTATACAACCCTCCTGCTTGTGACATTATTTTAATTTATAGATAGATTTCCAGTGCTTTATGTCAAGTATTCAACCTGTCCACCTTACTATGTCTTGGCTGATACGTGTGAGAAGGATAACCTGCTATTTCTACATGTTTAATGACCCCATGTACAGTTTCTGCCATTAGACTTATTCAGAACTTCATGACTAGCTAAATCCTATAATGGTAAATATAGCACATGATCTGTTATGTAATTAGTCCTATGTATGTTATTATGGAATACAATCTGGTTCCTAAACTTCTTTGAAACACTATCAACACTTACCACATTGAACTATTTTGATACATATGATGGTTTTGCGATTCTAGTTCAATTCTTACTTTTCATGTTAACTCACCAACAAGATTTGTTCTCAACTATGCTGAAGCTCCTTTAAAGTTTTTGTGCACTGTTCTTATACTCAGAACCTATACAAAAGAACTCTGAGCATCAAACCTATAACTAAGATAGTAGAAGACGTACTTGAACTGCCCTTTGCACAGTACTGGCCTATTGAAATTTTGAGCCTAAAACATGAGAAATGAAGCATGCCTACTTTCTTTTGTGATATTGTGTCCTACCGGTGATCTCATGCCTACCTTTTATCCTATACTTTAATCTGAATCTCCTATCAGCCAAAACCATGCCCTTAGTTTGTTGTTGTGCCTTGATGATAAACTGCAATACCTTATTTATAACAGTAGTTGAGTTTTGTGTTTGTTTGAACTTTCAAAATGTCCACGTTGCATCATGCAGCTACTGTTTGTGTTTTAGCAGTATTAAGACATTTCTAATTCTTTTATTTAAGTTTAAGCCTTTGAGGAAGACTAGAGGTAGGTACTTAATGGTATTTGGGCGTGAAACATGTTATGGTCCGTGAGACCCTCATGAACTCTAAAGTGCCAAGGGTTTAAAGGGGAATCATATTCATAAATGAGGATTTATACCAAGCCTTTAATCACTAACCCCTATTAATCATATAGGATTAGTATAAATAAAATCAACCTCACTACAGTCTACAGATCTTTATTACAATTTATAGTATGTAACTTTCTTACTACTATTTTTTTTTTACAGTTGATATACATTAATTATTCTAATTTCTTTGTATGCATGGTAAGCAACTCCCACTTCCAATCGAGAGGTTGTGAGTTCGAGTCTCCCCAAGAGCAAGGTGGGAAGTTCTTGGAGGGAAGTATGCCGGGGGTCTATTTGGAAACAGCCTCTCTACCCCAGGGTAGGGGTAAGGTCTACGTACACACTACTCTCCTCAGACCCCACAAAGTGGGATTATACTGGATTATTGTTGTTGTTGTTGTTGTTGTTCTTTGTACGGATGGATTCAACCTGGTATGTTGTGCCCATTTGTGTTGGGATAAAATAAATAATCTCGCACAAGAATAATATTCACAGCAAATAATAATAACACAAGAGAGTAACAATGATACCAAATATTTTAGTGGGATAAAATACAATACCCGAGTGGAACAATACTATCACTATAATAATACAACTTAGTAGTGTCAAGAAACTACTGCAATCTTTATTTAACAGACAACAATCTTTTGATTACTCTCACTGACAATATATTGCTTCTCTCTTTATTTTGGTGTATTTAAACTGAAACGAAACACTCCGTTTTATAGGCAAATTTGCCAACTACCTAGTAAACCAGATCTGACTAATTGCATTGCAAAATGCAATTTGCAATCTTCAGCTGCCCATTTTTTTTAGCAGCCCATTAATTTTCAAAGCCAACCAAATTTGAATGTTTCACTTTTTTTTTTTATTTAGGTCCTACAAATCTCTCCCTTAATTTTGATTTTTCTCCTTCATTTCAAGTCTTGATCTCAATTTTTGAAAATCTTCAAACTTGAGAGCTTTTGTGAAGAAATCTGCAACTTGATCATGAGACTTCACATATTTGAGCTTGACTTCCTTCTTCGCAATGCATTCTCTGACAAAGTGATACCTTGTATCTATATGTTTGCTCCTATCAAGATACACCGGACTCTTGGCGAGTGCTTGTGCAGATTTGTTATCAATACAAATCTGTGTAGCCTCAATTTGTGGCAAATTGAGCTCCTTCAGTAATCTTCTTAGCCAAATAGTATGGCAGCTACATGATGTTGCTACTATATATTCGCCTTCACCAGTCGAGGGAGTAACTATGGACTGTTTCTTTGAACTCCAAGAAATAATAGAATCACCTAAGAAAAATACATAATCAGTTATACTTTTTCTGTCATCAATATCACCTGCATAATCACTATCACAAAATCCCATAAGACTGAAATCACTAGAAGAAGAATAAAATAGCCCAAAGTCAATCGTACCTTTTAGGTAGCGAAGAATTCTTCTAGTGACTTTCAAATGAGTTGAGGTAGGAGCTTCCATGAAGCGACTTACTACTCTAACTGCAAAGAGTACATCTGGCCTGGTGCAAGTCAAGTACCTCAAACTTCCCACAAGACTTATGAAAAATATGAGATCTACCTTTTCTCCTTCATAAAACTTGGACAATTTTGTCCCACTCCCCATCGTTTTGTTCACGGGGTTGCAGTCGAGCATGTTTAACTTCTTCAGTACCTCTTTTGTATAGCTTTCTTGAGAGATAAAAATTCCATCTTCCATCTGCTTCACTTCTAGGCCAAAGTAGTATGACATGAGCCCTACATCTGTCATCTCGAACTCACGAGACATATCTTTCTTAAAAGCTTTAAACAAACTTGGGTTATTACCCGTGAAAATAAGATCATCAACATAAAGACAAAAAAAGTAAGATATCTCCATTAGTATGAACTTTAAGGTAAAGAGCATATTCATGGAGAAAACGAGTAAAAGCATTGTCATGAAAATACTTATCAATGCAACTATTTCATGCTCGTGGGGCTTGCTTTAATCCATATAAAGCTTTCTTCAACTGCAAGACTTTATCTTCATGGGTTTTGACCACGAAGCCCAATGGTTGTTCAACATAGACTTCTTCTTCAATATAGCCATTCAAGAAGGCTGACTTGACATCTATTTGATGCATCTTCCACTTCATTTGTGCTGCCAAAGATATCAGCAAACAAATTGTCTCCATGCGGGCAACAGGTGCATAGTTTTCTTCATAGTCAATTCCTTGCCTTTGCTTGTAGCCTTTAGCCGCAAGTGGTGCCTTGTATTTCTCCACGTCTCCATCAGCATTCTTCTTTATTTTGTATACCCGTTTCTCTCTAATTGCTCGATGACCCTTGGTAAGAGATGTTTACTCCCAAGTGTTGTTCTTCTCTATTGACTTTATCTCCTCCTCCATGGCTTGTCTCTACCTTTTGTCTGTAACAGCTTCATCAAAGTTCATTGGTGTTCAATATCAGCAAAGAGACAATATAAAAATCAAAATTAGTAACTTCTTCAGTGTCATCATAGATATCTTGAATGCTCATTGTCCTTTGCGGCTCTTCATTTGAACTTTCTTGAGAAGTAGGAGATGCAATATTGGTTGGAGATGGAGGTGGAGTTGTATCCTGCACAGGTTCACGATCTCTGGTTCTTCTTCACCACAAAAGTATGAAAGAAAATCATATGAAGTTTCTTCCCGAGCTTCTCAATCCCATGCAAATTCTTTCATCAAATTCAACATCACGACTTATCACCACCTTGCTACTGTGTGGGTTATATAGCTTATAGCCTTTTGAACTCGTATCATAGCCAACAAACACATGCTTGACACGTAGATCATCAAGCTTTGCTCTGCCTTGATGTGGCATATGAGTATAGGCTATGCTCCCAAAGATTCTCAAGTGCTTGACACTTGGATTTCATCCACTCCATGCTTCTTGAGGAGTTTGATGTCTAATATTTCTTGTTGGAGGCTTATTATTCAAATAAACTGCACAAGAAACAGCTTCAGCCATAAATTCCTTGGGCATATTTTTAGCTTTCAACATATATCTAGCCATATTAAGAATCGTTCGATTCTTTCTCACTGCAACATTATCTTGTTGAGGTGAATAAGGTACCGTTAGAGGGAGACGAATTCCATGAAGTTGACAGAAGTCATTAAATTCGTTTGAGGTGAATTCGCCTCCTCTATCAGACCTTAGAGCTTTAATTTCATAGTCACTTTCTTTCTCCACAAGTACTTTGAAATTTTTAAAAGCAGCAAAAGCTTCGGATTTTTGGTTTAAGAAATAAACCCAAGTCTTTCTACTAAAGTCATCAATGAAAAGAAAAAAGTATTTTCTTTTACCAAAAGAAGATGAATTGATTGGTCCACACACATCCACACACATCAGTATGGACAAGCTGGAGCGGCTTGCTTGATCTTGAGATGGCCTCCTTTGGAAAACTCCTCCTTGCATGCTTTCCAAGAAGATAAGCTCCACTCAATTGATTGGGATGTTTGATTCATGGTATCCCATGCACCATGTTCTTTTCTCCTATTAGTTTGAGCGCTTCAAAATTTAAGTGCCCAAATCGCATGTTTCAACACAGTGATTCTTCTTGAACATTAGCTTTCAAAAGTTTTGCATCAATTATTTTAAGATTCAGAGAAAATAATCTATTCCTTTCCATATGCACTTTAGCAATAGAATTCCACTTGAATCTCTAAGCGAAAGATGCATATTTTTCATTTTGATGTCATATTCCTTTTCAAGAAGTTGACCCAAACTTAAACTATTACTTTTTAATTTTTACACATAATAAACATCTTGAATTAACTTGTGGCTGCCATCTTTAAGGAGATCAGAATCATACATATCCCTTCGATTTGAACCTTTGAGGTATCTCCAAATTACACATTACCTCTCATCGTTTTATTATCTCCACAAACTTCTCTTTGCATCCACACATATGATTGCTTGCTCCATTGTGCAAATACCATGAGCTGCAATCATCTCAGCCTTCTTCCTTAAGTGCCATCAACAAAGTTGACTCATTTTCTTCTTTCTTGTCGTCAAAAAGGTTAGATTTTCTTCAACATTGCTACGACATTCCCAAGAGTAACAGCCAAATTTATGAAAATTATAATATTCAATTTTTGATATATCATACCTTTGTCCATTATTTTCTTGGTAGTATCCACATCCTCTTCCTCCTCTTTGTGCATGACCACGACCTTTGAATATTTGGTGATTTTAACTTCAATGTTGAAGTTATTACCATTATTTCTTCCTCTTCCATGACCTCCTCGGCCTCGTCCTCATCCTCCTCGTCCTCGTCCTCGTCCTCGTCCTCGTCCTCAACCTACTCGGCCTCATCCTCGTCCTCATCCGTTACCTCGATTGCTTGTTTCACCTCCATGATCCTTGAAGGATGCCTGAGTTTTAAGAAGTTGCTACAATGACACTTCTTGTCTCCTTTTGATCTTTTCTTCGTGGGCCTGTAAAGAACCTTCCAATTGACCGACCATCATAGAGCATAAATCTTTAGACTCCTCAATAGCACACTACAAAATCAAATATAGGTGTTAAAGTGCGAAGTATCTTTTCTACCACACAGATATCTTCTATGTCCTCCCCATATCTTTTTAATTGATTTACATCAGCGTTCACTTTTGAAAAATAATATGAGATGCATTCGGATTCATTCATTTTTAAAACTTCAAAATCAGCCCTTCGAGTTTGAAGTTTTTTCACTTTGTCAAATCCTTGAAGTGAATTTTGTAAAATTTTTCAAGCTTCCTATGAGGTGGTAGCATCTGCCACCTTCTCAAACATGGAATTATCCAAGCATTGGTGGATGAGAGTGAGAGCTTGTTGATCCTTCTTCCTTGTCATTGCGAAGACCTCTTTTTCATTTTGAGGTAGAGCTTCCTCATTATCGGTTTTCACATACCCTCTATCTACGATTTTCCATACATCCTGAGAGTCAAGAATGACATTCATACGTAGACACCATTTCTCATAATTATCTTTAGTAAGATGGAGTACTGAAAAAATGGCGGACCATTATTTGCCATGCTCTAATATCACGTTGTTGGGATAAAATAAATAATCCTACCCAGGAATAATATCCACTGCAAATAATAATAACACAAGAGAGTAATAATGATACTAAATATTTTAGCGGGGTAAAATACAATACCCGAGTAGAGAAATATTATCACTTTAATAATACAATAGTGTCAAGAGACCACTACAAATTTAAAACAAATAACACTCTTTACAATTACTATCACTCACTAATTATCTCACAAACAATAATCTATGAATTACTCTCACTAACTATATATTGCTGCTCTCTTTATTTTGGTGTATTTAAACTGAAAAGAAACACTCTGTTTTATAGGAAAATTTGCCAACTACCTAGTAAATCAAATCTAACTAATTGCATTGCGAAATGCAATTTGCAATCTTCAGCTGCCCATGTATTTTAACATCCCATTAATTTTCAAAGCCAACCAAATTTGAATGTTTCACTTTTTTTTTATTTGGGTCCTACTATTTGGAGCTCTATTCCACCTTCAGATCTAGGCCATCGCATTCCCGTCGAGTTAGAAATTATACGGGGCATTTTGTTTGGTCGTTCCTATTTAATTTATACTTATTTTTTATATTTTTTTAAACTTGTACCTACTTTTTGAAAAACTCAGCTCCTTTCTCCGTTACAGCTCCATTTTAGCTTCTGCTTCTTTTGCTTTCCTTCTCTCTTTTGCTATTGTTTTCTCTTCCTTTGTCCTTGCTGATGCTTTCTTTGCTGTGTTGCTTACCTCTTCCTTTGTCCTTACTGCTGCTTTCTCTACTGCGTTGTTTTCTTTCTCCTTCACAGAATGCATTTTCTTCTTTCTTCTTTGCCTTGCGTAGAATACTACAGTTGTTGATAATGCAGTAAATTGAAGTTTCTGTAGTTTGTGGAAAAATAATTAGCAGTAATTAAATAGAACTATAGCTGAAGTTATGTGAAAAGAGTTATATGGGGGAGTAAATATACAATAAACTAAATAACTTCAGCTCTATAACTAAAGTTTTCCAACTAGAGCTGAAGTTTTTCAATTACAAAAGAAAACATTCATATCTAGAATTGAAGTTTTCGATTATAAAAATAAAAACTTTAGCTCTCCAGTTGATAATAAAGATTAACTCTTCCATCCAAATCATTCCAATACTACTTTGCTTATCCAAGCAAAATAAAACACGATCCCCAAAAAGAAAAAAGAAACAAAATTTGTACACGAAGCTGAGGTGGAAATGCGATGGACTCAGCTCCATAGTAACAAAATTCAAACCAAAAGAGTTATGGGATTCAGCTGAATTCAGTAAACTCATAATATTCAACTCTCAGTTAGACGAAACGAAAAAGCAGTTACTGAACATAAATCAAATCAAGTATCAAGTGACACCAAAGATCACTAGTTTAGTCATAAAATTAAAAGTACTCTACATTCTCCGAGGCATCCAAAAACAAAATCAGTGAAACAGTAGAAAGATTCAATCAACTACGCCTCATTTACTTCAGCTATTTTTATTTTATAACTTTTTTTATTACAAAATAAAAATTTATAAATAAAACTTCAGTTTTATAACTGGCAAACTACAGCTCTTTTCCGGTTACTAAATAAAAGCTTATAAAATAAAATTTCAGCTCTAGAGCTGAAATTCGCGAGTTACAAAAAAAAAAAAACTTCAGCTCTAGAGCTGAATTACAGGCCCGACTACTAAAATGCTGAAGTTTTGTGTGATTGCTTTTGCTACTTCAGACCCGTGTGCTGTAGACATGTGAAAAAGTGGGTATACTTACAATTTTTTTTATAAAGCGGACACCGGTTAAAATGTGACAAAAAAAAACGACTATAGATACAAATGCCTGTAAGCTACTCATGCGCATAATGTTGGGCCTAAATATTTGCTGGCCCATAGCGAGAGTCCAGTTCTCCTTTCCTTTTTGTATATACTTTAGAGAAACTAACCACACTGAATCTGTTGGATATTTAATTTCTCTTGTAGGAACATAGGCAAACCAAGCTCATATGTAAAGAATCAAAATCAGAAATCACACACTGTAAACTCCTCTAATATAATCTGGTCACTTATTAATTTCAAACTCATTTTCCTCACTTTCAAAATTCACTATTTTCAGAGAATTACTTTGTTTGGTCAATTGACATAACATCTCACATTTATTCGGTCTAACTACAAACTTTGGAAACAATATA
Organism: Nicotiana benthamiana; assembly: GCA_034376525.1. Lineage (NCBI taxonomy): Eukaryota > Viridiplantae > Streptophyta > Magnoliopsida > Solanales > Solanaceae > Nicotiana > Nicotiana benthamiana. Next base: position 69,229,565 of record CM067341.1, on the reverse strand, counting down.
CACTAACAAACCTAGGTCATGCTGTATAAACCTTAGGTCAGTCAGTCATTGGTGTTGACACACGATTAGAAAAGCCACCTTAATGTCAACGAGTCATGCAGCCAACGACATACCTTTGGTGTAACGACGAACCAATCTAGTTAAGACATTAAAGGTCCATAGAAAACACTTACCAAACATTTCACCTCTATAGATGGAATTCAAATTCTACGCCCCCGAGATCTCAATGGTCATGGATGCCCCATACAAGCTGAAGCGATAGTGGTGAAAAATTTTACAGGAGCACGGGAACAAGATCAGAATACACCTAGGAGAATTGACCACCTTTATGAAGATCCGAGTTGACAGTCTTTACTAGACTACTAATAGAGTTTTGGGACCAACTAAGTTGGTCTTCCAGTTTGTTGATTGTGAGTTGACGCCAACAACAGAGGAGACTACCAGCTTCATAGACCTACTATTCTCCTGGCAAAAATTAATATTTTTAATAGTTATGCCCGATCATAGAGTCCTCCATGCATTGGGTTTGACAAGCAATAGAAACTTGAGAAACATCAAACATTGATGGGTGAGTTTGGACCAGCTATTTGACAAATCCGGGCACATGGAGAGTTATGGGTGGTATCTTGAAGAATCCTACTACAATCAAGCAACATGCGAGAGTCTCCTCCTGCTAACATTTTCTCTGGCACTGTTGGGACTGCTAGTTTTCTCGCACAGAAAAGGACGAATCAATGTCAACTTGCTGCCCCTAGTCTTGGCCACTTTTCGAGGGAATCTGCAAGTCATCCTCGTTCCTATGATACTGGCAGACACATTTTCAGGCACTCTCAGTATTGTCATGACAATACTTTCCCTCCGTAAGATGTTGTGATGACACTTAGTCTCTACGATTAGGTAAGCCTAACATGCATAAAAAAATAGAAATTCTACTAAAAATTTCAAATAAACCTCATGCTATAATAATAACTCAACAGGACAATAGCCAACACTTTCCACCAAAACCTGGTGGAACGGAGTCATAAGCTCTACAAGATAGTACTAATAGTCTCAAACAACAATACTATTTGAAACAAGAAAAAGATAGTGGAATGTCTAAAACAGAAGGGAACTTTGAGGCTTGCAGACGTATAACATGCATACTTTGAACTATCTAAAAGACGCTACTCAAATTAACTCTAGCGTCTGCCACGAGCATACATACCTGGATCTGCACAAAAAAAAAGTGTAGAATCATAGTTTGAGTACACCACAATAGTACACTCTAAGTATGAAGCCTAACCTCGGTAGAGTAGTGACGAGGCCAGGTCAAGACACTTACTAGGATATAATAAACAGAATAACAATATAATTACAAGAAGTAATTGAAAGCAGAGCAATAAGTAATATGAAGCAAGTTAAAAACATAGACTAATGAAAGGATTGTAAGCACATAGATAACATAATAGAAGCAATTGAAAAGAACCTCCATATTCATATATGGACAATAACTGATAGAACAAGGAAGAGCAAAACAACAAGAAGTGTTCTCACCAAATAAATCTTCACAAAACAAGATAAACACAAGAATCAGAATGAGGTACAACCTCATGTATAATAAGAATCACAACAGAGGTATAACCTCATGTTTACCAAGAATCAAAATTGAGGTGTATAATTTCAATAACAATCTTTCCTTATACAGAGGCGTGAGCGTTGCATTTTAAATAGTTTTGAAACAGGTTTCCCGAAATAGCTACACGCACTTTAGCCACCTTATGATGTTGCGTGGCTTCACATAAGTCCTATATAAAAAACACACACATAAGTCCTACCTTATTTCGTTGCATGCACATTAACCTTATCCTTATACCACCTTATGCGTGTCAATATCACATCACTATAACAACTCACGAGACAGTTCCGTATTTCACAACTTGTCAATAATCAACAATATCAATGTTTTCACAAAGATAGCCTATGGCTCAACCACAATGTGTACAAGAATATCAACAATAAAAATGAATGTGAATTTCTCAACAACAAAGATGTCTCGGCAATTAACACTTCGCTCAATGTTCACAACTTCAACACCAATAACTAAATAATGAGAAAGATAACGTGTAACCACGATTTCAAATAACAATAACTCACAATAGAAGATACAACATATATCGATGACTTCAAATAAGGATAAGCAACAATAGAAGAGATAACATGTAACAATGACTTCATAAAAATGATAATCAACAATGAAAAAGATAACATGTAGCAATAACTTTAAATAATGATAAGTAGACAATGAAAGAGATAACATGTAACAATGAAAGGGGAAACAAGTTCAACTAAAGCATAAGAGCAAAATATCAAATAAGATGTGAACATGTGTTAAGAAAGTCATTTAATGCATGTGAAAGTATACTAACCAAATAACCATAGATGGACTATGAGAATTTAGAACATGATAAGGCAATTCAAATAGAGCATAAAATAATCTAAGTAGCCTAAATTGGTGAAATACCATGTACAATCCGTGTATCAATTCGTCACCTTTTGTACACGGCTTTCACATAGCACAAGTAAAACAATCAATCTCAAGTCCAAGGGGGTAGTTCCCCCACACAAAATAAGGCAAGATACTTACCTCAACTAGGCCAATTTAACCTCAGAAATAGCTTTTCCCCTAAAATTCACTTCTATAGGGCTCCAATATAACCAAAATTGACTTAATATCATCAATTAATGCAAAAGAAATAAATTAAAATAGATAAAGCTATTATATTTACACTTTTCTCAAAAAAATTAACAAAAGTAAACCTGAGGCTCGCCCAGTCAATACCCGAGTCCAAAGGTAGATTTTGACTACCCATAACTCCACGAGTTCATATATATGATTGGTTTCAAAATTCAAGTCCAATCAATCCTCAAAATCAGATTCTTATTTTTCAAAAACATGAAAAAGTTTCACATTAATTCACATGATTTTGATGTTGAAATCTAAGATATATTGATGGAACATAGTGAGAAAATAGATTAGAATAACTTACCCAAAGCTTGTAGATGAAAACTCCCTCTCCAAATTGCCTCGTATTGAGTCTAGTGTTCTTAAATGTAATTACAAAATCCAGACTTCCAAACCTTTTGATCCGCTTCTGATGTCATAATTGCAATATGGTTTTGCAATTGCTAACCCTCAGAATTGTAAAGAATTCACCGCAAATGCAGCCTCTGACCAGCCTAAAATGACTTCGCAGTTACGAGTTTGCTATCTCTTTGCAAAAACGACAGATTAGTTGCAAATGCAAGATACCCAAAATCCTAAGTCACTTTGCAATTGCAAGCCAGGTATCACTATGATACCTGAGGTACCCATGCAAAGCTCGCAGTTTCAAACCTGATGTTTGCAAATGCAATATCTGAAGCCTCATTACAGCAGGTTCTGCAATTCAGTTCAAAACCTTCTGAAACAAGTTTGAAACTCATCTAAGCCCTCGGGGCTCCAAATCAAACATTGATACAAGTCTAAAAATATCATATGAACTAACTCACATGATCAAAAGACAAAAATAACATCTAAAACGAATCAAACACTAAAACACATGAATTTTAAAGTAAACTTCAAGAATCTCTAGAATAACAACTAAAAGTATGAATCCTATCAAAATAACTCCACATGATAACAAATTTTTCATACAAGTTCTATATAGCACAATGGACATATTCCAAGTCCTAAAAACCAAGTTCCAAGCTCGATTGCTAAAAGTCAACCTACGGTCAAATTTTTCAAGTTAAGATTGCCAAATTCCGACAAAACAACACAATCAACCTATGAATTTTTGTAATAAATTATGGGCATTTTCCCAAGTAAGAAATCACGATAAGAAGCTATTGGAGCCACCAAAGCACCGTTTCAGGGTCGATTATGCAAAAGTCAATGTTTGGTCAATATTTCTAACTTAGGTTTCTAAGTCAAGAATCAAAGAGTCCGAATCAACCAGAAAGCTTCCCGGAGTGAAACTAACCAAACCCAGAAGTTAGAAAATCATAAACATACTTCTGTAAAGCATCAAAAAGGGAACCCCGCGGAATAACACAAAATGACCCCTCAAGTCATTACAATTATGCTCCAGAGGATACAATTTTTCAGAGGTAGCAACTTGCTACTCCAGATATAGGCCACATAACATTTCTTCTAGAGAGAAACAACCATTGACTACTTTGTTAGCATCAATAATATGATTCGAAGCCATAAGGTAAGGATGATGCACTAGGTTACATTGCATGGGCAAGCGGATTGGTGAGAAATAGTGTCACGACCCGAATTTTCCTCCATCGGGAGTCGCGATGGAGCCTACTAGTGAAAGCTAGGCAAGCCAACCGTTTGAGTTATTTCCTTTTCTAGTTTTAAACCATTTAACAGTGATGAGTAAATATCATACAAATAGCAGAAATAGTAAAGCAGAAGACAAAATATGATAATTTAACTTAATACAAATTGCGGATGTCTAAATATAACTCTACCCAGAATTTGGTATCACAATTTCACAGACTGTCGAAGATTATTATAAATAAACTCAGAATAAAAATATACGAATTTGTCACTGAATAAGTAAAAACATAAAAAGAAATGATAGAAGGAGACTCCAAGGCACACGGACGCCTGCGGGACTACCTTGGGTGGCCTATTGGACTGAAGGCAGCAGCCTCATTGCGGTCCAAACACTCCGACACCAATATCTGCGCAAAGTACAAAGTGTAGTATAAGCACAACCTACCTTATGTGCTTGTAAGTTCCTAGCCTAACTTCGGCGAAGCGGTAATGAGGCCAGGACCAGACTACCAAATAAACCCGGTATTTAAATCATACAAAATGGAAAATAAAAACAGGAATGTACAATTACAGATGGCAGGGGGAAACATGCTCTGGGAAAACATCAAATAATAACAGAAGAACAACAAGTAACTATAAGGAACACCGTAACCCAATTATCAAGAAGAAACAGTAATCAAATAAGTGCACGACATCACCCTTTGTGCATTAACACTCTTCCTCACCCAAACAACAATCACAAGAAATAAGGGCAAGGAAATTAATAAAATCACATTAAAATACTGACAAGGGAACAATAGTACGACAACATCCCGGCAAGGGAGACAATATAATAATCATCTTCTCTTTTTCACATTTACTTCACAACTCAATTCATAATTTGAGCCAATGCTTTACAAGGTTCAACTTCCAATTATACTCCCACGAATCATTTTACAACTTGAGCCAATGCTCTTCAATATTCAAATACCAATTTTACTTCCACAAGCCTAGCTCAACAATAAAAATCATCACATAGGGCATAGGCAATTCAAACGGAGTCACATTTATCATATTATAAGACTCACGTGACGCGACCCTAGTTCACCAATCGTGAACCTGTCTTGACGGCACCCAGTCTTTGTGACTAGGTAAGCTTGACACATTGTAGAAACTCAACAACCTTTACGAATACGATAAACAATACTGATTAATACAAGAAAAATATATAGGGTGTCGCCTGGAACATATACTTCAACTCAAAACAATGTAAAAACCTCCAAGATCAGGAAATCCACGGGTAACACATGCTAAGAGTAAAACATATCATACGGCTCTAACATCCAGAAGTGTATACAACAACTGAGTACATGAACGAAACTGCTAGCTAAAAGGTAGAATAGAAGGAGACTCCTCGGCTCTGCGGACGCGACAGATGCATACCTCAGGTCTCCAAGTGAAGCTCCGAAATAACTGATAGCGCGCTCGACCAGAATTACCTGGATCTGCACAACAAAAGTGTGCAGAATAGTAGCATGAGTACACCACAACGGTACTTAGTAAGTGCCAAGACTAACCTCGGTGGAGTAGTGACGAGGAACGTCGAGGCTCTACTGAGATGAACATAAGAAATAATATAAGAATAAAAGACAGTAGATAATGAAGGAAACTCCGAATATATAGCAAGACAACAAGTAAAACGGAACAAGCTACAAATACAATCTACGAATACAAGAAAAATCACTCAAAGCCAGGATGCCACATGGAGCTCCGGGAATTGAACCCGCAGTCCATTCTTACCAATATCTGAAGATCTCCCGAGAATTGAACCCGTAGTTTGTTATACCAATAACAGAGGATCTCCCGGGATTGAACCCGTAGTCCATCATACCAATAACAGAGGTTCTTACGGGAATTGAACCCGTAGTCCGTCTCATCAATTGCAGAGGATCTACCGGGTATTGAACCCGTAGTCCATCATATCAGTAATAGGGGATCTATTGGAAATTGAACCTGTAGTCCATCATATCAGTAACAGGGGGATCTCCCGGGATCAAACCTGTAGTCCCAATCATCAACAAACCACAATAATTCAATATTTAACAAAAAGAAGCCAAGTACATCAACATGTAAAGGTCTAGAGCCTAGCATGCTCATAAAGAGGACATATATTGTAATTTAGTCAAATAGAGCAAATAATTTACTAATATGCTTCTCCGAAGCTAAAACAAGTGAAATTACATTTTTAATAGTTAAATATGCGAAGAAACACAGTCTAAATAAGCCAAGTAAGGTGAATTTTCAACAACTAGCAAAAGTACGGGCCCGTCACCTCGCACACAAGGCATTTAAGCAACATCAAGGATAACCTAAGGGGAGAGCTCCCCCACAAAGTTAGGCAAATCACATACCTCGAATCGGTACAAAACCACTGAGAAACAATGTCCTTGCCACGAGTATCTGACTCCGAGTGGCCCAAATCTAGTCAAAGAAATTACACATTGTAGATAACATCGCAAGTAGCTAATTACAATGCTAAAATTAAAGCTGAGACGCAAAAATAGGTGAAATTACTAAAATACCCCTCAGGTCAACATCTCAGAATCGAATAATTTTCACATTTTCGGAAACTTCATACTCTCTCGAGTCTAACCATATAAAAATCTCCCAAATCGGAGTTCAAATGCCCCTTTCAAAACACAATAGTTTAGCCAAATAAGTTTTACCCAAATTATCCAATTTTTGATCCAAATTTCAAATTTAAATGATAGATTTTAACCATAAAATGATGGAACATAACTAAAAAGGATCATAGAAACGTTACCCAGTAATCTCCTCTTCAAATCCCTCTAAAAATCGCCTTGGTCCGAGCTCTAACTTGATTTTTTAACATATGAAATTTAAGCGTCGGATAAACCCTTTTTTCTCTACTGTGATTTCCGCTTCTGCGACTATATGACCGAACATGGGGTCACCGCATATGCGGTATGACTAACAATTCCAGGGACCGATTTTGTGGCTAAAGACCGCTTATGCGATCGCGGCTTATGCAGATCCTCATCCGCTTCTGCGGTCCAAGACCAAACCTCTCAGAACCGCATCCGCGACTCTAACGTCGCATCTGCGGAAACCGATTATGTGGCTCCTCTTCCGCATATGAGGAAACAACAGAAGCAGCAGTCACAGCCCATGCAAAACTCTCCAATTTCTCTGGATAACAACCCAAATTCACCCCGAGGCCCCCTGGACCCCAACCAAAACCAACAATACTTCCTAACACCTCATTCAAACTTGCTCAAATCCTTAGAACTCCATCATTAACACCAAAATCCCCGTTTTTCAGAAAAATAAAGCCTAAGTTCTATCAAAACTTCCAAAACTCGATTTCGATAAAAAACCTAACCAAAACACGTCCAATTGACCTGAAATTTAGCACGCACGTCCCAAATAACATGACGGTGCTAAAACAACTTCCGGAATCGCGTTCCGACCCTCGGATCAAAACTTCATTATCAGATTGGAAATTTTAAAATTTTAACTTTCATCATTTCTAGCCAATTCAATCTACCGACCTCCAACAATACATTCCGAACACGCTCCCAACCCCGACATCACCTAACAGAGCTAACGAAACCATCAGATTTCTATTCCGGGATCGTCTCGACACTGTTCTAGTTACGAACTATTTTTCAATACATAAGCTCTCATTTAGGGACTAAGTGTCCCAAAAAACTCAGAATTCTATTACCGAACATCCCGGCAAGCTAAAATAGAAGAAATAAACTTAGGGAAAGCAGTTAATGAGGGAACAGGGCATAAATGCACAAGACGACCGGCCCGGTCGTCACATCACGGGCATGCTTGACACCAATGTCTAGATACTCATCACCATGCCTATGCGTCGTACTAAAAAATTAACACATAGAAAATAGGACATAACTCCTAATCCCTCAAGCTAAGGTTAGACCAAGCACTTACCTCGATGCCACAAACACAATTCAAGCCTCAAATACCGCTTTACCTATTGATTCAACAACCAATTCACTCATATGTAGACACAAGTTACTTAACAATATCCATAACTGCTAACTGAATCCATTCCAATGCATGAAACTAGGTTTTCTAGAGTTTTCCCAAAAAGTAAAAAATTGACCCTGGGCCGACATGTTCAAAACCCGAGATTCGAGCAAAAATCCGATTACCCATTCACGCACGAACTCAAATATATAGTTTGTTTTGAAATTGGACCTCAAATTGAGGTCCAAATCCGAAAAATTTGAAAAACCTAGTTACTACCCAAAACACCCAATTTTCCCCCTGAAAACCCTTGATTTTGAGGTAAAATCATGTGAAAAGATATTAAATATTGAAGAAAACGAGTTATAAATTACTTACAATCGATTTGGAGAAGAACTTTTCTTTGGAGAGTTTATGTTTTTGAAGAGTTTGAAAAATGAATGATTTTCGGCTAAGTCATGAATTTACAGGTCGCAGATATCGCAATTGCGACCAATGTTCGCAATTGTGAATCCGTTCAAAACATGTTAACTTTGCAAATTCGAATATTTCTTAGCATTTGCGACCCAGTGAAATTCCGGTCCCCTTTGCATTTGAGATGGACCATTCGCATTTGCCACTAAGGCAGACCAAGTCTTCTTCTCATTTGCAATAAATGTTCGCATTTGCGAGCCAAGCTTCGTACTTGCGACCTGCAACATACCAGCTTAAACCATGTTCAATTCCACTCCGTGGAATATTCAAAACTCACCCGAGCCCTCGGGGCTCCAAACCAAACATGCACACTAACCTAAAAATATCATACGAACTTGCTCGTGCAATCAAATCATCAAATAATATCTGCAACTATGAATTTAGAATAAAAATCAAAGAAAATCTCAAGAACTTTCAAAGTTTCAAATTGTACATCTAATGTTTCGAATCGCATCATATGACATTCGTTTCTTACCAAATTTTACAAGCTCGACTTAAATCACATATATGACCTGTACCGGGATCCCGGACTAAAATACAGATTCGATTACCATCAAATTCAAACATATTTCATTTCCAAATACACATATATATTCAAAAAAATAATTTATTTTAAAAATTTATTTCTCGGGCTTGGGACCTCAGAATTCGATTCCGGGTGTACGACCAAGTCCTATATTTCCTACAGACCCTCTGAGACCATTAAATTAGGGATCCGAGTCCATTTACCCTAAATGTTGACCGAAGTCAACATAAATTTATTTAAAAGGTAAAATTTCTTTTTTTTTTTTACATATTTTCACATAATGGCTTTTCGGATACGCGCCGAAGCTAAACACACAAATCGAGATGAGACATAAAGAGGTTTTTACGGCCTCGAAACACAGCATGTTTTTCTAAAAAAAAGTGATGACCTTTTGGATCATCACATTCTCCACCACTAAAACAACACTTTGTCCTCGAATAGTCATAAGAAGGAAATACCTGAGCCAGAGAAAAGATGGGATGACTCTGCATATCGGACTCGGAATCCCAGGTCGATGCCTCAACAAACTGATTTCTCCACTAAAAACTAATAGAAGGGAAACTCTTCGCTTTCAACTGACAAATTTTCCAGTCTAGTTGTTTTGTCCCATATGTATATTGGATTATTAATAAATTAACAGACATAAGTTCAAGGACAATTATTTTGGGGTTATAAATAATTTTGTGATTCTCAACAAGTGATAGGTAAATGGCGCGAAGTTTATACCCGTACTTTCAGGCTATGGTTCGAACCACTCGCATAAGAGAATTGGTCTATTAAAGTATGCAAATAAAGAGATTGGTGTAGAAAATAATAAGGTCTCCAAATAACTTAGGACTTAACAAGTGTGACAACGGTGATTGGGAATAATATTTGGTATATATATAAAGAGGCTATGGACTAGAACTATATCTATGAAACGTGTTAAAAGTTGTCCATATTTAAATGAATTGAGATCAAGAAATTAAGTGTGCGCATATAATTAAATAAATATTGAAATAAAGTGTAGATATAATAAAGTAGTCATTTAACAAGTGAATTATTTCAGATTTGTTGGATAACAATTAGTGGATAAACAAAGTGAGTCATGGACATGTGGCATTATAATGGACATGTTTTCATTTACCTTAAGTTAGTGGTGGCACATTTTAGATAAATATTAATAAATAAACTAAGAGGGTAACATGTATAAGAGATAATCATTGAAATTTCTTATTTTAATTCATTAATAGTAGATATATGTATACATACTTTAATGGCAGCAACATTGTCCCTTTAAACAAGGTTACTAAGTTTATCTTTCCAAAAGTATAGCAACAACAATTTTCACTCCAAAATATAGTAGCAACGTTGTCCAAATTAAGCTCAATCCATGTTCAATCATTGCGATTCTTCCGTTGAGTTGAGGATTCTAACATCGGTTTTTCCGAATCCAGAAAGTAGAAATTAGTTCATGGTGAAGTAAGGTATGTTCATATCCTATTCCTTGTACTAAGCAATTCTAGAAGATGATTATGTGTTAAAAATGAAAGAGATCTTCATAATTAAAGATGTAGTTGTTTATATGAAATTATTGAAACATGAATAGGATTTTGTGGAATTATGAGAAGAATTATGGTGCTATCTTCTTAAGGATAAGACGTTCATAAGGCCGTTGGTGTTGTTGTTGTGATTTGGAATTGATTTAGAGTTTTCATGGGGTGATTTATTTAGAGGAGATTCTGCCCGAACTTCGTTAAGCCATTGCTAATCAAGTCGGAGGTAGGCAAGGTATAGTTGGGAATGAATTATATATATACACGTTCTGTTACAGATTTCCGAGTTCGGGAAGCCGACGCTAAGTTTAAAAAGTGATAAGGTATGTGAAGTTATCCCTTCCTTCTTTTTGACTTGAAATATATAAAACGGGCAGATGAACGTATGTAATTTCATTGAACTTGGAATTGAGATGATACCCCAGAGAAATTTGACTTTACTTATTTGTTTCCGAAGTAACTCTCATCAACTAGCACTAGTTTGAGGTGAACTAGCACTAGTTTGATGTCAACCTTTAGGAGTAATTCATCAAATTGGTTAAATCCAAAATAATAATATATTCTTTATTTAATACGATCCCATTATACATATCGATATACATAGAGATTCACCGACTACATTTCAGCCATCCAGCGATCCTGATCTATTTGAAAATTGCTAGAATTAATATATCTATATATTATATTTCTGCAGGCATAAGAGTTTTTTCCTTTATGTTCGGTGGAAATGACATGTTATACTATATTCCAATAAATAGGTATCTTTGTTATGATACGAAGTCCACATTTAAAAAAAAAGGATGAGATGGGGTCCTAGCGGATCTAAACAATCTTATTTTTTTGAACACAAAGAAATAAAGAAGGCATTGCAATTGCCGGGAAGACTAGGCCTACTAACAACACAAAAATAGATGGAAGGTTCACATTTGTCATAGAAGGGGTACCTCGATTTACTATTTGTATATGTTATTATGTTATTATATAAATAAAGATATTTTGTAACAATTATAATTAAATTAAGAATTTGAATTCTAATAACTAATTAGAAATTAGATAATATTTATTGTTAATAAAATTTGAAATTCTTAGTATAGATCTAAGTATCGATATATCTAAATCTAACTGAGTAGGTATAATAAATGCAAAGAATGTAGAACTGTAGAATTAAATAAATTGACTTATTCATCTCCTACATGAGAAAGATATGTATCATAATAAACATTATTATTTTTCTTCATTTCTTTGTCTTTTGTTCTTGTAATTTTCTAAAAATAGATAAATACTTTCTTACAGATTATCGAAAGATTTGTTCGAAACCTACCCAACATGAATTTTTAGCTAAAATAATTTTTCGGGAGATAGAGAAAGATACAAAACTCGATTATCTATATTTGAATTTCAAATTATATACCTAAGACAAAAAGAAAAAAATCTTTTTATTTTCCTAATTTCGCGAAAGGAAGAACTCACTCCTGTTTATAAAGGTTTCTTGATTCGTAATCAGGAATATAGGTAAAAAAAAAGAGTTATCTTCAACTTTAGTTTTGATTCTTTCTACAATTAGATCTTCTATCACCAAAGAAAGTGCCATTATTATCTTATTTATTTTGATTCCGACAAATTAACTATTTTTTTGCAACAAACACAAACAAAATAATTGAACTTAGTGCTTTACTTGATTTTTCTTGACTTTTGATTCAAAGGAAAAAAGGCGTGGAGCTTAAATAACTGTCAGAACACTTTTTCAAAGATTTCTTGGTACAATTAGGTTGAATAAACACTTCTTGAATAAGTATTCGACTGCTTGTGAACCTCCGGGTACTGTTTCATTCAATATTTGTTCAACTACTCTTTTACCTGCAAATGCAATGTAGGCATGGGTTCGGCAATAATGATATCCCCCAACATACCAAAACTAGCTGTCACTCCACAAGTTGTCGGAGATGTAGGGATTGATATATAAAATAACTTTTTATGTAATTGATAATCATATAAAGAAAACGATGTTTTAGCCATTTGCATCAAGCTCAAACTCCCTTCCTGCATGTACGCCCCCCCCCCCCCCAGAAGCACACACTATAAAAAGGGGTAAAATTTGGCATGAATCGGAATCCACTTATTAAGGCAGACGACCGAGAAAGAAAAGCTCCGCGTTCGAACATTGGTTGATCTTAGCTTAGCGTGTTTTTAGTGGTAATTGACGTGATAGTGTCCTTGATTCTTTGGTGTTGGTTCATTATTATTATTCTATAGAGACTCAGTTTAGGACTTAACTTGTTTATATTTACTTCTGATAGTCTATTCGTGCACAGTATTATTGCATACTTCACCGAGTCCCAAAATGGGCCGGGTACGGTATATATGTATATGACTTCATTCACCTTGTCCCTCACTAGAGGGTCGGGTACGATATATATGGATATGACTTTATTCAACGAGTCCCATAATGGGCCGTGTACGGTATAATATATATATATATATATATATATATATATATATATATATATATATATATATATATATATATATATATATATATATATATGACTTCATTCACCGAGTCCCATAATGGGCCGGGTATGGTATATATGTATATGACTTTATTCACCGAGTCCCATAATGGGCCGTGTACGGTATATTATATAGATATGCATGATTCTCATCTCACAAGGCACAAGTGCATTGGTATCTTTTATTATCATACTTGTTTCATGTCTTCTTTTACTGAGACATGATCATTTTTTTATTATTCTATTTCATGCTTTATATTCTTAATATATTTTTATATACTCAATACATTTTTTGTACTGACCCCCTTTCTTTGGGGGTTGCATTTCATGCCCGCAGGTACAAACGCCTAGTTTTGCGATCCTCCTTCCTAAGGCTTCTACTCAACTGTTTGGAGAGCTCCATTGTTCTAGAGCCTGAGTCATTTTGGTACATATCCCGTAATATAGACTTCTGCATATCTAGGGCTACGGCAGGGCGTGTCCCATCATATTTCAATATTATACTCTTAGAGGTCTGTAAACATATAGGGTTGTATATAGGTTTTGGTCTGCTATATTGATATGGTTTATTGTGAATATTCTCGTATATAGTGGCAGCCTTGTTTGCCTTCATATTTTGTTATGTTTTGGCTAGGGCTAACTTGTTATGAGACATGTTCATTTTGATATACGGAGTTATGATTCTATAGCTTGCCTTTACAAATTTCCATATTGTCCTTAGCTTCAATCTGATTATATCTAGTAGGTTTGTATATGAGTATCTAGCTCGGGCAGTAGTCACGGCAAGTCAGGTTGGGTCATGACAAAAGTTGTATCTGAGCAGTTCATCCTCAGAGTGTAACAGACCGTGTCTAGTTAAGTCTTGTTTATATGTGTGTTGTGCACCACATCTATAAACAGGAAGCTACATGACATTTAGGATATCACTTTTTCTTCTTACTCTAGATCGTGCAATAGAGCTATATTATCAAGATAATCCCTTTCTAAAGAATTATTATGTTTTAGCTATGCCTTCGAGAAAAGAGACAGCTGCTCAGAAGGGCAAATCCGTAGCAAGAGATACTAGTCAAACCCGAAGAGTTACTATGGCGCATGCCCAGTCTATGCCTGGGATTGTTTTCTAGTCGGCGATCTCTACTAGACCGCCACCTCCAGAAGAGGTTAGAGCAGCAACAACTCCAATTCAAGGGGAAACACCACGACCAGCTCTCGAGGCCCAAGCACCTGAGCCTCCAGTTCCTCAGCCAGGGGCGGAGTATAGGGCCTTGAGGGATGCCGTTCATTTTCTCACTAGATTAGTGCCAAGGCAGGCTCATAAGTATAGACTAGGGTTTGACCAAGTTGACAAATCTGATAGTTTAAGGGCTCGTGACTTATTAAGTTGTAATCCTCCAGAGTTTTTCGGGTCAAAGCCCGAGGATGATCCACATGAGTTTATTTGGTAGATGCAGCATACATTAAGGATAATCAAGGCTTCTGTAGCTGTTAAGGAGATAATCAAGACTTCTTATGGACAATCAAGTCTATTGAGTTGGCTTATTACTAATTGCGGGATGTAGCTTTTAATTGGTTTGAGTCTTGGGAGTTATCTAGGGGCGAGGGTGCTCCTCCGGCTGTATGGGATAAGTTTGTAGAGGCCCTTCTTGGCCACTTATTGCCTTTAGAGATGAGGCGAGCTAGAGTTTATAGGTTCTTACATTGAAGGCAGAACAACGAGTGTTAGAGAGTATAGTATTGAGTTTGATTCGTTGGCTAGATATGCACATACTATTATAAAAGGTATGGCAGATAATGTGCATCGTTATGTAATGGGACTGGATCGTCATTTGATTGATGGTTGTATGGCAGTGGCTCTTTAGCCAGGTATGGGTATTGCTCCAGTACATGCATACACACAACGAGTAGAGGATCGACACAGGGGACGTTAGCCAGTTAGAGATCATAATAGAGGCCAGCATAAGAGGGCTAGATCGACGGGTAATCTTGTTGAATCTTGAGGCAGGAAGCTTCAATAGAATGTTAGATATTCTTCCCAGCCAGCATAGAGTGCACTCCCACAGTTCACGAGTAGGAGATTCGATCACACAGTGTATTCAGGAGCTGGTCAGAGATCTAATGATTCAGGTTCAAAGATGAACAGGGGTTCGAGTCAGCCGAGGCAGCCTTTCCCTCGGTTTTCTAGGTGTGGTAGGCCCAATTTTGGAGAATTCCGTCTTGCTACATGTGTTTTTTTTTCTTGCGGCCATCAAAGCCATATAATGAGAGAGTGTCCTTACGGATGTGGTATGACTTAGCCTACGTGATCGGTTGCTTGTTCATATTCTTCTATAGCTATGCGCCCTATGGGGGCGGTTATTCAAACACCAGTAGGCCATGGTTGAGGCCGTGGCGGGGCTTCTAGTTCTGGCGGTCCTTCAAACCGCATTTATGCTTTGGCTAGTAGGCAGGATCAGGAGGCATAACCGAATGTGATTACATGTATATTATCAATTTTCTCTCATGACGTATATTTATTGATAGATCTAGGTTCTGCTATCATATATATCCCCCTTTGTTGCTAGTAGAATCGGAATAGAACCTGAGTTGATAGAACCATTTAAGGTAGATACACCGATAGGAGATTCTGTCATAGCTAGGAAAGTATATAGAAATTTTTTGGTGGCTATATATTATCGTCATACCATTGCAAATCTAATGGAGTTATACATTATCGAGTATAATGTAAATATATGTATGGATTGGTTGGCTTCTTGTTACGCTAATATTGAGAAAAGATTGTTCAATTTCGGTTTCTCGGAGAGCCGTTTATAAGGTGGAGAGGGAATGCCAAAGGGTAAGTTTATTTCATACATTAAGGCAAGGAAGATGTTTAGAAAAGGTTATATTTATCATTTGGTTCGAGTACATGATTTGAAAGCAGAGGTACCGACTCTTCTGTCAGTCCCCGTAGTTAATGAATTGCTGGATGTATTCCCAGATGAACTTCTATGTCTTCCTCCAGAATGGGAGGTAGAGTTCATTATTGATGTACTGCCAAGTACCTAACCCATATCTATTCACTCTTATAGAATGGGACCTACAGGGTTAATGGAATTAAAGGAGCAACTGAGCGAATTGTTAGAAAAAGGCTTCATCAAGACTAGTACATCACCTTGGGGAGCACCTGTACTATTTGTGAGGAAAAAGGATGGGCCGCTACTGATGTGTATTGATTATAGGCAACTGAATAAAGTAACAATTAAGAACATGTATCCCTTCCCCATGATTAATGACTTATTTGACTAGTTGCAGGGTGCTAAGTGTTTTTCAAAGATAGACCGCGGTCAGGTTATCATCAGGTTCAGGTAATGGAGGTAGATATTCCGAAGACGACATTCAAGATCCGGTATGGGCATTATGAGTTTAAAGTAATTTCTTTGGGACTGACGAATGCTCCAGCAGTGTTTATGGATTTGATGAATCGGGTATTCAAACCATTCCTAGATATGTTTGTTATTGTATTTATTGATGACATTCTTGTTTATTCACGCTTAGAAGTAGAGCATGCAGACCATTTGAGAACGGTACTTAGGATACACCAGCACCAGAAGTTGTATGCTAAGTTTTCTAAGTGTGAATTCTGGTTGACTTCAATAGCATTCTTGGGGAATATTATTGGAGTTGATGGTATTTGGGTAGATACGTAGAAGATTGATGCAGTAAAGACTTGGCCCAGACCTATGACACCTACTGAGGTACGCAGTTTTCTAGGGCTAGCAGGATATTATAGGAGATTTATAGAAATGTTTGCCTCGATTTCAGCACCTTTAACAAGGCTAACTTATAAGGCAGTTAAATTACAGTGGACGCATACTTGTGAGAAAAGTTTTCAGTTGACTATGGCCCCAGTTCTATGTCTTCCTGAGGGACTAGATGGCTATGTTATATATTACGATGCTTCAGGTGTTGGACTAGGTTTTGTGTTGATAGAGCATGGCTAGGTTATAGAATGTGCCTCCTGACAGCTCACAAAGCACGAAAAGAATTATCCTACTCATGATCTGGAGTTAGCAGCAGTGATTCATGCCTTGAAGATATGGAGGAATTATTTATATGGTGTTCATCTAGATATTTATACAGATCATAAGAGTCTCCAATATATCTTTAAGCAGAAAGAGCTGAATTTATGACAAAGGCGATGGCTAGAGTTATTAAAGGATTATGATATTGATATTTTATACCATCCAAGGATAGGAAATGTCGTCGCAGATGCTCTTAGTTGTAAGTCTATGGGTTTCTTGACAGACGTGCATCTAGAAAGGAAGGAGATGGTTCGTGAGATTTATCAACTAGCTAGCCTTGGAGTCCGTTTGGGTAATTTTGGAGATAGTGGAGTTTCTATTCGAGAAATTGATGAGTCCTATATCATAGAAGAGGTAAAGAGACATCAGTACCAGGAACCTGTTCTAGAACAATATAGAGATATAGCTCTTCAAATGGAAAAGACCCCATCCAAGGTTACACCTGACGGAGTGCTATGATATGGAGGTAGATTCTGTGTACCTAATGTTGCAGGGCTACAACGGTAGGTTATTGAAGAGGCACACTCTGCCCATTATTCTATTCATCCAGGGTCAACAAAAATGCATCACAACCTCAAATTCTTATATTGATGGGATGGAATGAAAAGGGTCATAGCGGGGTTTATCGCTCACTGCCCGAATTATCAACAAGTTAAGGTCGATCATCAGAAGCCTGGTGGATTATTGTACGAGATACAGATCCCAACTTGGAAATATGAAGTGATTAATATGGATTTAATTACGGGCTTACCTCACACTCAATGGAAGTATGACTCTATGTGGGTTATTGTGGATAGGCTGACGAAATCAGCCAATTTTCTTCCAGTCAGGACTGCTTATTCAGTTGAAGACTATTCGAGGTTATACATTAAGGAGATAGTGAGGCTTCATGGGGTTTCCACATCTATTATATCAGACAGTGGGGCTCAATTTACAGCTAACTTCTGGATATTGTTCTAGGAGGGATTGAGGATATAGGTTAGTCTTAGAACAACATTTCACCCTCAAACTGATGGACAGTCTAAGCGTACTATTCAGACGCTAGAAGATCTGTTGCGAGCCTGTATTATTGACTTTAGAGGTAGCTGGGATGATAATTTTTGAGTTTTCTTATAATAATAGCTACTATTCTAGTATTCAGATGGTACCATGCGAGGTCTTATATGAAAGAAAGTACAGGTCACCTATCGGTTTGTTCGATGTGGGCGAGACTATGTTAATAGGCGCATATATGATTCAACAAGATGTTGATAAGATGAAGCTTATTCATGAGAGATTATTGACACCCAAAGTCGACAAAAGTCATATGCAGATAATTGACGTCGAGACTTAGAGTTTCAGATTGGTGATTGGGTGTTCCTGAATGTATCATCTGTGAAGGGGGTGATGAATTTCGGCAAGAAGGGGAAGCTCAACCCAAGATACATTGGGCCTTATCAAATTAATCGTAGGATAGGAAAGGTTGCCTATGAGTTGTACCTGCCATCTAATTTGGAAGCACTACATCCGATCTTTCATATATCAACGTTACGTAAATGTGTTGGTCACTCTTCTAGAGTATTCCTAGTAGATGACGTCCAGGTACCAGAGGAGATGTATTATGAGAAGATCCCCATGGCAATACTTGATCTCCAGGTAAGGAGGTTATGTACTAAGGTTGTGTCCTCTGTCAAAATAATAATAGGGAAGAGGTGACTTGAGAAAAAAAAACGAAATAACGAATAAGTATCCTTACTAGTTCCCTATGGATGCGGGTAACACTAAAACAAATTTGGTCTAAGGCCATAATAATTTTAGACAACACTTCAGAAATATTGTGAAAAGTATTTATGGCAATGTTTTTTTAGGGGTGGTGTTTGCTGGGATCTTTAGGCTATAGAATTTAGGCAACACTTTTAAAGTATTCTCTTTCAATATAAGGACTACACTATTTAAGTGTTGCCAAAACATGAAATAATTGGTAACGCTTTTTGACCTATAATACAACGGTTTTGGAGGGTGCTATTTTCTCATCCCAAAAGAAACACTTATATGGTGTTGCTCTAAATTTTCTATCAAAATTTTCCCTGCAACCCCTCCCCCCCAACCCAAAATTTTGAAAAGGTGAAAGAGATACTCGCTAAAATATTTTTCCCAATTCCAAATTTCCCAACACTAAAATATTTCACCCAATTCAAATTTTCCCACCGCTGAAATATTTCACCCTTTCCAAAATTCCCTCCACTGTTTCACCGCCATCATGGTACAAATTTCTCTAATGGATCCTATCGACTCCAAATATAAATCCTATTAGGAATCATTTGCCCTAATTTCAAAAAATGCCTTTGATTACAGACATTGCTTTGCTGCATTTCATTGTCCAGCGAACTCATTCAGAAAAATCGAGTTATAATTTGTAGGTTTGTTTCCTTTTAACTCATTGTCTCGAGCATAAAATTGTACTACTCTGGTACTTTCTAATCATTGTTTTGTTCTATGGTTTGCTACTTGTGTTTAGAATGCGATACTGGTTAACTTGTTCAGTGCTAGTCGTTGCGATTTCCTCTTCATTCACGGTTGGTTTCCAATAAAGTGTTAGCTGTTATCTCATAATTACATTCTATTTCTTATTTTTGAGATATCGGTCAGCCATAGCTAGTCATATGTATGCATATTTTTGCTACTATTGTTGTAGGTTTTCTGATTCGGACAATGTTATTACTCTTCTGCTAAACACTTTGAGGTTTGTTATGTTGGTGTATCGTTTTATATTTTGTGGGCAATAATTCTTAAATTTGACTTATAGGAGTGTGGAGGTGAAGACAAAGGCAATACTTGCTCAGCGACCCCAAGGGCCGCAAGGTATTTAAATGCTTTCTATTTTGTGGATGCTTTTAAGTTCTAGTAAGATAAAACTCTACTTGTATAAGTATGTGCTTTCGATTTTCAAATACCTATATTACTTGCATTCACAAAGTCTTTGAGCTGTATTTCTTTTATTCACATCTTGCATTTGTATACTTGTATGAATAGAACGAAGGAACAAAATATTGATTTATTAGTCGATCATCTTTTTCTTTGAAGAAGTGCATAATATTGGTGTAGCACTATAGGACTTCTTTCCACTCTTCATCATGCAAGCTTTAGGACACCTAATTTGAAGGCCTGCCTTAACACATTCCATGAGGAATTTTGAGCTGTTGGCGTAACTATAGTGAGTTGTAGCTTTAGTAGAGTCCCATTTCGTGTCAGTTACTTTCCTAAGATTTGCCATTCTGTTTATGTATTCTCTTTGTGGTTGTATGGACTGTTTGTTTTGTTTCCTAGTGTCTGTAAGTTAACATGATATGTTTATCCTTGAAATAATTTTCTTTTTACTTGCTAGTACAATTTTCTTTTCTTTAATGTAGCTATTAACTCTGTATTTCCCTTCGCTAAAAATAAAGAACAATATTTGTTGAGCCATTGTCCTTTTTTTTTTTTATGTTTATCTTTCTGAGCCGACCGTCTATCGAAAATAGCTTCTCTACCCTATTGGGCCAGGGGTAAGGTCTGCGTACATATTACCCTCCCCAGACCCTATTATGTGGGCTTTTATTGGGTAGTTGTTATTGTTGTTGTATGTGCAGTAAATGTCTCTCTGTATCCTAATATTTTCTAGTGTTCTTTCCTCATTATGTATTTGTTCTTGAGCAATATGTTTATTGTCAAGAAAGCCATTTTATATTGAAACCTAGTAATGTTTTAATGAGAGAAGTTTTCTTTCAAAGACAATATATTTGAGCCCATACTAGATTTGTTTAGATTGGAGTTGTCTCCTATTATATTTTGCTTGATATGGAATCAAACATCAATTCCATGGCGTTCCTTGTCTTTGAATTTTATTAGCGACTTCCTTTATTTAACATATATATAATTTAACTTTTTGGATATTAATTACATTGGTATTAATTACAAGATCACAAAAAGATGACAGCATTGGGGATTGCTCATGATGTGTGAGGTAAAAGTTTTTCAACTTCCTGGTTCAAATACGCGTGAAATAGACTTGAGAGTCTTTTTTCGTCTGAATACTCTTATAATTTTAGACTAAGCCTTGATGAGAAATCAATAAGTTTCTTTTATTCCTATTTGTTCCTTATCATGTACCTCAAGTTTACTACAATTACTGTCCTGCAAATTGTAAAAAATCTATCAGTGATTATTTGAATCTGGTGTCAAAATGGTGTCTTGCACGGGATGTGATAAGCCAAAATTTTCACATTCCTCTAGATCAACGTATGGTCTGATTTGTGAAATGGTACTATATGGTTGTTTACACCTACTAAATAAGGACACAAATATAGCATTGATCTTCTCCTTTATCCATCTTGGCGACATTAGCATGATATTAAATCAAGAAAAATATTTTTATACCTTCTATTCTTCTAATAAATGAAATATAATTTTTGTATCTTTAATACTCAAATATTTTGTAGTCATAGGAGACACTGTTTGTGAATGCTGAACCAGCGATTGATATGGTGCTTTACTTATATCAGTTGCATCTTTTATGTGCCTTTTATCTTTTACTTTCTATATTAACTAGTCAGTTTTTTCTTGATTGTTGGACAAAAATAAATACGTACTTTGAGTTCCTACCCTCTGATTTTTTGCTATCTTAGTTTATGAAAGTTGATACTTTTTATTACAAGCAGTTGCACGTAGCATAGTGTACTTCATATTTTTAAGAGATTTAGTTGATTATCATTTTAGTCTATTAATGTATTCTGGATGTGGATATATTCTTTGATGGTAAGTAGTAGTTTTGTATGATTTATTTCAAGATTTATACAATCTTACCATGCTCAAGGATGCTTCAATTGGTTAATGCAAAGAAAGTAATAACGAGAATTTGACCTTCACGAGGAACCTGCAGGATTGAGAGGTGAAAACAGTTATTCTTTTTTTTAGTAGATTGAAGGCTACTTAAACTTACTAAATTTTATTACTACTCTATCTGATTAGTGAACTGTTATGAAAGATGAAAAAGATAATATATGGAATAGAAAGAAAAAGAAAATAACAGGTATGTGCCAATGTATTTAGAAGCCAATCGAACAGTGAAATAACAAGTTTATTCTTATTATGCTCTTAAAATCACATTTATTGTGGGATTTGTAGCTCGGTGTTTCAATTGTCAGCAGGTGAAATATGAGCATCAGAGACCGGGTGGATTGCTTTAGTTGTTAGATATTCCAGAATGGAAGTGGGAGCGGATTACCATGGATTTTATAGTTTGGCTCCTATAAACTTTGAAGAAGTTCGATGCTATTTTGGTGATTGTGGATCCACTGACCAAGTCCGCACAATTTATTCGTGCGTGTACTACATATTCCTCAAAGCACTTGGCAGAGATAATATCCGGGAGATTGTTCGCTTACATAGTGTCCCAACTTCTATCATTTTGGATAGGGGTACTCAGTTTACTTCGTAGTTTTGGAGGGTTGTGCATCGCTTGTTGGGTTTTCAGGTGGAGTTGAGTACAACTTTTCACCCTTAAACGAACGAGTAGTCCAAGCGCACTATTCGGATATTGGAGGACATGTTGCACACTTGTGTCATTGATTTTGGATGGTCAATGGATGCGTTTCTACCGCTCACGGAGGGTCATGAGATCAGTTTCTACCGCTCATGGAGTTTGCATATAAAAGTAGTTATCATTCCCTACGTTATTTGGGTGCCTAGCCATGATAGGTGCTACTAAAATTGCCCGATAAATAGGGAGTGAGTTGTCATTAGTGGTGGGGTCTAGCCTGCTGCACACAAATGTCTCCCACTTCTTAGCCTCCAAATTCAAAGTTCTCCTCAAGTTTTTCACTCCCGCAGTCAACCAATCGGGGATGCTACTTGGGATTTTCAGGTCCTCTGCCAACCAAGGACGAGCATCCTTACCCAATGCCATCTTATCCAGGTATAAGGACTCATCCTCCTCCGTGAAGCCCAGATAGTCGTTTATGGATTACCATCAAATTTCACCTTCAAGTTCCCCACTTTGGTGACTGTGGTACCCTTTTTTATGTGGGTTGCAATTCTGTAGAACTCTTTCACAAAATGCTCTTTGGCGTCCTCCATATGGTCTATGAAGTAGTCCCATCCAACTCTCTCTCTCTCTGAACGTCCTCAACACATTGGCATTGTGAGGTAATAGGTCCCAGATGATGAATTTACGCTCAGTTTTTAATTTACTCTCAGGCCACCACTCTCTGAACTTATGGTAGGCAACCTCACTGACAAACCGGCCCTACCATGCCTCCGGATTTTTAGTCCTCTCTACCCCACCTACTTGGGGCTCATCATCTTCTACTTCTTCCCCATCTTCTGCTACTGGAATCTCTCAAGATAGTGAAGCTGTAGGAGAGGTGGAGTATTCATTTCCACTGACGGCAGCTAGGCCCTTAGACGACTTAGAAATATACGCACTGATGTTTGGGTAGTGGGAGAGCATAGAGGTGTATCCCTCTACCTGTTCCTGTTCGACCAGATAGGAACATACTCTACTGTAGTGTCTGAAGATGACTCCTAAGAAGGCTCATACTCACTCCCCGACTGGTCAATGGCTCTGTAAGCAGCCTTCATGAGCCTCCTTGTGTTCTTTATGTTTTGTTGGACTTGCTGGGTCAATATTATCATTCCTTGTCCCCTGCCCCGTGAGGACTGTCCTCTTCCTAATTATTCACCACCTTTGCTTCATGATTTCACCATTTTCTGTAAACTTTGTCTTTGTTAGTATGAGTAGAAACAATAAATTTCACAATTGTAGAAAAAATAATGCAGGCTGTTAAAAGTTACAGACTACGAAATACAAAAAATGAGGTGTGGCTGCAAAGAGGCTACCACAGACCGCACAAAATCCATTGTGGTCACACAGAGGTGGGGTTCTGTCACGACCCTAGTTCACCAATCGTGAACCAGTCATGACGTCACCCAGTCTTCCCAACTAGGTAAGCCTGACACATTGCAAAAATTCAACAATCTTTACGAAAATGATAAATAAAACTTAATAACATGGAAATGTATAGGATGTCGCTTGGCACATATACTTCGAACCAATAACGTAAAACCTCCAAGACCCGGAAACCCACGGGCAATACAAGCTAAGATAAAAATATAACACGCGGCTCTAACATCAAGGAGTGTCCACAACAACTGAGTACATGAGCGAAACCACTACTAAAGGTAGAATAGAAGGAGACTCCTCGGCTCTGCAGACGCGGCAGATGCTACCTCAAATCTCTAAGTGTAATTGCGAGATCACTAATAAGGCACCCGTCAGAAGTACCTGGATCTTCACAACAAAAGTGTGCAGAAGAGTAGCATGAGTACACCAGAGTGGTACTCAGTAAGTGCCAAACCTAACCTCGATGGAGTAGTGACGAGGAAGGCGGAGGCCCTACTAAGACGAACATAAGAAATAATGTAAGAATAAAATAAACAGTGAATGATGAAGTAAATCCCGAATATCTATCATGATAGTAATTAAAATAGAACGGCTACAAGTATAGACCACAAACACAAGGCAAATCACTCAAAAGTTAGGATTTCCACATGGAGCTCCGAGAATTGAACCCGCAATCCACTTATACTAATATCGTAGGATCTCGCAGGAATTGAACTCCTAGTCCATCATATCAATAACAGAGGATCTCCAGAAATTGAACCTGCAGTCCTATATACCAATAACAGAGGATCTGCGAGAATTAAACCCGTAGTCCGTCATATGAATATTAGAGGATCTCCCAAGAATCGAACCTGTAGTCCATCATATCAATAACAAAGGATCTCCAGGAATTGAACCCGCAGTCGTATATACCAATAACACAGGATGTCCGGGAATTGAACCCGCAGTCCGTCATATCAATATCAGAGGATCTTCCGGGAATTGAACCTGTAGTCCATCATATCAATAACAGAGAATCTCCGGGAATTGAACCCGCAGTCCTTTATACAAATAACAGAAGATCTCCGGGAATTGAACCAGTAGTCCGTCATATCAATTTCAGAGGATCTCCCGGGAATTGAACCTGTAGTCCATAATATCAACAATAGAGGATCTCTGGGAATTCAACCCGCAGTCCTTAATACCAATAACAGAGGATCTCTGGGAATTGAACCCGCAGTCCATTATATCAATATCAGAGGATCTCCCAGTAATTCAACCAGTAGTCCATCATATCAATAATAGAAGGTCTCTGGGAATACTGTAGTCCGAAAAGTAAATACACCACAACAAATCAATATTTAACGGAAAGAAAACCTAATGCGAAGAACAAGTAAAGTCGAGAATCTAACATGCTTCACAAGAACGACAAATATGGAAATTTAGTCAAATAGAGCAAATAAATTACTAAAATTCTTTCCAAGGAACACATAAATTTCAATTTAGTCAAATAGAGCAAATAAGTTACTTGCATGCTTCCCTAAGTCAAACAAGTGAAGTTTCATTTTTAACAATTAAATATGTGAAGAAAACATAGTCTAAATAAGCCAAGTAAGGTGAATTTCCAACAACTAGCACAAGTGCACGCCCGTCACCTCGCGCACAAGGCTTTTAAACAATGACAAAGATATCCTAAGGGGAAATGTTTCCCACATAAGGTTAGACAAGCCACTTACCTCGAATTGGTACAAAACCGCTAAGAAACAATGCCCTTGCCACGAGTATACGACTCCGAGTGGCCCAAATCTATTCAAAAAAATTAAATATTGTAAATAACATCGCAAGTAACTAATTACACTGTTAAAATTAAAGCTAAAGCACGAAAATAGGTGAAATGACAAAAATACCTCTCAAGAAAATGTCTCAGAATTGAATCATTTTTACATTTTCACAAACCTCGTACTCTCACAAGTCTAACCATATAAAAATCTACTAAATCGGAGGTCAAATACCCCTTCAAATCATCAAAGTTAGGTCAAAAAACTTTACCCCAATTATCATTCAAAATCCAAAATTAAAGCTTGAATTCGAGATTAGATTAGTGGGTTTTAGTCATAGATAAGTAAGGAATCAATAACCGATGTTTGCCTATGAAAATCCTTCGAAACATCTCCCAAAACTGAGCTCTCTAACTTGAGTTTTTGTAAAAATGGAAGAAGGCTTCGTTTTTTAAATATATGTACTGATACAGATTTGTTATTCGCGCGAACGCGGAGGGAAATCTCGCGTTTGCGGAGGGGAAAAATCTCAAGGCATGAAAAATGAACATCACGATCGCGAAAGCATAGATGCGAACGCGATGAGCTAGGACTGGACCCCACACGAACGCGAAGGGTCTCACGCGATCCCGTTGAAGGAACTGACGGGGGGTCCAAGGCTTGGTCTTCGCGATGGCGGGAAATGGAACGCAAACGCGATGAAGGGAATGGCTGGGCCTTCTGAATGCGAGAAATGGTATGCGGTCGCGATGAAGGGTAAGGCACAGCTACGCGAACGTGATGCCCTCTTCCCGATCGCGTAGAAGAAATCATTGGCTGCAATTTTTCTGCTGCAATTTCAATCTCCAATTACTCCGTTGAGCATCCGAAACACACGCGAGGCCTCCGGGACCTCAACCAAACCTACGAACATATCCCATAACATCATTCAAACTTGTACCAATCCTTAAACCGCCTATAACAATGTCGGAAACACGAATTAATCAATGATTTGAACATAAAAACATCCAAAACTTAACCAAACTTTCTTTTGATTCAAAACCTAACCAAAACACGTCTGATTGACCTGAAATTTTGCACGCATGTCCCAAATGACATGACGGTGCGACAGAAACTTACGGAATCCCGTTCTGAGCCTCGCATAAAAAATTCACTATCGGACTGGAAACTTCAAAATTCTAACTTTCGACATTTATAGCCTAAATGAGCTACGAACATCCAAAATACATTCCGAAGACGCTCCCAACCCCGAAATCACCAAACGGAGCTAACAAAACCATCTGTTTTCCATTCCGAGGTCATCTTGACATTATTCTGATTGTGGACAATTTTCCAACACTTAAGGTGTCATTAGAGACTAAGTGCCCCAAAACACTCAGAATTCTATTACCGAACATCCCGGCAAGCCAAAATAGCAGAAATGAACTTAGGGGAAGCAATTAATGGGGAAGCGGGGCATAAATTCTAAAGACGACCGACCGAGTCGTGACATCCTCTTACAGTTAAACATTCGTTTGTCCTCGAACGAGCATAAAGAACATACCTGAAGTAGCAAAAAGATGAGGGTATCAGCTGCCTATATCCCACTCGGTCTCCTAAGTCACTCCTTGGCGGGCAGACCCCGCCACCGAACCTTTACTGACGCTATATCCTTTGACTTGTGCCTTCGAACCCTCTCGTCTAATATTGCCACTGGCTCCTCAACATAGGACAAGTCATTGTCCAACTGAACTGAAGTAAACTCCAACACGTGAGACAGGTCACCATGATACCTCCGAAGCATCGAAACATGAAATATTTGATGAACTCCGGCCAATCTAGGAGGCAAACCAAGCTCAAAAGCAACGTTCCCAACCTGTTTCAATGTCTCAAATGGACCAATGAACCTCGGGGTCAACTTTTATTTCTTTCCAAACCTCATGATGCGTTTCATAGGTGAGACCCGAAGCAAAACCCACTCACCAACCATAAAGGAAACATCACGAACCTTCCGGTCCGCATAACTCTTCTGTCAGGACTGGGCCACAAGAAATCTGTCCTGAATCACCTTAACCTTCTCAACCGCATCCTGAACCAAATCAGTGCCCAATAACCTGGCCTCGCCCGGCTCGAACCAACCTATTGGGGACTTGAGTTTCCTACCATATAAGGCCTCATAAGGCGCCATCTGAATACTGGACTGATAATTGATGTTGTACACAAACTTAGGTAGTCGCAAGAACTGACCCCAAGACCCTCTAAACTCAATCCCGCACGCACAGAGCATATCCTCAAAAATCTGAATAGTGCGCTCGGACTATTCGTCCATCTGAGGGTGAAATGCTTTACTCATGGACACTCTAGTACCAAACTCATGCTGGACGGCTCTCCAGAACCGTGATGTAAACACTAAGCCCCTATCTGAGATGATAGAAACTGGAATGCCATGCAGACGGACAATCTCTATGATATAATCCCTTGCTAACCGCTTCGCTAAGTAAGAAGTGCACACTGGAATAAAATTAGCGGACTTGATCAGCCGATCAAAAAAATCTAAATAGAATCAAACTTCCTCGCCTTCTAAGGAAGACCATTCACGAAATCC
The DNA here is from genome assembly GCA_034376525.1 of Nicotiana benthamiana. Classification (NCBI taxonomy): domain Eukaryota; kingdom Viridiplantae; phylum Streptophyta; class Magnoliopsida; order Solanales; family Solanaceae; genus Nicotiana; species Nicotiana benthamiana. The sequence goes on along the minus strand of CM067341.1, from coordinate 69,200,894 downwards.
ATAGTGATATTCTCCCATTTCCACTCCGAAATCTCTATCTGATGGAGTTACCCTCCCGGTCTCTGATGCTCAGCCTTCCCCTGCTGACAGTTGAGGAATCTAGCTACAAACTCTACTCTGTCCTTTTTAATCCACCTCCACCAGTAATGCTGACTCAGATCCTGATACATCTTCGCGGCACACAGGTGGATGGAGTACCGCGAGCTATGGGCCTCAATCAATATCAACTCCCGAATATTATCAATATCGGGCACACAGATCCGCCCCTGCATCCTCAACACCTCGTCATCTCCAATAGTCACATCCTTAGCATCGCCATGCTGAATTGTGACCCTGAGGACAAGCAAATGAAGGTCATCATACTGCCGCTCCCTGATACAATCAAACAATGAAGACCGAGAAACCACATAGGCTAGAACTCGACTGGGCTCCAAAAGGTCCAATCTCACAAACCGAGCGGCTAGAACCTTAAAATCCATCGCCATGGGTCTCTCTGAAGCTGGTACATATGCCAAGCTCCCTAAACTCTCCGCTTGGAGACGCAAGGCATCAGCTACCACATTGTCTTTGCTCGGGTTATAAAGAATAGTAATATCATAAGCCTTCAGTAGCTCCAACCATCTCCCCTGGCGCAAGTTCAGATCCTTTTCCTTGAACAAATGCTGCAAAATCTGATGATTCGTATAAATCTCACAAGGTGCACCATACAAATAATGACGCCGGATCTTTAAGACATGAACAATAGCAGCTAACTAAAGGTCATGGACATGATAGTTCTATTCATGCACCTTCAACTGTCTGGACGCGTTGGAAATAACCCTACCATCCTGCATCAATACCGCTCCAAGTCCAACTCGTAAGGCATCACAATATACCGTATTGGACCTCGAACTAGTAGGCAAAATCAAAATAGGGGTTGAAGTCAAATCCGTTTAGCGCTTTTGGAAGCTCGTCTCACACTCGTCTAATCACTAAATAGGAGCACCTTTCTGGGTCAATCTAGTCATAGGGGTTGCAATCGACGAGAACCCCTCCACAAAACGACGGTAATACCCCGCCAGGCCAAGGAAACTACGGATCTATGTAGTTGAGGAGGGCCTGAGCCAACTCTGCACGGCCTCAACCTTCTTCGGATCTACCCGAATGCCCTCACTCGATACCACGTGGCCTAGTAATGCCATAGAAACTAACCAACACTCACATTTTGAGAACTTTGCACATAATTTATTTTCCCTCAGAGTCTGAAGTACTGTCCTCAGGTGTTGCTCATGATCTTCACGGCTCCGGAAATATACAAGAATATCATCTATGAAAACTATGATAAATGATTCGAAATAGGGCCTTAATACACCGTGCATCAAATGCATAAAAGTTGTTGGGTCGTTGGTCAGCCCAAATGACAGGACAAGGAACATGTAATGACCATACCGAGTCTTGAAAGAAGTCTTCAGGATATCCAGCTCCCGAATCTTTAGCTTGTGATAACCTGAGCGCTAATCAATCTTAGAGAACACATGTGCGCCCTGAAGCTGGTTGAACTTATCATCAATACGAGGCAAAGAATATTGGTAATTCGCTGTAACTTTGTTCAACTGACAATAATCAATACATATGCGCATAGAACCATCCTTTTTCTTCTCAAACAAGACAGGAGCACCCCATGGTGAAACACTGGGTAGAATAAAACCCTTATCAAGTAACTCCTATAACTGATGCTTCAACTCCTTTAAATCAAGAGGAGCCATACGGTAAGGAGGAATAGATATAGGCTGAGTGCCTGGGAACAAATCAATACCAAAATCAATGTCCTGATCGGGTGGCATGACCGGAAGATCAACTGGGAACACATCAGGGAAATCCCGTACCACTGGAACAGAGTCAATAGGAGGGGTATCAGCACTGACATCTCTCACATGGTCTAAATACGCGGCACACTCCTTCTCAACCATACGCTGAGCTAATAAAGGATCCAACTCTACTGGGAGTGTGGTCAAAAGTACCACTCCACTCAATACGAGGAATACCTTCTATAGCCAGCGTCACGACTTTAGTGTGACAATCAAGAATAGCATAATGGGGCGAAAACCAGTCTATGCCCAAGATATTATCAACATCAACCATATCAAGTAATAAAAGATCTGCGCTGGTCTAAAAACCACGAATAGTAACCAAACACGACCGATATATACGATCCACAACAAGGGAATCTCCCATGGGAGTACAAACATAAACAGGACTGCTCAAGGTCTCTCGTACCGTACCCAAATGCGCAGCAAAATAAGATGATGCATATGAATAAGTAGAGCCTAGATCGAATAGAACTGATGGATCTCTGTGACTAACCAAAATAATACTTGTGATAACAAACTCAAAGGCGAAAACCTCGGCGCGATCAGTAATGGAATAAAATCTGGCTCCGCCCCTACCTCGAGGGCCACCTCTATCTCCCCGATCCTTGCCTCTGGCTGGATGGGCAGGTGGGGTGGCAGCTGGAGCTGGAACAATGGCTTGCTGACCCTGTGGAGCATACTGAGGCTGTGGAGTCTGAGAAGGCATACCCCTCCCACGTCTGGGGCACTCTTTAACCAAGTGGCGGGTATCCCCGCACTCATAACAAGCATTGGGAGGGCGCGGTGGCTGTGAATGACTGGACCTACCCCTGCTAGACTGACCTCTGGAGGTACCCTACGCAGGAGGTGCGCAAGAAACCAGAGGTACATAATAAGGCTTCTAAAACCTGGGAGGAGCTAGAGTACTGCTGGATGAATGAAGCGCTGAGTGAACTGGGCGACCCGTATAGCCCCTACCATGAAGTCCTGCTCCTGAAGTGTGGGTACCACAGGAATGACCAGACTCTCGAGACCATTTGCCTCCCTCTCCTCTCGCTCTCTGGTATGCTTACCCTCTATCCTCCTGGCTATACTCACCACCTACTGATATGGTATATCCATCCCCAACTCTCGCGCCATGCCAGACCTAATGGAAGGAATGAAACCCTCTAAAAATCTGCAAACTCTTTCACGAACAGAAGCCACCAAAGCAGGAGCATGCCTGGCCAACCTAGTTTAACGAATGGCATACTCAGAGATAGTCATAGGGCCCTGGCGCAAGTGCTCAAACTCCGTGTGCCTTCAATCCCGGAGTGTCTGGGGAAAAAACTCCCTCTGAAACATATCTGAAAACTGAGTCCAAGTCAGGGAGGAAGCCTCATCCGGACTGTCTAGCTCAAAAGAGCACCACTAGTCATAGGCGGCTCCCCGAAGCTGCAAAGGAAACCCCGCTCGAAGAAGTAATACCCATGGTGTGAAAATTGCAGTGACAATCCTCCAAAAACCCCGAAGCCTCATCTGTAGCTAGTCTGTTAAAAATAGGAGGGTCATACTTCTTGAACCGCTCGAATCTACACTGCTCATCCTTCGAAGCAGGTGCCCCATCCTCGGGCTGAACCGAAATTGTAGGCTGGACATGAATAATATCTAGAATCGGCCCCGTGTGCACCCTCTACTCTGGAGTGCGGGTTGCGGGAGTCCGGGCTACTCCCCCGGCCTGGGATGTAGCTGCATGAGGTTGAAGCAACCCTGCCTGCAACATCGTGGTATACATACTCATAAACTGCGCCAACGCCTCCTAAACAGATGGAGTAGTGGTGGTTGTGGGCGTCTCTGGTGCCTGAGTCCTGACTGGGTCCGCTAGTGGCAACTGGGTTGCTCGCGCAGGTGCTCTCTCTGCACCCCGCGCACGTCCACAACCCCTGCCCCAGCTCCTGTCCCTAAATGCTGCAAGATGGAGTACGAGTGCCAGATCGTCCCGGACCATATGTGTCTTCACCATCTGTGAGAAAATAGAAGAAAGAAGTTTATAATCGAGGTCAAAAACATAGCACGACAAGAATTCAAATGGCGTTAAGATTTTTCCTAAGAAGTTACATAGCCTCCCGTCGATAAGTACAGAGGTCTCCGTATAGATCAACGAGACTCTAAATAACGACACCCAGTCTTCACAACTAGGTAAGCCTGACACGTTGTGAAAATTCAACAATATTTATGAAAACGATAAATAAAACTGAATAACATAAAAATGTATAGGGTGCCGCTTGTCACATACACTATGAACTAATAACGTAAAAACTCCAAGACGCGGAAACCCACGGGCAACATAGGCTAAGATTAAAATATAACACATTGCTATAACATCCAGGAGTGTCTACGACAAATGTGTACATGAACGAAACACTATTAAATGTAGAATAGAAAGAGACTCCTCAGCTCTCCAGATGCAGAAGATGCATACCTCGAATCTCCAATTGTAGCTGTGAGATCACTAATAGCGTGCCCATCCAGAAGTACCTGGTTCTGCACAACAATAGTGTGCAGAAGAGTAGCACGATTACACCGCAACGGTACTAAGTAAGTGCCAAGCCTAACCTCGATGGAGTAGTGACGAGGAAGGTCGAGGCCCTACTGAGACAAACATAAGAAATAGTGTAAGAATAAATAAAAAGTAGATAATGAAGTAAATCCCGAATATCTAACAAGACAGTATGAAAAACAGAACAGCTACAACTACAGACTACGAACACAAGGCAAATCACTCAAAAGTAAGGATTTCCACATGGAGTTCCAGGAATTGAACCCACAGCCCATTTATACTAATATTGGAGGAACTCCCGGGAATCAAACCCGTAGTCCATCATATTAATAACAGAGGATCTCCGGGAATTGAACCCGCAGTCTTTTATACGAATAATAGAGAATATCTGAGAATTGAACCCATAGTCCGTCATATCAACATCAAAGGATCTTTCGGGAATTGAAACTGTAGTCCATCATATCAATAACAGAGGATCTCTGAGAATTGAACTCGTAGTCCTTTATAAAATAAAAATAGAGGATCTTTGAGAATTGAACCTGCAGCCTTCATATCAATATCACAGGATCTCCCGGGAATTGAACTTGTAGTCCATCATATATTTATCAGAGGATCTTCGGGAATGTAACCCACAGTCCTTTATACCAATAAAAGGGGATCTCCAGGAATTAAACCCGCATTTCCTCATATCAATATCAGAGGATCTCTCGAGAATTGAACCCATAGTGCATCATATCAATAACAAAGGATCTTCGGGAATTGAACCCGCTTTCCTTTATACCAATAACAGAGGAACTTCAGGAATTGAACCCGTAGTCCGTCATATCAATATCAGAGGATATTCCGGGAATTGAAATCGTAGTCCATCATATCAATAACAGAGGATCTCCCGGAATTGAACCTGCAGTCTTTTATTCCAAGAACAGAGGGTCTCCGGGAATTGAACCCTTAGTCCCAAAAGTACAAACACCACAACAAATCAATACTTAGTGAAAAGGAATCCAAATGCAAAAAACAAGTAAAAGTGGAGAATGTTACATGCTTCACAAGAAAGACAAATATGGCAATTTAGCCAAATAGAGCAAATAAATTACTAACATGCTTTCCAAGGAAAACAGATATTTCAATTTAGTCAAATAGAGAAAATAAGTTACTAAGATGCTTCCCTAAGACAAAAAAAATGAAGTTTCATTTTTAACATTAAATATGTTAGGAAAACACTGTCTAAATAAGCCAAGTAAGGTGAATTTCCAACAACAAGCACAAGTGCACGCCCGTCACCTCGGGCACAAGGATTTTAAATAATGACAAAGATATCCAAAGGGGAGAGGTCCTCCACACAAGGTTTGACAAGCCACTTACCTCAAAATGGTAGAAAACCGCTAAGAAAGAATTCCCTTGCAACGAGTAACCTACTCTGAGTAGCCCAAATCTATTCAAACCTATTACATATTGTAAATAACATCGCAGGTAACTAATTACACTGTTAAAATTAAAGCTAAAGCGCGAAAGTAGGTGCAATGACCAAAATTCCCCTCAGGCAAACGTCTCGGAATTGAATAATTTTTACATTTTCACAAACCTCATACTCTCACGAGTCTAACCATATAAAGATCTCGCAAATCGGAGGTTAAATACCCCTTCAAATCATCAAAGTTAGGTCAAAGAACTTTACCCCAATTTTCATTCAAAATCCAAAACTAAAGCTTGAATTCGAGTTTAGATTAGTGGGCTTTAGTCATAGAGGAGTAAGGAATCATTAACTGATGTTTGCCTCTGAAAATCCTTCGAAAAATCTCCCAAAACCGAGCTCTCTAACTTGAGTTTTTGTGAAAATGGAATAAGGCTTTGTTTTTTAAATATATGTACTAGTTAGAGAATTGTCCATCGTGAACGCGGAGGGAAATCTCGCGTTCGCGGGGAAGAAAAATCTCAGGGTTAGAAAAATGACCATCGCGATCGCGAAGGCATGGATGCGAACGCGATGAGCTTGGTCTTCGCGATCGTGGGAAATGAAATGCGAATGAGATGAAGGGAATGGCTGGTCTTCACAAACTCGGGGAAGGGTACGCGATCGCGATGAGGCACAACTACGCAAACGCGATGCCCTCTTCGTGATTGCGTAGAAGAAATTACTGGCTGCAATTTTTCTCCTACAATTTCAAACTCCAATTGCTCCGTTGAGCATCCGAAACACACCTGAGGCCCCCGGGACCTTAACCAAACATAAGACATATCCCATATAATCATTCAAACTTGTACCAATCCTTAAACCACCTAAACCAACGCTGGAAACTCCAATTAGTCAATGATTTAAACATAAAAACTTCCAACACTTAACCAAACTCGCTTTCGATTCAAAACCTAACCAAAACACGTCTTTGCACGCACATCCCAAATGAAATGATAGTGCTAAATCAACTTCTGAAATTTTATTCCGACTCTCGGATAAAAAATTCACTATCGGACCCGAAATTTCAAAATTATATCTTTCGACATTTATAGCCTAAATGAGCTACGGACATCCAAAATACATTACGAACACGCTCCCAACCCCGAAATTACCTAACAGAGCTAATGAAACCATCAGTTTTCCATTCCGAGGTTGTCTTGACACTATTCTGATTATGGACCATTTTTCAATGCTTAAGCTCTCATTTTGGGACTAAGTATCCCAAAACACTATGAATTCTATTACCGAACATCCCGGCAAGACAAAATAGCAGAAATGAACTTAGGGGAAGCACTTAATGGGGTAACAGGGAATAAATTCCAAAGACGACCGGCCGGGTCGTCACAGGTTGATACTATTCACTCTCTGAATCTATGTACCACGGCTCGCAAAAAATGGCATTGCTATCAGCATTGAGGCACGCGGTCCGCACAAAATCCATTGCAGTCGTGGTCCTCAAAATTTAGTATTCAGAACCTAGTCCACTACATCGGCATAAAATGGCATTGAGAACCACACAAGGGCACTACGGACCGTACAAATTCAACCAAGGTTCGCATTGAGTTCCAAGCATTAGTACCAACCTAGGGTTCCAGTTTTGTCCATTTTTAGTCCAAATATTTACCTATTGATGTTACCCCAGGCGTTTCCTCAATGTTATACCTAATTAGTCTTAAGTAAAACGGAATTTAACTAACCTATGCTACAAGACTGAAAGAAAAATGAGAAGGGAAGGAAGAAGAACTGAGAAAAACAAAAATTCAAACAAAACAATAAAATTAAACAACTGGAAATGACTTAATGTTTCTAGAAAAGAGATTTATTGAAGATTGATGAGTCTTAGCAGTTAATTTTGTGCAATAAGAGTGATGAACAGTATTTTTTTTAGGCTTTGAGTGTAAAAAGATCGAAAACTTTGAAATGAGAGCCTCACCAATTTATAGAAAATGATCCTGGGCCCCAGCTCACCTACTTACCATGGACCGCACAAAATGGCACCGTGGTCCGCGGTGCTCAAAACCATGAGACATTGGGAAATTGACCACTGCGGACCGCAAGAATTCCAGTGCGGCCGCAATGGACCATCATGGACCGCACAAAATGTAATGCAGTCACGATTAAAGACTTTCAAGACTCCCTACTTTTGTCAAATCACTTCTACGGTGCATTGATTCCCCCCCCCCCCCACACAGGCCTTTGCGACCGCGTAAAATGAGTGCGGTTTGCATTGCAAACTTCATAGAGTGATAATTTTTTGACTTGTTCTTACACTGCATCAACACAATCCTACAGCATCTCACAACCAGTCAGTCCAAAAATAAATCCTACATAACAAAGAAAATCAAAGAATAACCTGAAGAAGGAGACATGGGTTGCCTCCCAAGAAGCGACTGATTTAACATTGCAGCACGACGCAGGTTACCATCAAATCACTTCAGATTAATAAGTGCCACCACGTGGTGTCGACGCCCCCTTTTTCCCTCATAAAAGATGCAAAATCGAGTTTACGACATTATGGACGAAACAACTCTTATTCCCTTTTGGGAATTTGGTTATGGAGCTTGAAGAGTCGCCACTTAATAATTATAGTGCATTAGGACACTTTAAGAAGAAAAGAAGATTTTAAAAGAAAACCCGAGTTCGGCTAAGGGCTTGAAATTATCTCAAGGGGAAGGTGTTAGGCACCCCTCAAGATCCACTAGTGTAGTTCCCGACCTTGCTTAGATGTGACTTTAACAACAACAACAACTACCCAGTATAGTCCCACAAAGTTGGGTCTGGGGAGGGTAATATGTAGACGAGACTTACCCCTACCCGAAAGGGCAGAGAGGCTGTTTCTAATCGACCCTAGGCTCAGTGAAGCTAAGGAAAGAAAAAACAAAAACAAAAGAGCATTAGTAAGTCCAGCAGAAATAGCGTAAATAATTATCTATATATAAGAACCGTAAATAAAATAGCATGTAATAATATCATACAGTAACTACCATAAATAACTAGCATGGAAATAAACAAGCAAGTATGCATATAAAGAATATACAACTAGTGAGCAAATTTGAAAGAAGAATAGCACGAGTAAAAGGGAAATTTTAGAGAAAATATTTAAACAAAAGTAAAAGGTAAGGGGGTCCTAGATTTAACAATAATATGGATCATTCGATACAATATCCCGCACGTATTCCCAAGGAGGGGTCGCTTAAAGATATTATCGCATCGCCATCATCTCCATATCCTACCCTTCCCATCCCGTTAAGGTGTTTAAAAGTTTCAGGTCTGTTTACTTATTGCATACTAATACTTGTCACAATCTACTAGTCCTGGGGTATTAGGACTTCTAATCCTATAAGGGGGAAAGAAGGATAAGACATATATGGAGTTTTTAAAGGTAAAAATTCTAAGGCGTCAACAAAAACAAATAGCACATAAGGGTATACAAATCAGAAATTCAAAGGCTCGTACAAAACCCCGCAAATCACAACAGCAATTTAATTTAGCATGACTTGCAGTTACTGATTTGGTCTTGAGTTTAGAAAAGATAATGGATAGATTAGTTAACACATAAAGTTGGATAATAAGTCTACTTTGAGCCCCCCGGATCCGGTTTGTTGAAACTTAAAGCATATTGAAAACCAGTGATGATTTTGAAACAAGAATTTGGGATTTGCAAAATTGAGAATTGGAATAAACGAATTGCTTTACGTAAAGTGGTGCAGTAAAAGTACGGAAGTACGGATTATGCCGGAAAAGAGAGGTTGATTTCAGAGAAATGCAGGTTTGGATTCTTATAGGTTTAAAATAGCGTAGAAGGCAGATTTGATAAGATTTCAAAAATAGGCAGAATTGGACAAACTCTTTCATTGAAGGCATCTAACAAATTAGGCGATTTCGAACCCTATTGGCACGCCATCTACATATTGGTTTGTTGTTGCTTTTAAGCGTTCAAGGGACCTACTGTGTGCCTAGCATTTTTTATATAGCCCCCGTAGACATAGTTTTTATATGTACTTTCCTACGGAATGTTAAAGACTTACAACAACAACAACAACTACCCAGTAGATTCCCACAAAGTGGGGTCTGGGGAGGGTAATATGTAGACGGGCCTTACCCCTACCCGAAAGGGCAGAGAGGCTGTTTCCAGTCGACCCTCGGCTCAGTGAAGGAAAGAAAAAACAAAAACAAAAACAAAAACAAAAACAAAAACAAAAGAGCATTAGTAACTCCAGCAGAAATAACGTAAATAATTATCTAAACTGAAGAATCATAAATAAAATAGCATGCAATAATTAGACAGTAACTACCATAAATAACTACAATATGGGAGACACAATCCAATACAAAAATCATCTATGGATAGCCCTGCCAAGCCTCACCTAACCCCGGGAGAGGAGTACAAAAAACTCTAGGGGCCCCTATACTACAACCCTGATACTAGACCTCCAGACTTTCCTATCAAGGGCCATGTCCTCGGAAACCCGCATTCTAGCCATGTCATACCTAATCACCTCTCCCCAATACCTCTCAGGCCTCCCTCTGCCTCACCGTACGCCGACTATCGCTAGCCGCTCACAACTCCTCACCGGGGCATCAAGACTTCTTCCCGCAAATGCCTGAACCACCTCAGCCTCGCTTCTCGCATCTTCTCATCCACCGGGGCCACCCCTACCTTCTCTCGAATTACTTCACTCTTAATCTTATCTAACCTGGTGAACCCGCACATCCACCTGAGCATCCTCATCTCCGTGACCTTCATTCTCTGATCATGAGAGTTCTTCACTGGCCAGCACTCCGCCCCATACAACATGGCAGGTCTAACAACAGCTCTATTAAATTTCCCCTTGGGTTTCTGTGGAACTTTCTTGTCACACAGGACTCCTGATGCAAGCCTCCACTTTGACCACCCCGCTCCTATACGATGAGTGACGTCCCCGTCAATCTCTCCGTCCCCCTGAATCACCGACCCAAGATATCTGACACTGTCCCTCTTGGCGATGACCTGAGATCCAATCATACGTCCCTGCCTACTTCGCTAGGCTCGGCGCTAAACTTGCACTTCAGATATTCTGTCTTAGATTTGCTTATTTTGAAACCCTTAGACTCGAGAGTCTGTCTCCATACCTCTAATCTCTCATTAACACCGAACCTCGTCTCGTCTATCAAGACTATGTCATCAGCAAATAGCATACACCAAGGCATTTCTCCTTAAATATGTCGGGTTAGAGCATCCATCACCAAGGCAAACAAGAGAGGGCTAAGCGCCGATCCTTGATGGTGACCATAACCACTGGAAAATGGTTTGAGTCGCCACCCACTGTCCTAACCCTAGTCTTAGCTCCATCGTACATGTCCTTGATTACTCTGAAATAAGCTTCTAGCACACTCTTCGTCTCCAATAACCTCCATAGCACCTCCCTTGGGACCTTGTCATACGCCTTCTCCAAGTCGATAAGCACCATGTGCAGGTCATTCTTCTTATCCTTGAACTGCTCCACCAGCCTCCTGACAAGGTGGATAGCATCTGTAGTGGAGCGACCCGGCATGAATCCCAACTGGTTCACAAATATAAATGTCATCTTCCTCACCCTCGCCTCGATCACCCGCTCCCAAACCTTCATGGTGTGACTTATTAATTTGATACCAATATAGTTGTTGCAGCACTGGATGTCCCCTTTGTTCTTGCACAAGGGAACCACTGTACTCCACCTCCACTCCCCGGGCATCCTTTTGGTCCTTAAGATCGCATTGAACAACCTTGAGAGCCACTCCACTACTGACCTACCCATGCATTTCCAAAACTCCACCGAGATCTCGTCAGGCCCGGTCGCTCGACCCACTCATCCTACGCAAAGCCCCCATGACCTCCTCCGCCCTAATGCGCCTGCAGTACCCAAGGTCTCTATGTTGCTCTGAATTCCCCAACTCCCCTAGCTCTATGTTACGATCCCCTCCTCGTTAAGTAAGTCTCGAAAGTACGCCTGCCACCTCTGCTTGACTTGAGACTCCCCCATCAGAACTCTACCATCCTCGCCCTTGATGCACCTAACTTGGTCAAGATCGCGCGCCTTCCTTTCCCTTGCTTTCGCTAACCGGAAATACTTCTTGTCCCTCCTTTTCTCCCCTAATTCCTCGTACATGCGACCAAACGCCACGTTTCTAGCTTCCTTAACCGCCAGCTTTGCTTCTTTCCTCTCCACCTTGTAGATCTCCCTGTTCGCTCTCCGTTCTTCCTCGCTTGTGCTCCCTTCTAACTAAGCAAACGCCGACTTCTTCACCTCCACTTTTGCTTCGACTACATCGTTCCACCACCAGTCACCCTGATGTCTGCTTGAATAGCCGTTGGCTACCCCAAGCACATCCCGTGCTATCTCCCTAACCAAGTTCGCCATCTCTGACCACATATCGTCCGCTTCACCAGAACTTCTCCGAGCTCCGCCCTCAGCTAACCTCATCTCCAACTCCTGTGCTTTCTCCTTAGTCAAAGCACCCCATCTAATTAACGGTTGTCCCCGAGCACCCCTCTTCTTCCTCTTCACCTTGAAGGTGACGAAATGCTCCTCCCTCTTCTGAAAAGTCAAGTTTGCAATCAGAAGCTCGGTAGCCCTGGCGAAATCAAGCAGTGACGTGCCTCCTCCGTTCCTAACCCCAAAGCCAAAGCCACCGTGCACCTCACCATAACCACCAGCATCAGCCCCAATATGACCATTAAAGTCCCCTCCAATAACTAACTTCTCAGATTGGGGAATACTACTCACCAGATCATCCAAGCCCTCCCAAAAGCGCCTCTTAACCTACTCGTCTAAGCCCGTTTGCGGCGCGTAAGCGCTGATGAAGTTGAGGATGCAACCCCCAATAACCAACTTAATAGACATTAACCTATCATTCACTCGCCTAACCTTGACCACGGACTCCCTTAGATACCTATCTACCAAGATGCCCACTCCATTCTTACCTCTCATGACCCTAGAATACCACAACTTAAACCTGTCTGCATTCTTCGCCTTCGACCCTTTCCACCTAGTCTCCTAGACACAGGCTATGTTAACCCTCCTCTTCTGAAGAACCTTCGCCAACTCAATGGACTTACCCGTCAGAGTGCCTATGTTTCACGATCCAATCCTTAATCTATGAACGTCCGCTACCCTCTTCCCACCTTTACCTCCCGCCCTAACCATAGGACCACTCCCTGCCCACCTACTCACCACCGCCACCTCGCCCACCCCCCAAGGACTGATCTTACACTATCATCCTTCGCTGCGGCCACTATCTCTCCAACCAACAATGGAGAATAGTGACGCACACACGCACAATTGCGGAATACGCAAAAATATGCAAACTAGATAGCAATAGAGTAAACCTCACATGGAATGCTAGCTTATATACGTAAAAAGGTGTAAAGAGTAAACAAGAGAGCAGGAGGTACCAACTCCCGGTGGAAAAACCAGAAAGTAGCCTTTGGTGCGCACGAGGTCAACTGCTACCAACTCTTGCACGTCCCGGCCGGTGTTGCTTAGCTCCTGCAGAAAATCTGAACGGGGGTCGCCCAAAGTACTATAGCTTGCCGGAGATCCTCGCCGGAAAGATAAGGCACTTGTCCAAGAAAACATAACACACCCACACACACCCACAAAAAGCAAAAGAAAGAATAGGAAGAAAAGAAAAAAAGCGAGCGAGGAAAAGCTAATGGTGATAAAAGCACAATATATTAAAAAACGGCAAACCCAATTAGGAGGAAATAAACTAGTATAATAATACAATATAGTTACACAATAAAAAGTAGCCAAAAAGATAATGCTGCTTGCCAAGAAAAAGAAAAATACAAAAATAAAAGTTGCTTCTTTCTTTACAACAAGCTAAGACTTGACTGTAATCTGGCTAGAAGTGGTACTACATAGAAAAGAAAGAAAGGAGTGGTACTACAAAATTTTAAGGCTCTAAATTTATGAAAATTAAGACTTTTGAATAGTAAATTAGTAATTTCTAATTTTTGAGAAAAATCGTCAATCAGACAACAGTATATTTAATTAGCTACCTCACCACTAGTAACGACATAAGGAAAGAAATGAAGAAAAATTCTCTTTCTTCACTTCAGCAACAAACTAAAAAACGAAAGGAAAAAAAACATATTCTTATGGAACTAACACAATAGAAGAAGAAAAAGAATGAAGTCTTCTTCTTGTACTAATGGAGTTTTGCGACTAATTTCTCAAGGGTGTTGCTACATTGAGCTTGTTGTTGAGGTTCATGCAGTAAGAAGCCGATAAAAAATAGCAAAAATTAACCGAGTGTTATGAAATCTCCTATTTAAGGTGAATGTCTATAATTAGAGAGATTCTAGAGTTCTATTCTTGGTAGATAAATCATCCCCCTCCCTATAAATAGAGGTGCTCTCTACCATTGTAAATCACTCCTAACATTCTCTAAGTATCAATAAGAAGAACTCTCTCTACTCTTCTCTCTATTGCTCTTGTTCTTGCATTATTGTTCTTGTCTTTTATATTATTTCATAACACGTTATCAGCACGAGACTCTACCGTCTCAAGAACCATTCTCGAGAAATCTGAGGTATTTCCCTCTTCCTAATTTAATTTTCGATTGTCTTAACTTTTGTTTGTGCAAGGTTTTGCTTCAAAGAAAGAATGAAGAAAGAAGGAAAGAAACGAAAAAAAAGGGAGGAAAAGAAACGAAAAACAAAGAGAAAAGGAAGAAAACATTGAAAATATAATTGGTATACCTTAAAGGTAAGTAATTTACTTTTCCCTTTCAAATTCTTGGAATTCTATAATTTGATTTTATATACAAAGCATGGACAACAAAGTTTGATTATAACTCTAATGGAGTTTGTAAGAAATTATAACCACATGAAGTGGTAAAATCTCTATGTCCTGCCATGATTAAATTCATGTATGATTGTGGGCAAATAATTGAAAATCCGTCCCATTGAATTTGCTCCATTCCCTTTAGAGAATGTGGAAGCAGTATTTGATAAGTCTGAAAGAAGACTAAAATATTACCATAAAGGTATCAATGAATGTGGACGTGGCAAAGAATTCCGTCCAATTGAATTTGCTCCATTCCCTTTAGAGAATGTGGTAGCAGTATGTGATAAGTCTGAAAGAAGACTAATTACCGTAAAGGTATCAATGGATGTGGACATGGCAATAGACGAAGTTATAATCGTCATTATTGTGGTAATGAGAACAATAAGGATTCTCAAAATAATCTTTCACTTTATGAAAGTAATATTTGACATGAGATTGTGTAAAGCACATGATTTTGATCCATTCCCTGAAGTGAATGTGATAATTGTAATAGAGCCCGTAAGTATGAACACGCTCTTGATGTAATTTTGGTTTATGTCTGACATTATGAAAAGAAAGTTCGTTGCCCTTGAAATTTCGGGCAAGAACTATATGATATGGGTGTTGGATACTTAAATCCATTTTGGATGCTATGGGTCTTGGAGACGCCATTAAAGACAGAAATAATGCATCCACCCAAAACTATGCTAAGGCCTTGATTTTCTTGCGCCATCACCTTGATGAAGGTTTGAAACTATGCTAAGGCCTTGATTTTCTTGCGCCATCACCTTGATGAAGGTTTGAAGATTGAATATCTTACCGTCAAAGATCCAGCTATCTTGTGGAATGGCTTAAAGAAGAGATATGACAACCTGAAGTTGGTCACTCTGCCACAAGCACGATACGATAAGAACCCAAAAGCAAATAGTTTATAAACTATATATTATCGTTGCGGTGAAAACGGGCACTGGTCAAAGGCTTGCCGTATACCATGACTTTTGGTTGACCTTTATCAAGCATCTCGAAAGAGTAAACGCCCTGAAACGAATTTTGTCTCTGACGACAACTTTGACATCACCCACTTAGATGTGGCAGACTTCTTTGAGCAACCCGAGGGGAAGATAGACCACCTAATCGGTGATGGATCCGTGATGAAAGAAGATGGAGCTATTTGATTTTATTTTACTTGTTTATATTAGTGAATGAATAAACTAATAGCCATTAGTATTAGCTCGTATTAGTTAGTTCATGATATAATGTTAGTATTAGTTCTTTAGAATGTATCAATATGCTCAAATATCAATAATATTTTTACTTTCCAGTAGAGGTAATCGACTAACCTGAAAAACTAGTTGGTTATCTCATATTTCGCATAAAAACTGCAAAACAATCGATTGTCAATGATCAACAATCGATTGTCTTTAAAACAGTGATCTGGAATTTTACAAAAACAGTCAACAATCGATTGTCTATGTCTAACAATCGATTGTCGTTAGACAGTGTAATCTGAAATTTTTCAAAAATCATCCACAATCGATTGTCTTTGGCTAACAATCGATTGTCTTGAAACAGTGGTCTAGAATTTTTCAAAAATAGCCAACAATCGATTGTCTATGCATAACAATCGATTGTCTTAAAACAGTGATCTGAAGTTTTTCAAAAATAACAAATAATCGATTGTGTGTGTTTAACAATCGATTGTCTATGTTCAAACAATCGATTGTGTGTTTAATAATCGATTGTCTTATGAAAAACGCTGAAAATTTTCAAATTGCAAAGTAATCAATTATGATTTTGTTAGTCAACTGTTAGCAGCAGATTTTGAAAATATTATGTGATACAAATGAATTGAAGTTGTTTATTCTCATGTTCGTATATTTTCTTTTGTATATCAAACCATGGGAATTAAATTGATTGAAGGCTCCGGAAGAGCAACTGTAACTCTGCCCAAAGGCATGACGTTTATCTTAGAGAATGCAATATTCTCCTCCAAGTCTAAGAAGAACTTGTTGAGTTTTAATGATATCAATGTTCTCCTCCAAGTTTAAAAGGAACTTGTTGAGTTTTGAGAATCCATTTTAGAGAATGCAATATTCTCCTCCAAGTCTAAGAAGAACTTGTTGAGTTTTAAAGATATCATTCAAAATGGATATCATATTGAGACAATAGATGAGAATAATCTTGAATTCTTCATGAAAACAAGGCTGCCCATTTCGGTTTGGGTTCACGCCATTTTTTATGCAGCAATGCTAGTTAGTCGGCTGCCCACTTTGGTTTGGGTTCATGCCATTTTGCATGCAGCATTTTAGTTTGTCGGCTGCCCACTTCGGTTTGGGGTCACGCCATTTTGCATACAGCAATGCTAGTTCGTCTCTGACTGACGAATTGACACAAATATTCCCCGTTGCAATTGGTTTTGGGTCATGGACCCAATATATCCCATTTAAGTATTTTTGGATGCGCAGTATATGTGCCTTTAGCACCGCCATCCTGCACCAAAATGGGTCTGCAAAGAAGGTTAGGAATATATGTTGGGTTTGAATCGCCCTCCATCATTCGCTACCTCGAAACATTGACGGGCGACTTGTTTACTGCACGATTTGCAGACTGTCGATTTGATGAGACACTTTTCCCAAAATTAGGGGGAGAAGTTGGTGAAACCAAACGGGAAATTTTGTGGAAAAATGCATCATTATCTCATCTTGATCCACACACCTCTATTTGTGAGAAAGAGGCACAAAAGATTATCCATTTGCAGAGAATAGCAAATCAAATGCCTGACGCATTTATAGATTTGAAAAGGATAACAAAATCACATATCCCCGAAGTGAATGTGACAACATCTGATCCACGAATATATATTCATTATTGGAAGAATATGAAGATGAAATTGGTATTAAATATACCACACTCACCCCTAGATGGAGGTTTGAGATGATACCACACTCACCCCTAGAAGGAGGTTTGAGATGATATATGGCATGAATGATCGTTGGTCACGTACCTATTGTACGCCAAAGTATTTTGGAAATATGACTATTAAAGGACAACGATAATGCAAGAAACATATCTTGCATATAAGTTTGACATGACCATAATGGTATAACTTTCTCTTTAAGAAAGATATTCACCACATGGATGTTGATGAATCTGTGGTAGTACAAAAATAATTGAGAGCTCTAGAAGAGCCAATTATTACTATGTTGGAGAAACACAATTGAGTATTGTGCTGTAGTAAGTCTCAAAGAAACTTATTCAGTTTCTAAAGTACACGCGAAAGCGATTGATTATATTGAGACTATAAATAAAGGAAGGCTTTGATATCTCCTATTACTACAACTTGTAGCGGGGTAATTTGCATATGAAAAGCTACCCGCTTCGTTCTCCAGTTTGTACTACACAAATGAAAGAATGCCACAATAAAGTGGATATCTATTGGTATAAAACCCATGTCATAATAAACCTGAAGTTTATTAAGTGCACATGTCATGGTGTAAATTTTAAGTTTACCAATATTGATAATTTATTCAGTTGGCATTCGTGTTAGCCATCTCATTTTAAGTATGATGTGCAAATTCACATAGGTGAATATTAAAGAACTAGAAAGTTCTTTACGAATTCTCTTGTATCACTTGTTCTCATTAATGAACTGACCAACTAAAGAGTTCGGGTTGAAGCCCATAAATTCTGGAAATATCAAAGGTGAATATGGGCCCATTCACCTGCCATGTATACCACATATGATGCATCTATGATATGGTTACATGCGCAATTGTTATTAACCCGCAGCCTGGCCGGTGCTTGCGAGGTAAATCGCTCAGTAATCTAACTTCGAGCATAATTTCCAGATTCTCTACTCAAGACAGTTCATCTTGATAAGTTGGTTTATATCAAAGTTGGTTTAGCAAGATAATTATTGAGTGCTTCCACTTAATAGCTAAACTGTTTCTTATGAGAACAAAGTTATATATATCAGTTTGATATAAGTTGTATACGAGAGTATATTCTCCCCTCACAAGTGGTTCAAGGTCAGGAACCAAATAATTTCATCTTATTATTAATGTGTTGTGTGTATTGACATAATAATGCACAAAGATGATTTCCCAAAGTTGAGGAAATAAGTTAGCTTTACTAACATGAGGGGGAGACATGATAAACACTTGAGAAAAGGTTACATGGGATGAATTATCATTTGTATATGTATATCCCCGAATATCATGATATGAACCTGAAGTTCATAAAAGGGATAATTCAATTGCAACATATTGCAAAGCATGCTATACGCATTTACTGACCCAAAGAAAGTAACTAAATGGAAGAGATACAATTCAAGAAGAATTGATTCCATATGAAAGACATGTAGTTTTGAACCTATAGTTCAAATGCTTGAAAGTATAAAGTCAAAGGTATGTATAGTCAGTTTTCAATATCTTATTTGTTTAGCATGACATGGAAAACTTGATATGCATCTAAAGTCTATTATATGGCTTATATGAGTTAACTTGAAAGATTTAAGTTGCTTGAAGCATATGCAATTCGTGGTCCTGAAGTACCACATCCTAAGTGCAATTTGTGTACATATGTATCTTGCTATAACTATAAGCATGATGGCATTGAGAATACATCTTTGGAGATATTGAGGAGTTATTCCACGACATTATATGAAGATGTTCATATCTATCAAGAATGATGATTTCAAGGTGCGGAATATTTATTCAAGTCAATATGGTTGATTTGTCAAATCTCTATCAAAGATCGTTTTGAAGATGATGCACAAGATTGGAATGCAAATGCTCAAGGATATAAATTGATGTACTCATTAGGGGGAGTTAATGCGCGTTGCACTCTTTTTCCCTTACAAGGTTTTTTCCCACTGGGTTTTCCTTGCAAGGTTTTTAACGAGGCAACCAATAGGCGCATATTCAAACACAATGGGTTTTGGTTTTAAGGTTTTATGAGGCACATTGTTGAATAGACATTCAAGGGGGAGTGTTATGAAATCTCCTATTTAAGGTGAATGTCTATAATTAGAGAGATTCTAGAGTTCTATTCTTGGTAGATAAATCATCCCCCTCCCTATAAATAGAGGTGCTCTCTACCATTGTAAATCACTCCTAACATTCTCTAAGTATCAATAAGAAGAACTCTCTCTACTCTTCTCTCTATTGCTCTTGTTCTTGCATTATTGTTCTTGTCTTTTATATTATTTCATAACACCGAGCAAATACCATCTTTACATGGGAATAAAACTAATACAAATTAACACCTTGAATAATTAAGTTGAAAATTTTATAGATCTGGTCAAATTTTCCAAAAAAGTAAGGCGGCGATTTTGACCTTTCCGTTCAGACAACTAGAGAGGGCCGAAAAATTT
This sequence comes from Nicotiana benthamiana, assembly GCA_034376525.1. Classification (NCBI taxonomy): domain Eukaryota; kingdom Viridiplantae; phylum Streptophyta; class Magnoliopsida; order Solanales; family Solanaceae; genus Nicotiana; species Nicotiana benthamiana. The sequence goes on along the minus strand of CM067341.1, from coordinate 69,180,907 downwards.
AAAAAGAAATTTAGGAATCGTGGATCCACGTATTTAAGAAAATAAAAACATATGAATCATGTGACAAAATTTATACTACTGTGCAAACTGATAATTGAAGTGTGAAAAAACAAATAGATCAATGAACGCATAAATTCTTACGAGCACGACCACGCGTACGCAGATCCTAAATCAAATCCAAACACTCACCAAGAAAATACCCAAAACAGAACTAAACCCAGAAAAGAAAACGTGAAACATAAAATGAAAACTGAATTTGTAGAAACAAGCAGGCAGTTTATATGTGTGTGTGTCACTTTCCCTTTCAATTCTCAAGAATTGGAAAGTATTGAAGCACAAATAGAAAATCGAACCAGACTAGGAAATTAGCCGGCGAGACGGTGACGGGCAGTGGCACGCGGCAGCGGGTTTTCCAGGCTCTGATAGTGAAGCAGATCTTAATCGAAGCGATAAATCGAGAAGTCAAGAGGTGAAGAATTTATAGATGCAATGATAAGATCCGATAGGCATGATTTCTAAGTGGTTTGCGATATTGATATCCCATAGATATGGTTTCTAGATGAGATGAAATATTGGAATCCTATAGACATTATTACTAGATGAGATGCAATATAGAATCATATAGGAAATGTTTCTATATGATTAGCAATAGGATGAATCCTATAGACATGATTTGCTAGATGCGATGCAATATTGAAGTCCAATGGGCATGATTTCTAGTACAAAAATCCAATAGGCATGATTTCTATTATGATTAACAGAAATATAAACCCCTCCCACACCCATTTACTATATCCCTAAATTCTTTTAGAAAGCTTCGTTACATGAAAGGAAAGAAAAGACTAAGGAAATAAGTACATCAAAGCTAAAACGGACACAAGGAAGCTCAAAGCAACCTTAATGTCCAACATATGTATTTTACCAAATCCACGCTCCAGGTTCCAAGGCTTTCTCTTAGAGTATTTCAAAGTTCCAAGGGCTTTCATGAATTCCAGGCAAAGCTTACACCCTAAAATAATGATTAAAGTAGTGCAAGGTGTGGAACTACCAGCCCTTTGGTATCCAAGTTTAGAGGGAACTCAAGGGTCCCTTAGCCTTACCAGAGGGAGGGTAGGGCCTAAAGAACTAAAAGTAAGTTTAAAGTGAGGGATCAGAGGAAGACCCATGCAAAACGTGGTCATACCTAGCCATGAACAGAGCTGGCACACCCCTGACCTTTACATGGCTTAAAAAAATAAGATCAGACTTGAAATAAACTCAGACTTAGGCATGTATGATGATTAGGGCATCAACAGACCCGAGTCAAGCTCAACATATAAACGGGGGTAAGGGAATGAGATGAATTTGAGTAGAAGTTTAGAACAACCTGGTTCGGAACTAAAGGTGGCAATAGAGTACCATTCTAATTCAAAATAATACTCACATACAAAATAGGGTCATGGAAAGGGATCAAATATGAAAAACATTTGCATAAGCACATAAACAAAGTGAAACAGAAGTAAATTAAAGGAATTTAGGGAGAGGGACATACATGAAAGCATTCGTATAAGCACATAGTATTAAAACATAGGGGTATAGGGGTAGGTATATACATGCTGAAGTTTTAACTGCAGAATGAACACACACTAACATGTGAAAAGAAACAACTTAACATGTAGTTTTAGAGATGGCATTAAATAATATACCTACCAGCTTGCAACTTCAAATGGAAAAGAAAATAGGGAAAATGGAACCTTATCGTTTAGCCTTGGCTTTCAGTCGGCCAAACTCGAGTAGAAAAACAATTAACAAAGAAAAGCAAAGAGGAGAAGAGAGAGTTTTGAGTGTGAACTTGTATTGTTTGTGTTTTTTGAATTGAAGGTAAAGGGGTTTTTTATAGTTTGAAAGTGGGTAGTAAATAAGGCAAGTAAATAAGTTATAGAATTGAATATTAATTGAGAATAAAAACACAAAAAACTTCCTTTAATTACGAGATTCAGACTCAAACGGTGAAAGTTATTTAAGGAATGAAATATCAAACAAACAGTTTACATAAAGTAGGCAATTAGGTGTAAGAACATAGAAGTTTTAATTAAGGGAAGAAATTTTGAAATATACGGATAAACAAATATGGTAAAAACCAGTCAATACCAAGTAAATCAAGGACTCAAAGCATTGCAACTAAGGAAAAGGTTTTACCTAGGGGGAATCAGTAGCAATCATTCAACCCCAAAACAAAAGGGATTTTGAAAACGTAAAATGAAAACCATTTTAATGAAAGATTAATACATATAAAAAGGGGTTGTCATGCTAATCAGAGGGGTTTAGTATAGATAACATCATACACAAAAAGGATTCAAACTCAGTACGTGGGCTCACAGTGAGTCTGAGAGAGTCCAGGGCACAAACAGAACCCTAGTCCAGACACACAAAGCAGCATTCGTCAAAAACCCCCCAAATCATAAGGTTTTCGACTTGAATCAAACGCAGAGAAGATTAAGAAAGCAGATAAAGTAGGATTTTTAATGCAAACAGAGTAAAATACATCGAGATTAGGAGAAACATTAGAGGAAAACATGCTTAAGAAGGCACATCAAGAACACTTAATGAACATGGTTGAAAAATGCAGTAGACGAATCAAATCAGGTCATAGTGGAAGTCAAATAACATAACATAACATAGAAGCATGGCATACCAACATAGCATGTGAGAACATAGTAGAAAGAATAACAAAAAGGTACATAAAACATAGAATAAGAACCACATAAGAATATAAAACATATAGAAGAAGAAGATTTGGAAAACATTTAAGAACTTCTCAGGAAGCCCTAAACCAGAAAGAGGCGATTTTGCAAGAAAAGCAATTTTCCAAACGGAAAAATTGGGGAAACCCTTTAAAAACTCAAAGTAAAGCAAGAATACACTCAGATTTGAAGAGAAACTGAGAAAAGACCTAGAGGAGCTAGGGTTTTCGACGAACCCTAGAGTGAGAAAGGCCTCAAAAATATCTGATCTAAGTTAGATACGGCTGGAGGCAGGCTCATGAGGCTAAGATATGCTGGAGCCAAGCTGGAGATGGCCAGACCGTAAGTCGACGAAGGTCTGGGTGGAGACCTTTGAGGTCTAGCCTCAAACCCTCGGCAACGATTAGAATTAGGGGTGCGGGTGGGTTACTTCGATTAGGATATGGGTCGGGTAATTTTGAATTTGGGTAGTGTAATTGGGGGTTAGATTTGGGCTAAAATGAAAATAAAAATGGCTATAACTGAAATAGCCGATTTTCTCATTTTAAATTTTATAAAATAGTAAATGATGTTCAAACATTAAATTAATAATATTGAGTTAATAAACAATGCATAAGTACTAAGTAAAAAATTTTAGAAATAAGTTTGCGATTACAAATGCTTTTAAATCAAGAAATAGACTAAAATTGCAATTTCATGCAATTTTAGTTTAGAAATACCAAATGAACTTCTAGAATTATGTAAAAATCATGTAAATTATTTTTTTGTGTAAATGTGAGAATAAAATAAATTGTTCACAAAAATAACAAATTTTGGGAATAATTATTGGATTTTATAGTGCAAAATAGGCCATAAATTGGTTTTAAAAATCCTGAAAAATTGGAAAAAATACAAAAAACCTTTGTGGATGCTTACATATGCTATTTTTGAATGTATTTGAGAATAAAAATACATGCGAATAATTGGGTATCAACAGGTGCCCCTCTTTACCCGGGGAGGATCAAAGAGTTATCAGGTAAAGATAAGATGACCAATTTTGATTAGAGACGGCGATTGTAAAAGGATATTGACCGCGCTCTGGCATTTGAGCTTCTTACATATCCCTAGTTTTACAGAAAACATTCCATATGTAGTTCGGGAAGCATTGAAAGAATATGTCGATGGATATTCGAAAAGACGGACGCAATTGTTAAACCTGAGAAGATGCTTGGAAGCGGACAAGATGCGGAGAAATGGAGTTGGATTGCTCCTACAGAGACGGGCGAGAGCCAGCCGGATTACCTGCAAATGCGTTATGTGCGTATATATTTGTCTAATTTAAACGTTATGCAAGTTCCCGTTGGACCATAAACGTTTATCCTTGGACGGTTAGGATGACGTCCTCAGACTATGATGTCCTGGGCCATGAAAATTATAAAAGTAAAGGTTTGCATGCCATGGAATGATGTTCTTGGGCTATGCAAACGGTGCCTTCGAACTATGATGCCTTTGAACGAGTTGGCGATATTTCAGCCATATGAGATTTTCAAAATGCAGGTGGTAATGTTTCAGCTAGATGAGAATAAAGCTGCAATATTTTAATCATGCAGGGCGGAGACAATGCTTAGTCTCGAAAGGCAGATAAGAGCCTCATGCAATATGGAGGTAGAGATTAACCTCGGAAGGCAGCGATTAGCCTTATGCAAAGAATGCAGATGGATATAGAGCTTAGTCTCAAAAGGCAGATAAGAGCCTTATGCAATATTGTGGTAGAGCTTAACCTCGAAAGACAGAGAGTAGCCTTATGCAAAACGCGGATTGAGACAGATCTTAGTCTCGAAAGGCAAATAGGAGCCTTATGCAATATGGAGTTAGAGCTTAACCTCGAAAGGCAGAGAGTAGCCTTATGCAAAAATGCAGATGGAGATAGAGCTTTGTCTCGAAAGGAAGATAATAGGCTTATGCAATATGGAGGCAGAGCTTAACCTCGGAAGGAAAAAAGTAGCATTATGCAAAAATGCAGATGGAGACAAAGCTTAGTCTCGAAAGGCAGGTAATAGCCTTATGCAATGTGGAGGTTGATCTTAACCTCGAAATGCAGAGAGTAGCCTTATGCAAAATGCGGATGGAGACAGAGCTTAGTTTCGAAAGGCAGATAAGAGCCTTATGCAATATGGAGGTAGAGCTTAACCTCGGAAGGCAGATAGTAGCCTTATGTAAAATGCAGATGGAGACAGAGCTTAATCTCGAAAGGTAGATAGGAGCCTTATGCAATATGGATGTAGACATTAACCTCGGAAGGCCGAGAGTAGCCTTATGCAAAATGCGCATGGAGACACAGCTTAGTATCGAAAGGCAGATAATAGCCTTATGCAATGCATGAATGTGGAATAACGAATAGTAGTAAGTTTTTTTAGCTGATTGTCGGTTTTTCGATATTAGGACTGCAGGGGAATGTTGAGCACAGATACTTACCTTCTGAGGATTTCGATCCAGCAGAGCAAATATGCTTTGATCCGTAATCAGAGTTCCTGCAACCAAAGAAAAATTGTGCGTTCATGTAGGGGGAGGTTAGTTCGTGTCTTCCAGCCTTATACGCCGTGTATCGTGGGGCTAGTGTTGCTAAATGATAGTAGCACGATTGATTTTTATGCATGACTTAGTAAATACAAGTACGTATATATGAAAAATTATTTCATTTATGGTGAACCGATGACTAATAAATGGTTCAAGACACGGCAACCTCGCTTGTTCTAGAATTTTGAGGGTCCTCCTCAAAATTTTGCCCCAGTTTACTAGGTCGGCGATGATGAAGAGACTGAAAAATTAACTTCGAAATTTGGAAGGTCCTCCATAAAATTCTGCCCAGTTCCAATAGCGGGGAAAAATGGAATTTTTATTAAAATGTGACCAAACCCATAGGGCTTCCTACGTATTCCCTCTTAAATGGGAATCAGGTTAGGCGTAGTTCAAATTACATCATTAAATAAAGCATGTGATAAAATGTAGTATCTTTTCATTGCATCTGATTTGATAGGCTTCGGCCAGATTTCTCCGTCCATTTCTACGTGAATAAGGTCTCTTCCGGCCAGAACCTAGTGAACCATGTATGGACCCTTCCAGTTGGGAGAGAATTTCCCTTTGGCTTCATCTTGATGTGGAAATATCTTCTTCATTGCCAGTTGTCCTGGCGTGAACTTCCTTGGCTTGACTCTCTTGTTGAAGGCTCTGGACATTATTTTCTGATATAATTGACCATGATAGATTGCATTCATTCTCTTTCCGTCTATGAGGCCTAATTGCTCGTAGCGACTCATAACCAATCCAGAGCTTGCTAATGCTACTCAGAAGCGCACACTTTGAATGTTGTACAAACAATTTCTTTAACAACAGAGGAATCCTGTATAGGAGGACCCCCTGATTTGGGACTACTAAGGTGTGTCGATGCGACAGAAGCAACCAAGTTATTGGAGGAAGCGCACTCAGGGACTTACGGGGCGCATATGAACGGTTTTGCTCTAGAAAAGAAGATACTCCAAGCAGGATATTCTTGGAAGACTATGGAAACAGACTAGATCTTTATGTCCGAAAGTGTCACCGTTGTTAGATACATGCGGATATGATAAATGTACCTCAGAACGAGCTCACTTCAATAAGCTCACCGTGGCAATTCGTTGGCTGGGGATTAGATGTTATTGGACCAATCGAGCTGGCCGCATCGAACGGACTCATGTCCGTCTTAGTTGCAATTGATTACTTCACTAATTGGGTTAAGGCAGCCTCATACAAAGCAGTAACCAAGAAAGTCGTGGAAGACTTTGTCGGAGATCATATGGTCTGTCGGTTCGGGATTCCAGAGTCGATCATCACTGATAATGGTTCCAATCTCAATAGCGACTTGATGGAAGCGATGTGCGAAACTTTCAAGATTAGGCACATGAATTATACAGCTTATAGAGTTCAGATGAATAGAGCTGTGGAAGCAGCCAAGAAGAACATCAAGAAAATACTAAGGAAAATGATCGAAAGGCATAAGCAGTGGTATAAGAAGTTGTCATTCGCATTATTTGGTTATCGTGCTACAGATCACACATTGATCGGGGCAACCTCTAAATGTTGGTTTGCGGTATAGAGGCGGTCATTCCCACCGAGGTAGAAATTCCATCCTTGAGAATCATACAAGAAGCTGAGCTAGATGACATAGAATGGGTCAAGGGTCGCTACGAGCAGTTAGTCCTTATAGATGGAAAGAGAATGAATGTGGTTTTCCACAGTCAGTTGTATTAGAACAGAATGTCCAGAGCCTTCAAAAACTGAGTTCGACCAAGAAAGTTCACACAGGGGCAACTGGTGTTAAATAAGATTTTCCCACATCAAGATCAAACTAAAGGGAAATTCTCTCCCAACTGGAAAGGTCCGTACATGGTCCTTTGGGTTGTGACTCGAGGAGCCCTTATTCTTGCAGAAATGGACGGAGAACTTTGGCCAAAAGCGATCAACTCAGACGCACTGAAGAGATACTACATTTAATCAGTATGCATTTTTTTTATGATGTAATTTGAACTATGCCTGTTTTGATTCCCGTTGAAGAGGGGATACGTAGGCAGCCCTATGGTTTTGGTCACATCTTTAATAAATTCCATTCCCCCCCCCCCCCCCCGCGCTTGGAACTGGGGCAGAATTTTGAGGAGGACCCTCAAAATTCCGAAGTTAGTTTGTTAGTTTCCGCATCAGCATCAACCCATTAAACTAGGGCAGAATTTTAGGAGGACCCTAAAAATTCGGAGGTCGATCCATTTTCAATCATTCAGCACTACCGTCAACAACACCAGCTTAGTAAACTAGGGCAGAATTTTGAGAAGGACCCTCAAAATTTTGGAGCCAACAAGGTTGTCGTGCCTTGAACCACATTGCAGTTGTGGTTCATCATAAAACAAAACTATCTTTTCGCTACATATATATATATATATATATATATATATATATATATATATATATATATATATATATATATATATATATATATATATATACATTTGCTTCATGATTGCAAATTTGCATAAAATCATTTGGATCACTATCGTTCAGCAACGCTACCCCAAATGGTAATAGAGACCACGAGTCGAGAGATGCAAACTAACCTCCCCCATACAGAACACACGATTTTTCTTTGGATTCAGGAATTCAGAATACAAATAGGCGATACATGGGCTTTACAAAAATGAAATTCCCAAAACCACTACTTACCTCGCAAAGGTTTACTATCTACATACAACACTTCCCCAGCGGTCATGATATCACAATCATCTACCAGCTAAGAAAATCACCACCATCCTCTCCTTTATAGTTCTGCACTGCATTAGGTTATCTTCTACCTTTCGAGACTAAACTATGTCTCCATCTTCATTTTTGCATAAGGCTATCTTCCGCCTTTCGAGACTAAGCCCTGTCTCCATCTGCATTTTGCATAAGGCTATTCTCTACCTTCCGAGGTTAAGCTCTACCTCCATTTTGCATAAGGCTATCTTCTGGCTTTTGAGAGTAAGCTCTGTCTCCATCTGCATTTCTGCATAAGGCTATTCTCTGCCTTCCGAGGTTAAGCTCTACATCCATCCTGCATAAGGCTATCTTCTCCCTTTCGAGACTAAGCCATGTCTCTATCTGCATTTTGCATAAGGCTATTCTCTGCCTTCCCTGATTAAGCTCTACCTCCATCCTGCAAAAGGCTATCTTCTGTCTTTCGAGACTAAGCTCTGTCTCCACCTGCATTTCTGCATTAGGCTATTCTCTGCCTTACGAGGTTAAGCTCTACCTCCATCCTGCATAAGGCTATCTTCTGCCTTTCGAGACTAAGCTCTGTCTCCAGCTACATTTTGCATAAGGCTATTCTCTGCCTTCTGAGGTTAAGCTCTACCTCCATCCTGCCTAAGGATATCTTCTGCCTTTCGAGACTAAGCTCTGTCTCCATCTGCAATTTACATATGGACTATTCTCTGCCTTCCGAGGTTAAGCTCTACCTCCATCCTGCATAAGGTTATTCTCTGCCCTTCGAGACTATGCCCTGTCTCCATCTGCATTTTGCATTAGGTTATTCTCTGCCTTCCGAGGTTAAGCCCTACCTCTTTTATTTTATATTTGGATGAAAGATCGCCAGCCTATTTTAATTTGGCTGAAATATCGCCACCTTGCATTTTAAATTCCTGCTCGGCTGTAAGATCAACACCTTTGCATTCATTAGGCTGAAATATTGCCACCTTCTCATGGGCTGAAATATCGCCAACTTATTCAAAGGCATCATAGTTCAGAGGCACCATCCGCATAGCCCGAGAACACATTTTTATGGCATGCGAATCATTACTTTTACGCTCTTCATAGCCCAGGATGTCATAGTTTGAGGACGCCATCCTAATTGTCCGAAGACAGCATTCATGGTCCAACTGGGAACTTGCATCAAGTTTAAATTATGCAATATATACGTGCATCATTTATTTGCAGTTATACCGGCTGGCACGGCTACCTCAGCAGGAGCAGTATCGCTATAGTTCTCTGCAATCCGTCCGATCTCTGAACCCTTGACGAATCTCAAACCCCATTGCGTACGCCTTCATTCGGAATATCCCGCAATTGGTTCCTTAACTACAAACAGCCTGATTCTTGTAAAACCATGGATATGTAGGCATCTCAAAAGCCAGAGTGCTGTCAAAATTCTCGTACAGTCGCCGTATTCGGTCAAAATTAGACATCTTGTCTTTACCCGACAATTCTTTTATCCTCCTCGGGTAAAGAGGGGCAGTTGTTGATACCCAAATTTTCCCCATGTACTTTTATACTCAAATATTCCCAAAACAGCATAAAGATGCATCCACAAAGGTCTTGATATTTTTCTACATTTCTTCAACGATTTTAAAATTAATTTATGACTTATTTTTTGCACTATAAAATCCAATATTTAGCCCCAAATCTTGTTATTTTAATGAGTAATTTATTTTTTTTCTCTCATTGATATAAAAATATATTTTTTACATAATTTCAAAAGTGCGTTAGGTGTTTCCAAATTAAAGTTGCATTAAATTACAATTTTAGCCTATTTCTCAATTTAACAAGTATTTTAACTACAAAATCGTTCTTAATAATTTTAATTTGTACTTAAATCGTGGTCGTTGATCGTTTGAATCAACGGCCCAAGATCACCCTTTCCATAATTAAACCCCAATACACCCAACCCTAATCATTTTACGCCTTTAGCCGCCCTTGTATCCCCTTCATCTATCAAATGCTCTCTAGTCCCGTTTTGAACCCTAGCCTTCTCCGGCTCTATTTCACCGGCGATTATGCCTTCCCAAGCCTTAGAAAACCTATAATCACCACTCCTTACCTCCTATGGCTCTTAGGTTTGAAGATCTGAGCCCTATCTCGAAGACTATCAACACAGAGGTCCTTCGACTTGAGTTTTGTAGTCGTGTCCGGCCTTTTTTTGGGAAGCCTTGAGGCTGTGAGTATTTCGTCAACTCCGAACCAGTACGTTCTAGGCTTTCTCATTATCTAGGGTGTTTTCGTTGAAAGCCTAACTCTCTATGCTTTCCTCTGAGTATTATTTTTACGATGTCCTCTAGATCCTACTGTTTTCTAAAAAGTTTCAAAGTATTGCTCATATTTTCTTTGCCGATTTGGTTTTCCAACTGTTCGTCTTCTAAAAAATTAGGATTTCCTTGATTACTCTAATTTCCTTGGTTGTTTTGCTCTACCGTGTTGTCTTCTGGTTCTTATTGTGATTTCTGAGTATTTTCCACCATGGCTCCTAGATATTTCTTTACTATGTTATTTCTAGTGTTTCTGAGCTAATATGCTTACTATGTTCTCTGTTCATCATTGTGTTCACCTTCATCTATGTTCTTCTTTACACGCTAAATGTGACAAAACCCTAAGCTTTAGGGGTTTTTCTTTTCTTATTTTTCTCTATGTACTTATTCGCTCCTTGTTTAAACCCTAGCCATCTCTGAATTCCTAGTTGAGTGCTTCTGCTACATGATTGTTCTTCTAACTCTAGTCTTGCATGCTTGAATTTGTGCATCTGTTTATATAGTTATATTTTCCCCTGTTTGATAACTCTAATTTTGGGAAAATTTATTTCTTATGAATTCGTTTGAATCGCTAATTTGGACATTCTCTTTGACTAAGTTCAAAATCAAGTAGTATCTCAAGTCCTTGATTCTCTATATGACTGACTTTCCATATGTATTAAACGTGTGAATTTCAAACCCCTTAATGCAAAATTTTCCTGTATTTCGTGACTTATACTTGATTTTCTATGCAAAAATAAACTGGTGTTATTTACCACAATTCCGGTTCCTTAATTAGAGTACCCTTTCCCTTATTATTGTAATTGATACTGAGATTATTTTCTTGCCTTAATACTGTTCAAACTATAAATATCCTTAACCTTTTCTCACACATAGACACAGATACAAAAGCTACTCCACGTTTACTCTCTAAACACTCTCTCTTCTCTTCTGTTCTTCTTTGTTACTTGTTCTATTGCTAGAGTTTGGCCAGCATAAAGCCAAGGCTAAATCATAAAGTCTCATCTGCTTTACCTGCTTTACTACTCAAGTTTACAACTGGTAGGTCTTTGATCTGTTTTCTCAGTTCTCCAACCTACTTGTTTACTTAACCGTTTCCCTTGTCTGTTTATGATTTTAATTTAAGTTTAGCATACTTAATCCCCTTCCTCATTTCCCTTTTCTGTTTATGATTTAAATTTTAGCTCATGCATGTTTAATCCCCTTCCTCATTTCTCTTGTCTATCTATGATTTAAATTTAAGCTCATGCATGTTTAATCCCCTTCCCCATTTCACTTGTCTGTTTATGATTTAAATTTAAGCTCATGCATGCTTAATCCCCTTCCCCATTTCCCCTATCTATTTATGATTTCAATTCAAGATGCTTAACCCTTTTTAACCTTTCCCCTTATCTGTTTATTGTTCATTATCATGGTCTATATTCATGTACATCCCTTTCCCTAAACCCCCTTTAGTTAATTCTGTTTATTTCAAGTATTCTTATGTGATCCCCCTGCCCTTAACCCCTGTTTGCATATGAGTGTGTTTTGGACCAGGGTGGCACCTCATTGCCACTGCTAGTCTAGAATTAAAGTTGTTATCAGCCTATACTAAAAATAATCCCATTTCCTATCCTTTATATTGTGTGTTTGAGCCTTGACACATGCCTGTTGGTGTCCTAATCACCATACAGGGCCTAGTCTGACTTGTTTTCAAGTCTGCTATTACCTATTGGACCATGCAAGAGGTTAGAGGTGTGCCAGTCTCACTTCATGGCTAGGTATGACCACCTATCGTATTGGTTTTCCACTAATTCCTCACTTTTACACTTATTCTTAGTTCTTTAAGTCCTACTCCCCTTTGGTAAGCCATTCTTAGGGGACCCCAGAGTCTCCTCTGAACTTGGATGCCTTAGGGCTGGTAATTCCACACTTACACTACTTCAATTCTTGATGTGTAAGCATTGCCTGGGCTTCCACGAAAGCCTTTGGAACTTTGTAACACTCTAAAGAGAAAGCCTCGGATTTGGCAGCCCGAATTTGGTAAAAGGCATATGTTGGACATTAAAGTAGCTTTGCGCTCCTTCGCGCCTATTGTAGTATTGATGTATTTACTTATTTCCTTTAATGTTTTTTCTTTTGTCCGGATTCTTGTAAGTAATTTGCATAAAACAACTTGGGGATATAGTGAAAGGGGATATGGGAGGGGTTTACTTTCTTGCATCAATTAGAGATCATACTTACTTTCTTGTATCAATTAGAAATCATGTTTACGCTCTTGTATCAATTAGAAATAATGTTTACATTACTGCATCTATCAATGATAGAAACCATGTCTATAGGGCTTACATTAGTGCATCTCATATAGATACCATGTCTATATGTTTGCTTTATTAACATCTCATATAGGTACCATGTTTATAAGGATTTACAATACCGCATTAATCCATGATAAAAACCATGACTATAGGGTTTGCATTGTCACATTTCACATAGAAACCATGCCTATAAGCTTTCAACATTGCATCTCGTATAGAAAGCATGCGCATAGGATCTTAATGTTGCATCCTGCGTAGAAAACATGCCTATAAGAGTGATATAAACGGTAGGCCGTCTAAATGTATAAAAGCAGTAACAAAAGAGGTCAGTGCATACATTATGTCTCAGACTCCTCTAGTATGTTTAAAGCTTGTCAATGCAAACTTCAAAACCGGGCCCAGATAAGCCTTTTTCGCTATTCTGAATCAATAATGTCTTTTCAAACGCCAAACTTGCAATTTTTTTTAATTACTTCGCCTGCTTGAGTTTACACTTCAAAGTTCTTTTTTGAAACTTTCTTCTTGCATCCTCTAGTTCAAATAATGCGGCTAATCCGTAAGCCATTTCTGAAAATTCTTTCTTAAAACTTCAATTCTCTTTTCAACAAACATATATCTGAAAAAATAATGTTTTTCTATAAGACTAACTGGTTTTAAAACTTTTCAATTCCTAACAACGGGCCTGGAGGGCGCAAAGCGGGTTTTCTATCCAACTTTCATGTGTCAAACTAATCCGTCTACTCTTCTAACCTCTTTTATAGACCAAATCAGTACTTGAAGTCATGTTGAACTAATCGATGTTGTGCTATGGGGTTTTATCTGAGCCTTTGAATGCCTTATTTTGCATACCTCTTCGATGCTATTTGTTTTGATTGTCGTTCTAGTATTTTTACCTTTGAGAACTCCATATATATCCTATCTTTCTCTTCCCCATCGTAGGATTACATGTCCTAATACCCCAGGACTAATAGGTTGGGACGGGTATTAGCATGCAATAAGTAAACGATACCAACGCGTTTCAACACCTTAACGGGGTGGGAAGGGTAGAATATGGAGATGATGACCGGTGCGCTAATACCATATGCGACCCCTCTTTGAGGAGTGTGTGCAAGGTATTGTACCGATGTGATCCATATTATAGTTAAACCTAGGACCTCCTTTCCTTTGCTTGCTTTATTCATTTAAACATTTTCTAAAGTAATGCTTTCTTTTAAAATCCATTCTCTCTTCTATTTTTATTTAATTTATGCCTTACCTTTTTCAAAATTCCTAAGTTGTTTGAATGTTTATCTGTGAATATTATCTGTTTACTTGCTTCATCTCTTCATAAAGTCACATTAGCACGGTCAGGAACCACACTAGTGGATCGTGAGGGGTGCCTAACACCTTCCCCTCGAGATAATCTCAAGGCCTTACCTGAACTCTGGTTTTTTTTTTCAAAATACCCCACTCATCTTTAAAAGTGTCGTAATACACTATAATCATTAGGTGACGACTCTTCCATATGCAAACTACCAAATGGTAATGAGAGTTGTATTGCCCATAATGTCATAAAACCCGATTTCCCTTTTGAAAAAGGGGGCGTCAACAGCAGGATCCTCATCCCATAATTCAGGCAGCAGATGATCCATAGGCCGCCCAGCCAGCTAGAGGCGGGGGTAGAGGCCATAGAGGTAGAGGTAGGGAGCATACAGACCGCCAGAGGAAGGGAGCTCACAGCAGATCATCCCACTGATACAATTGAGGGAGTAGGGGGTCATCCCCATTGCTATGATTTGCCGGCCAGGCCGGAGGTCGAGTCATCAGATGTTGTGATCACAGGTACTATTCTTATTTATATTAGATATGTTTTACTGCTATTTGACCGTTGATCTATGTATTCATATACATCGCCTTATTTTTCACCTTACTTGGTTATGCCTAGTGAGGCCTAGGGTATTCCTGTGTATGTGTCTACATCGGTAAGTGATTATGTAGTGGTCGGCCGAGTGCATTGTTTGATAGTGGTGGTATTTGAGTGTCTTGAGACCCGTGTCGACTTATTTCTCTTAGATATGGTGGACTTTGATGTCGTAGTGGGGATAGATTGGTTGTTCCCGTGCCATGCCATTTTGGATTGTCCCACCAAAACTGTGACCTTGGCTTTATAAGATTTTCCCATTTAGAATGAAGAGGAATTTTAGATTGTTCGACCCGCGGCGTGATATTATATGAGAAGGCTCGACACATAGTTGAAAGGGGTGTTTAGCTCAATTGACGTATGATCCGGCTCCAGCATAGAGGTTCCTCCCGTTGGTTCTGTTCCTATTGTTCGGGAGCTTCCCTGATCTATTCCCTTCAGACCTGTCGGCCATGTCGCCTTGCAGGGGTATCGATTTCTATATGATCTGGCGCCGGGCACTCTGTATATTACCGCTTCATCGTATCGCATGGCCCCGCCATAGTTGATAGACTTAAAGGAAGAGCTTCGGGATTTTCTTGATAAGGGTTTCATTAGGCCCAAAGTTTCGCCTTGGGGCATACCCAACATTATTGCGAAGAAGAAGAATGGTTCGATCAGGATATGTTCTGATCAGCTTCAGAGCACCGTGGTGTTTTTGAAAGATATATTTGGGATCTGGTTACCACCAATTGAGCATTAGGGCATTCGATGTCCTTAATATAATTTTCCGAACCGGAATTGATTTTGCCCACGGGATCAGGACCTTATACGGTTTGTTGTGTAGTTTCCCAGGTTAGGCTTGGCGCAACATTAATGCAGAGTGGCAGGGTCATTGTATATATTTTTAGGCAGTTGAAGATCTACGAGAAGAATTATTCAGTTCATGACTTAGAGTTGGCGGCCATGGTTCATGCTTTGAAGATAAGGAGACATTATTTATATGGTGTGACGTGTGAGGTTCACACGGATCACAAGAGCCTTCACTACTTGTTCAAGCAGAAAAATTTGAATTTGAGACATCGAAGGTGGTTGGAGTTGTTGAAAGACTATGATGTTTCTATCTTATGCAACCCGGGAAAGGCCAATGTGATGGCCGATGCATTGAGGAGAAAGTCCGCCAGCATAGGTAGTCTTGCCTATACTCCGGTCATCCAGAGACCGCTTTCCTTTGATGTTCAGTCCTTAGCCATGGATTTGTGAGATTGGATATTTTTGAGCCCAGTAGGGTGTTATCTTGCGATCATCATTGATGGAACATATCTGGGAGCGGTTGTTTGATGATCCCCATTTATGTGTCCCGAGAGACCCGATGCAGCGAGGAGGTGCCAGGGAGATGATTTTAGGGGATGACGGTGTATTGAGATTTTGCGTGCCCAATGTTGAGGGTATTCGGGAGTCGATATTAGCGGAGGCCCTCAGTTCTCAGTATTCTATTCACCCAGGCGCCGCGAAGATGTATCAAGATTTGAGACAATATTATTGGTGGCCAGAATGAAAAAAGACATTGTTGCATATGTGGCTCATTGTCTGAATTGTCAGCAGGTTAAGTACGAGCATCAGAGGCCCAGTGGGTTATTTAAGAGGATTGATCTTCCCGAGTGGAAGTGGGAGATAATCACCATGTATTTTGTTACTAGCCTTCCGATTTCTCGGAAAAAGTTTGATGCAACATCGGCCATTCTTGACAGGCTGTCCAAGTCAGCACATTTTATTCCGGTTGCCACCACCTATTCATCCGAGAGGTATGCTGAGATTTATATAAGAGAAATCGTTCGCCTTCATGGGGTGCCCATATCTATTATCTCGGACCGGGGTCCGAAGTTTACCTCGCATTTTTAATGAGAGGTACAACATGAGTTGGTGACCAGGTCTAGTTGAGTACAACCTTTCACCCCTAGAAAAATGGTAAGTCTGATAGGACAATTCAAATTCTTGAGGATATGCTCCGAGCCTGCGTTATTGATTTTGGAGGCTTTGGGGACCAATTCTCGCCTTTAATAGGTTTTTCCTACAACAACAGCTACCGGTCCAGTATTCAGATGTCTCTGTGTGAGGTATTGTATGATAGACGTTGTTGGTCCCCAGTCGGATGGTTTGAGCCAGGAGATGCTCGGTATTGGGTACAGATTTGGTACATGAGGCCTTGGACTGGGTCAAGATCATTTAGGACAAACTTCAGTCTAGGCAGAAGAGTGATGAAGACGTATGGTCAGGGACGTTGCTTTCATGGTTGGTGAGCGAATATTGCTCCGTTTATCGCCTATGAAGGGCATGATGAGATTCGGGAAGAAGGGCAAGCTTAGCCCTATGTTTATTGACCAATTCGAGATTCCTGACCGTGTGGGGAAGGTTGTTTATAGACTTGCCTTGCCGCCTAGCTTGTTAGTCGTGCATCCGATTTGTCATGTATCCATGCTTCGGAAGTATCACGACGATCCCGCCCACATGTTAGATTTTAGTACTGTCCAGTTTGACAAGGATCTGTCATATGAGGAAGAGCTAGTGGCTATATTAGATCGGCAAGTTCTACATTTAAGGTCGCGGAGTTTTCCTTCAGTGCGTGGTTAGTGGAGAGGTCAGCCTCCTGACGCATCAACCTGGGAGTCCGAGTCTGGTATGTGGAGCCGTTATCCCCATCTATTCCTCGATTTAAGCACTTCTTTCTTTTGTCCGTTCGAGGATGAACAGTTGTCTTAGAGGTTGAGGATGTGACGACCCAAAGGGTCATCACCGTAATTCTCCCTCTCTTTGCGCTTCTGAGGCCTTGAAAACCTCTTATTCAATTGCCTCAATTTCCGTCCATAGTCCAGGCGTGAAGCCAGAAATATTTTATGCGGTAACAATTGAATTATGTGTTAAAAATTATGAATTTTGATAATAATATTGCCATAGTTGACTTTGGTCAACATTTTAGATAAACAGACTCAGACCCGTGATATGAAGGTCTCGGAGGGTCCGTAGGGAAATTTGAGACCCAGGCATATTCCCGGAATCAAAATCCGAGGTCCCAGGCCCGAGTACGGAACTTTTCCGTGAAATTGTTTTCTGAAAATGCGTAAAGAAAAATGAAAATGAGATTTGATCAAAAGTAATGGTATCAGGATCGTATTTTTGTTGTGACGCCCGGTACAAGTCTTAAAGAAGCTTTTAGCGATATTTGTCAATTTTGAAATGGAAATCATGAGTTTTGGAGGTCGATTCTTTTATTTTAATGTTATTTTGGCGTTTAGATTGCTCCAACAAGTTCGTATGTTTTTTTTGAGTTAGTGTACATGTTTGGTTTGGAGCTCGGAGGGTTCGCGTGAGTTTCTGATAGGTGTCGGAGTGTTTTGGACTTAGAAAATCTGGTGTTTTTGCTGGTTGCTGGTGTCCATGTTTTTTGTTCTATGCAATCGCATTGGTTCTTCCACGATCACATATAGTTAATTTGGCAGTCATCAGTTTGTTCTATGAGATGGCATTACTCCTCCACGATTGCATATAGTAATTCGTGAAGTCCAGGGAATCCTTCTATACGATTGCATTTACTGGTACGCGATTGCATAGAGTAAATCTTAAAGTCCAGGGAATCCTTTTATGCGATTGCATTACTCCTATGCGATCGCATAAAGTAAATGTTGAGGCCCAAAAATTCCTTCTATGCGATCACATTACTCCTCCGCAATCGGATAGAGAAAAGTTCAGCCACCCTTCTTTTCTTCTATGCGATCGCATCCCAGGACATGGGATCGTATAAAGCATTTTCGCCCAATGATTTTAAAAGCCTAAAAACAGAACAGTGACGGGATTTTCACACACTTTACTCACGAACCATCCTTCTCCACCCTTCATTGAAGAGTCTCAAGGTTTCATTCCTCCATCATTCTTTGGGTACGTAATCTTAACATTATTTTCTCACTATTTCATCATCTAGTCACAAAAATCCTAGCCTAAAAACATGAAATCAAGGTAGAAATTAGGCCTTTTGGGTAGAGTTAGGTTTTTGAGAATTTTGGGTGATTCAACCTTAATTTTGGGTCGAATCTTAAAGCAAATTATATATTTGAACTTGTGGGGTTATGGGTGATTGGGTTTTTTGTCTGAGCCTCGAGTTTGCACGATGTGGGCCCGGTGTCAGATTTTGGTATTTTTGAAAGAAAGTTAGAACTCGCATTTCTATGCTAGGAAATTGTATCCTTGTGCTATTATTGATAATATTGAATCCATTTATGTTAGATATTGTTGGTTCGGGGTCGAATTCTAGAGGAAAGGTGATTGTTGAGCTTTAAGTTGCTATTTTCGGATTCGAGGTAAGTGTTTGATCTTACTTTGGCTTGAGGGAATAGGATTAGGATAATATTGGCTATGTGCTATGTGGAGTCGGTGTATAGGTATGGTGACGGTTACCTGTGCGCCCGAGTCTAGCATGACCGTGAGCCATAATTGCCATTAAAATTTCGAAAGAAGTGAACAATTATGATAATTACTTGTTAAATGAACTATGAAGTGATAGTAGAGAAGCAAGTGAGCAAAAGAAAGATTTTTTGTATTTTTCCCTTGCCAGGCGTTATTGTTCAGTTGTTTCCCTTGTCAGGACTTATTATTGAGTTATTTTCCCTTGACGGGATTTACTGTTGAGTTGTTTTCCCTTGCCGGGACTTATTATTGGGTTGTTCTTCCCTTATCGAGACGAGTAGGCTGTTGCTAGTATTTTCTCCCTTATCGGGATATTTGGGGATGTTAGTTGTACGCTTGCCGGGTTTAACTGTTATATTGATGAGCTTCCCTAATGGGACATTCTTTGGAGAGATTGTTAGAGTTATCCAATTATATTACGGGATCGTGTGGCACTCCGTCCACTCATATATTATATTATGGGATCGTGTGACACACCGTCCACTCATATATATTACATTCTGGGATTGTGTGGCATGCCGGCCACTTATTGTTATTGGCCTGAGATGCCAGTGATATTGTGCACGGAGAATACGGGAGCGTGTGGTGTGCCGTCCACTTATACATTACATTACGGAAACGTGTGGCGAGCCGTCCACTTATACATTACATTATGGGAGCGTGTGGAATTCCATCAACTTATATACTGCATTACAGGATCGTGTGGCGCGCCGTCTACTTATATACTACCCAATGGGATTGTGTGGCGTACAGTTTACTCAGAATATACATTATGGATCATGTGGCGCCGTCCACTGTAGATGTGTGTGTCACCAAACCTGGAATAGATCTACGGTTGTTTCTAATGTTCCATTTATATCTAGTAGTCCCCGATAGCATATCTCCTACCAACATTCTTTGTATTATGTTATAATTGTTTCTTTCTCGTACTTGTATATCATATTTGCACAGGTTAATTGTAATAGGTCCTGTCTAGCCTCGTCACTACTTCGCCGAGGTTAAGCCAGGCACTTACCAGCACATGGGGTCGGTTTTGCGTACAACACTTCTGTGCCTTTTATGCAGAGGTCAGGATACAGCTTACGGGCCGCAGCAGTAGCTAGGGAGCGAGCCTTCAGTAAAGATATTCCTAGGTAGTTCGCTAGCGTTCGCGGGCCTTGAGTCTCATCTATTTCTTCCTGTTTGTTTTACATTGTATCCAAAACAGACTGGTTATATGTCTCTTTCAGACTGATGTTATTAGTACTCTTTTAGTAGTCTGTGAGTAGTGACACCGGATACTGGGTAGAAGCATGTTAAAAAATTTCCGCACATCACTATTGTTATTTTGATTAAAGTCTTTCGCATGGTATTTAATTTATTTTTCATTTATTATATTGTGTTTGATTAAGGTTTTTTTGAAATGTTTAAAAAGGATTGGCATGCCTAGCTCCAACAGTAGGCGCCATCACGACTCCTGATGGTGGGAAAAATTCGGGTCCTGACACATAGTATCCTGTTCCCTCATTTATTGTTGTCTATATGTTCATACGTAACTTAGTAGATTGTTCAAATTGGTCTCTGGGATGTTTCAGAGGGAATTGAGACACTTAGTTCAAAGGTTGGAAGCTTAAGTTGCTAGAGTTGATCAGAGTTCGACTTTTGTGCAGACGACTCAAGAATGGAGTTTTATGGTTCAGATAGCTTCATGTGGTGATTTTAGATTTAGAAGTGTGTCCGGATATTAATTTGGAAGTCTGTAGGTCATTTTGGCTTGAATGATGAAAGTTGGAAAGCTGAAGGTTCGGAAGGTTTAGAGGTTTGACCGAGAGTTGACTTTGCTGATACTTGCCTCAGATTTTGAGTCCAAAAGTTGGTGTAGGTCCATTGTGTCATTTATGACTTCTGTACAAAATTTAAGGTCAATTGAAATTAGTTTGATAAGATTCGACTTTGGTTTAAGAAGTTTAAAATTCATTAGTTTTATTAGGATTAAATTGGGGAGCGATTTGTGATTTCGATATAGTTTGAGTCTTCGACTACGTTCATACCGTATTTTAGGACATGTTGGTATGTTTGGATGGGGTCCCTGGGGGACTCGGGGGTGATACGAATTGATATCGATTAAGGTTTTGACTTAGATAAATGTTGTTGGATACTATTTGAGTGTAACTGCACCTGTGAGGTTTTGAAAGTAAGTGGGGAGCCATGGATGCCTCCATGTATGTGCCGATGTGAGATTTGGCAAGGATGCCTATGAGCGCAGGTCAGAGGTTATTTAGCAGAAGCGGATGCGCTTCTGTGCAAGAAGATCCGTACAGCCTAGTCCAGACAGAAGAGTTACGTGGAACAGAAGGTTCATGACGTTTTCTATATGGTTGGGGAGCGGGTTTGGATTCGAGTTTCGCCTATGAAGGGAGTTATGAGATTTGGGAAGAAGGGGAAGTTGAGTGCAAGGTTTATTGCCCATTATAAGATATTGAGGCATGTTTGGGAGGTTTCTTATTAATAACTAGGATTTTGATGTATTTTACACTCCTTCTTACTTAATATTTGAGTAGAAATGTGTATAAAATATTCTCGAAGGCTCACATGTTGTACTTGATTGCAGGGTTTTGTCAACAAGGTGACAATTCGTCAAAACTATCTCAAAAAGGAGTGAAACATGCTCAAGTACCAAGAAGAAGTCAAAGTTTAGTGAGATAGGACCAATGCAGCCACACTCCATTCTGTGTGGTCCGCAAAGAGGGGGTTCTGAGAGTGTTCATTTCAGGCAGTTAAGCACTACGTCCACAAAACATTTCATGCGGACATCATTGACATCATTGCGGCCGCACTCGATTTTGTGCGGTCCGCAAAGCTCAAGTTCATAGAGGTGCCAGGTTGGAGGAACATTGCCAATGTGGTTCGCGATCCATTTTTTGTGGACTGCCACAGAAGCCATCGCAATCGTGGTGCGTTTTGTGCAGCCCGCGGTGGCCAACTTTAGAGAATAGATTGTTTCAGCAAAGAGCCTTATTACAGCCGGACTCAATTTTGTGCGGTCTGCACTAGCCCCGCATGGGTATTTTTTTTCCAGAATTTTTGGCCTAGTATAAATAGTTTCTTTTCCTATTTTAATTAGGTCATGAGTTGCATTCTAGACAGAAGTTGCACTCGTGAATAGTGTTCTTTACCATTTAGAGTAATTTTATATTACTTTCATCACTAAATCTTCAAGTTTTATCTAGCAATTAATTATTATGGGTTTTTCTTCATCTACTTCTTTGTTTTCTTCTATAATTATGAGTAGCTAGACCCATTAACTAGGGTTGTGGCTCAACCCTAGTGTGAGTAATTTATGACTCGTGTGTTTTAAGGCTTGATTGTCTATGGGTGTTTGATATTTGAACTAATTTAGGGTTTTAATATTGAATTAGTGGTGTTGATACCCAATTTTTTCCTATGAATTTATTATATTCAAAATACTTTCAAAAGTAGCATATGTATGCATAAATAAGCATCCCTGAAAGTTTTGGTATTTTTGCTTCAATTTTTAAGATTTTTTGAATCAATTTACTATATATTTTAACAAGAACAAGATTCAAAATTCTTTCCAAATTATTACTTTTGGTAAATAATGTATTTCACTCCCGTATTAATAACAAATTATAATTAATGTAATTTTTACATATTTTTACATATTTTTACAAATTTAATCGAAATTTCCAAAGCTTAATTGCATGAAATTCCAATTACAACCTATTTTAAATTAATCGCGTTTTATGATTATAAAATTATTCCTAATATTTTTAGATTATTATTTATATATTATTAATCAGTTTAGTGTTTTTAATTTACTTTTAAATTATTCTTAACTATTTTTTTATTATTTTATTAAATAAAATGGGGAAAAGTGGTTGTATGAAACCTTGCCCTATTTCTTTGCTATTTTAGTCTCAATTACGCTCTATATCAAACCCCAATAAAACGTCCAAATTAGAAATTTAAACCCGCCCCAAACCCACTCAGTTGAACTCGTTCGGCTCCCATTTCAATCTTAGTCGTTGATAATTTTGATCAACGACCCACGTTTCTTCTTTCCTTATTAATTTCACCCGATCCCTAGCCTTAAATCATTTTGTCCAAAATAGCTGCCACTAAACTCTCTTGTCTTCTCAGTCTCTCTCTAAACCTCTCCGAAACCCTAGCCCTACCCCACTGGTTTCCACCTTATTTCACAAGAATGAATGGCCTCCCAAGCCCGGGGTGGCATGCACTCACCCCCATGCACCTTCATGCCCTTGTCACTTGAAGATTCAAGGCCTGACCTTGAAGACTTTGGCTCAGATCTCCTCCGATTCAAGTTTTGCGGCCATCTCCTGCTCAAATCTGGTGTACCCTAGCCCAATGAGTCCATTTCTGACTCGTTCGACTCGGATCAGCCCTTTTTCCAGGCCATTCTCATTTCTAGGGTTCCTCCAAACCCCTATGCCATTTTGAGGTTGTCTGATTTCTCTCTAGATATGCTTTGGATACGTGCTAATTTTATAGTTTTCAAATGACTTCCTACATCTTTTTCAAAACTTTGCCTTCAAAAGTTCTACATTTTCTCCGACTTAAGGTTTCTTAATTTTACTTGTTCTAATATGATTTTTATGTGGTGTTCTTATTGTATTTGTCCTACTTTTACTCTTGTGTGTTTCTACTTTGACTCCAATGAGTTTTCTTCTACTATGTTTCCTTGTGTTTTTCTTTTACCGTGTTTTCCCTCATCATGTTTTCACAAAATGATTAAGTTCCTTTGGGTTTTTTGAGTATGCTCTTTCCTGGTTTGTTTGTCTTCGTCCGTACAGTGGACTAATGACAAAAACGCTAGAATTTGGGTGGTTTTCGGACCACTTGTATGTGACTTGCACGTTCTCACCTCTGAACTAGTTTGGTTTCAATTTATGAAGTCATCTCTGTTTTTCATATGGTTCTGACCTTTTGCCAAAAACTCTTCTACACTAGATTTTCCTGTTGATTCTTTACAATGACACTACAGTCTTCTTTCATGTTTGACGTGTTCGTATGCTCCTTATATACTATCGATTTCCCCTAAATGGTTTTTCAAATTTGCAATTAATTCAAAATTTCTTCTGAATATAGCTTGATTGATTTCTTTCCTTTTTTTTCTTGCCTGTGACTAGACCTATGTAAAACCCTTCTTTTTTGTTCGGACGTGATTCATTCGTATAAAATCTCAGACTTTTTGATTTACTGTTTGTTAATTGGTTTTCTTACCTTATTTGCACCAACTGTGCATTTCAAAAACTTGTCCTTAGATTACTTTTATGAATTTACCCTTATTTGTATACTATGCACAATGTTATTTATTTGATACCCTTTCCTTAAATATTACATGTCCTTTTCTGATCAAATTGGGATTCTTTAATTAAAGGAACCTTTGTCAATTTATTGATTCTAATTGATACTGGACTATTTTGTTTTCTTGCCCGCTCGCCTGACTTCGAGTATAAATACCTGCTCCTCTTGTGACACAAGATACTCAGTCGATACAGAAACACCTATGACTTTGAAATCTGTTACCACTTGCTCTACTATTACATTCTCTACTACTACTAGGCACTGTGCTCCTTTCTCTATTACTGTCTGAACATTCTGGAGTTCCTTTGATCTCCCAAGTGGTTGCTCATGTTTTGAGTTGTTCCTGATTAAATTTCTGGCTGCCTACTTGCTGTTGTTTCACTGATGTACTAGAATTGCAACTGGTATGATTTTTTTAGTTAAATAACACCCTCCATCTATGTGTTTTCTTCTCCTCTCCTACACATCTTTCACTATATGTTTATTTATTCTTCCCTGCACTATGTAACTACATTCAAGTTCGTTATGCTCTTTCTTTATATTTTCCATCTTTAGTCTACTATGCTTCCTTAATATCCAGTGCATACTGAAATCCCTTCCCTCTAACCCCTTTTTTGTGTGAGTATTGTCCTGAACCATGGCAGAACCTTATATTGCTATCCATGATTCAGAACAAGGTTCTCTGTTCCTCTACTCAAATCACTTCCCTTTCCCTCTCCCCTTTATGTGTTGAGCTTTACCTAGGGTCTGGTGGTGTCTTGATCACAATTCAATCCTAAGTTTGACTCTGTAGAGTCTGCTCCTATTTGTTTGGACCTTAGCAGAGGGTTAGGGGTATGCTAGTCCACGCCATTGCTGGGTATGACCACCCTCCGCTATGGCTCCCTCTCTCTCACATTGCACTCATTCCTAGTTTCTATGTTCTGACCCTCTTTGGCAAGCCATGCTTTGGGACCCATGAGCTCCCTCTGAACTTGGGTGCCTAAGGGCTGGCCATTCCACTCTGCACTATTCTGTTACAGCAATTTTTATTCAGAGTTTAAGAATTTCCTGGAGCTTTTGAGGCTCCTTGGAACTTTGACGCACTCTCAATAAGAGGAGGCCTTGAGATCTAGAATCCATATTTGGTGAAACACATGTTTTTGGATGTTAAAGATTGCATTAGGCAGTTTGGATTAAGTTGTAGGTTGTGATATATTTTCTTGTTTTCTTTCTTTTTTCTGGTGGTTCTGTAATAACAATTTGGGGAATATTAGCAAAGGGTGTGGGAGGGGTTTACTTTATTGCAAAAAAGGGTAGACATCATGCCTATAGGACCAATGTTGTTATTCAGCCACTTAGATATTATGCCTTTAAGTTTAATTCTTTAAACCACCTAGAGATCGTGCCTATTGGTTTAATGTCTCATAAGTCAATCATTTAGATATCATGCCTATAGGTTTAATGTTCAAGTCCATATTGCAAATCGTTATAAAGCTTGCGTATAGGACCTAATATACATGTAACAAGTTGCATATAGAAATCATGCCTATAGGAAATGTATAAGCGGTAGGCAAGCTCTAGGATAATCAAATGCTCATTCCTTCATCATTTAATAACACCAACAAGTCTTTAAAAAGTAAAGATATAGATATCATGCCTATTGGAGTTCAAATTTGACCAATGTGTATAATAACCTGTAAATTAGTCTCAAATGCTTTCAGCAAAGTTTGTTCAAACCTCCTTACTTTTTGTAACTCGTCCAAGGTCTATCTGTTTCTTTTAAAATCTGGTGGAGCTGTAATGGTCTTAATTCATCCAAGATTACATTTATAACCAATCCTTTAACCATCCGCTGAATTGTAGTTCATCCCATGAAACTGCTATTTCAAAACAGCCCTTACTTTCTTACTTTTAAGGTCTCTTCACTTTTGGAAACTCTTCTTTATAACGCTATAGTATTGTACTTCTTATTTCAAAGCCATCTCCGACTTATGGAATTTTCAATCTGCTATTTCAAACTCTTCTAGATTAGGTTCTTAATCAATAACCTATGTAAAAAATACTTCAGTTCTTGACAATTGGATCCGGGTTGACTAATGCAGACTTTCCTCCAACTCTATGTGTTCAACTAGTCTGTACGCCATTTAATTTTAATTTTAAGACCAAATCAGTATATGTATGGCATTCTAGACTAAATGCTATGTGAATTACAGGGTTTTACAAGAGCCTTTGTATCTTTGTATGTTCCTCATTACCTGCTACCTGTTTTGTTTGTCGAAATTAGCATTTTGTCCTTTAAACTCTATGTATGCCTCCATCCCTTTCCTTGCCCTTCATGATTAGATGTCCTAATACCCGACTGATAGGTTAGGACGGGTAATAGCATGCAATATGTAACGAGACTAATCGCGTTTAAATAACCTTTACATGACGGAAAGGGTAGAATATCGATATGATGACCGGTGCGCTAATACTTCTTTCGAGAGTGATTGCTGGGTATTATACCATTGTGATGCATATTCTATTTAAACCTAGGACCTCATTCACTTTTTCTTTACTTATATAATGATTTTCTTAAATTTATTTCCAATTAATCCTTCTCTTTTAAAATCCCCTTTGTCCTTTCCCTTCCGTTCTAAAATTTTAAATTTTCTTTGTAACTACTATATGTAAACTTTATGTGTTTTATTTCTACTCTCTTTAAAGTCACAATTAAGTATGGCTGTGAACCACACTAGTGGATCTTGAGGGGTGACTAACACCTTCCCCTCGAGATAATCTTAAGCCCTTACCCGAACTCTAGTTTTCATTCAAAAAATCTTCTTTACTTTAAAAGTGTCCTAATGCACTATAATCAATACGTGGTGACTCTTCCAATTCAATAACCCAATTCCTTAAAATGGAATAGAAGTTGTTTTGTCCATAATATCATAAATCCGATTTCTCTCTCTTCTTTTAGCAGGATAAAAGGGGCGTCGACAGCATGGCAACTCTAATAGGGATTTCTTCAAGGCTTTTACCATTACGTGCTTTGTGTGATTTTATTGCTTCCTTAATTACCTTTATTTTCTTGCCTTTAAATATTTCATCATGAATACTAACTTGGCTATTCATGTTTCTTTTTTTTTACTTTTTTTATTTCTCTCTTCACTGCCTTATTATTATTATTTTAATACCGTTGTAATTTTGAGCATTTATTGTAATCTTTTACTTTATGAATGTGAAAATGCATGCAACTTTCTCCATTCTTGTAACTGCATTCTTCAACATCATATTCTACTCGTGCCAAAACAAATCCTATATCTACGCAAATAATGAGTGGTCGTGCCCTTCCGATATTACAACCCCCTAAAAGTGGAAAAGGCATATTTGCAGTTAACCCAGCCGATAATCTGTGTAGTCGATGGTTCTGCGCCTTTCCCTCTTGAGTTGTCTGCTCCGGGGTACCTTGTCTAGCACTTAAAAAATTTGAAACCGTATTCCATTAAACTGTTCATGCATCATGGTCAACCCTAGCTGAGTCAGTTATGTTATCCGCATAATGACTCATTAAAATAGCCAATATCGAAGTCCATCGGATTTCCTCGAAACCCAAACGCACACCTTCACGTTACGTGCATTTATTTGGAGACCTAAATGCCTTTTTGCTAATTGTTGATTTAAATAGTCGAGTCTGGTGGGTAAGGGTCTAACACTTTGTTTTGCAGAAATAAGGCCCGAGGTCCCCGACTTTGGTATGGTTAGTGTACCCTCACGCTTGCTGACCTGGTGGTGAAATCTCCCAAGAAACGACCAAATCAATGAATGGAAAGAAAGAGTCACCAAGGCTAGTAAGAAGATAGAATACTTCGAGTACAACTTGCTGGAATTAGAAGGGAAAGTGAGGAAAAGAGTCATCGACTGTCAATACGCCGAGGGAAGCGAAATAGAACGCCTGGCAAAGGCATTTTTACTAGAAAATCTGCGGGAGCTGGAGGATCTGATCAACGGAAATATTCAACCTGAAGAATGTCCTTCTGGGAACAAGTAGACAGGAGTCTTTTCTTTTGCTTTAATTATGTAATAAGGCCAATGGCCATTAGTCATATTTTATTTAGTGTGGCTTTGGGATTCACCTTATTTTTATCAATAAAATAAGGCATTTAGCAATATAACTTCCCCAAATTTAATTTGTCGCTAGGCCTACCTCGAGAACGACGAGGCACCCAAATTAGGACGCGATTTATATTCATGCACAATGTGTTTAAATATCGCAATATTATTTTTCTCGAAATCCGTACTAACTTTTTGCCTTTTTATTTTTCTTTTATTTTTTTTTCCCACTCCCTAAAGGTTAGTTCGTGCATTCTGGCACCATCAGCATACTCAAATAGATCCAAGGGCCCTCCACCTCCTCCTCTTCCGAATCCTACAAGAAGCAGGAACAAAGACATAATGAGAGATACGAATTCTAGAAAGGAACTTGAGGAAAGTTCTCAGAACAATGCAATGACCAAGGAGACTGCTGCTCATCTTGAGCAGACCTTACTAAGATTTCGAGAAGAATTGGACTAAGTCCAGAACCTGGCAATCTTGTCAATCACTCTTGCCGCTCCTGATGTTAACGCCCAGAACCTCATACCTCCACAAAACACCCCACAACCTCCATTACAACCCCCCTCATATCCAAGCCTGCAACACATGCAACAACACGCCATTACTTATTTTCGAACCCCAAAACACCACAAATGACCACATCCACAACAATCCAATATTTGGGGACACTATACACCACAACACCCAGCCAATCACAAGTGCAACCGAATCAGATGAAAAGGACCCCCTCATTCATAATTCGGCACTAAACTCAAGAAGTTAACTTACCGCGTCGAAGGTGTTGAAAGTTGTAACTATGAAGATCTTTGTGTTCAGCCAGATGTTGAGCTCCCGGAGGGGTACAAACCTCCCAAGTGTGAGAATTTCTACGGTACAGGTGATCCCTGGGTCCACCTGAGAATGTATTGTGATTAGCTAGTAGGGGTAGGAAGGGACGAGAAGATTCGCATGAAGCTGATCATGAGGAGTCTAGAAAGTTGATACCTTATCATGGTATATCACCCAGGATACGAAGAAATGGACAATTTGTGTGAGTATGGCAGCCGAAATTATGGACCTATTCAGGTTCAACACTGAGAATGCATCCGATGTGTTCTATATTCACAATTTGAAGAAGAAACCCACAGAACCTTTCCCGAGTATGCTACTCGTTTAAGGTCAGAAGCTGCTAAGGTCAGGCCGGCCTTTGAGGAAGAACAAATGAACAGGTTCTTTGTCCGGGATCAAGATCCCCAATACTATGAAAGGCTAATGCTAATAAAGGGTCAAAAGTTCTCCGACATCATCAAGTTCGGAGAAAGAATTTAGGAAGGTATAAAAAATGGTATGGTCACTAATATCGAAGCATTACAAGACACCAACAAGGCCTTACAGTCTGGTGGCACGTCAAAGAAAAAGGACATGAATTCCTTAATGGATGCGCAAAGAAAAGAATCCCTTATAAAGTACCAAACCCATCCCTCAACTCTACTCACATATCAACCTACCCTAATTTACCAAGCACCCTCACCTACATACCAAATTCCACCATATACCTACCAATCATCTCAACCGCCCACATATCAACCCATTTCGCCAAGATATTCCCAACATGCGCCTGTGTACCAAGAATACAACTCCCAGCCCTCTCATTACCCATCACCACCCACTCGCCAAAACGCTTTTTGACCCAGACCAAATAACGATCGAAGACCAACCAGACAGTATGCCGCCATAGCCGAGCCAATTATATGAAAAACTCAAAGCAGTCGGTTACGTTTCGCCTATCCCACCCATAACTCCATAAAATCCTTCCCAATCGATCAATCCCAACAAAACCTGTGCATACCACACCATCGACGAGTGTCGCTCACTGAAAGAAAACATCCACACTTTGATTAATGACAAGGTCATTATAGCAAAAGAGCCTGCTCCCATATCCGCAACAACCCTATGCATGACCACAAGGGTGGAGGCATCCATGTGATCAAGATTGAGGATGATTGGGACCCCAAAGGTTTAATCAGGTTGATAGCTGAAGAAGATGAACCTAAGAATCCAACGGTTACCCTCAATACCATTTTTGTTCAGATCCACCCCTCTGAGGGAGATGTGGTAAATGGGTTTGTACCATTCGAGTTTGAAGCACCTCCTACAAAGGCGCCAAAACTGATTGAGGTTGAATTCCGGATACCCAAGGCACCTGCACCATTCGAAGTTGCTATGTTACCTCCCAGGATGCCAATTTCTGATTCCATGACAGATGTGACCCCGTTCAAATCAAACACCATACCATGGGATTTCACAGCTGAGGCTAGAAGGAAAGGGAAAACACATACTGGAGAAGCGATCGCCGCACAGGGCATGACCAGAACAGGCAGGGTATACACCCTAGAACATATAGCTGAGTCCAACAAGCAAGCCTCTGGGCGGCCTATTGCAACTAGACCCGATGACCTTTGGATAAAGATACAGTCCAAATAATACTTGGTCATTAAGCAACTGAACAAAACACCAGCGCATATTTCCATCCTGGATCTTCTGCAAAGCTCTGATGCAGATAAAAATGCCTTAATGAAAATATTGAGTTAAGCTTACCTTCTCAGCAACATAACAGGAGTTGAGAGGGCGAATTTGGTAGGAAAGGTGCTAGAAAGCCACAAGATCACCTTCCACAAGGATGAGTTACCGCCAGAAGGACTTAGTCACAACAAGGCATTGCATATCACAGTACGATGTGAGGATTATTTCATCACTGGGATCTTGGTTGATGGGGGTTCTAGCCTTAATATTTGTCCATTGATCACTCTCAAGACATAGGGTAAAGGTTTTCTATCAACGTCAAAGCTTTTGATAGGTCTCAGAGATCTACCATTGAGAAAATAGCATGTGCCTACAGATGGTACCTACCTAGTTCGATGTTGACTTCCAAGTCATAGACGTGCCAGCGTCCTACAATTTGTTGCTGGGGCGATCCTGGATCCACACTGATGGGGTAGTGGCATCAGCCTTGCATGAAGCTATAAAGTTTGAATGGAACCATCAGGAAGTGATCATTCATGGCGACAATACCAAACCTATGTATAGGCGCCAAAACCATCGCGATGATCGAAGGTAGAAGGAGCATAGGCGGAGAAACATACCATAAAATTGAGCTACTCAATGCCATAGACAAAGACAAGTGGTGGGATAACAAGATCGAGAGCATCTTGAATTGGCGCGGGTATGAACCCATAAAAGGACTTAGCAAGAATCTTCAGGGCATCACCAAACCCATCAAACTAAAGAAACATGGCACTACTTTTGGATTAGGGTATGAATACACTTGGGAGGAGTTCGACATTGGTTGCCACAATGGCACAACCCCTACTATCTGTTGGAGTACCCAATACCTCAGTTGGAGCGGACCTTCCATCCAACTGACACTCTATGTGGATCAGAGGAAGACGAGACTTTGGAAATAATGAAGAACTTGTTTCAGGAAGATGATATGGATTGTTGTGTTATATTCGAGGAGGAGGGGGAAGAAGGCCCTTCCATTCAAGCTCTGAACTGATGGAAACGCCTCACTAATTTGCCAGTCAGGACCACCAGTGCTTGGAGACCTTTGGGGTAGCAAGGCTAAATGACACACTATGCATTACATTTTACTTTAAGTTGATTTTACTTTTACGCATTGTCTTTACTTTTGAAAAGAGATCCGATGGTTCAAATATTTATGTATTAAATCAAAAGAATTTACCAAGTTTATTTTTATATCTCGCTCTTATTACTTTTCTCTATCATTTACTTTATTGTACACAACATTAATATTACATATCTTGATGATGAACCAACGACTGTGACTTGCAACGAGGCAATGCAATAAACGGACATGGATTCAGAAGAGGACGACATACCAGAAGAGGTTGTCCGAGAAGTCGAGAGCTTTGAGAATAGATCCAAATCCATTTGTGACGAAATTGAGGTAATTAAGTTTGGTGACACCGAGAATGTCAAGGAAACACGTATCAGCATACATTTTTTGTCGTTAGAAAAGAAAGAGTTCACAGGGTTCCTGAAAGAGTATGAGGACATCTTTTCATGGTCTTATGACGATATGACTGGTGTCAGCACATCCATTGTCGCTCACAAATTGCCAACAGATCCGACTTGCCCACTGGTAAAATAAAAGCTCAGAAAGTTCATGCCCGACATGAGTTTGAAAATCAAAGAAGAGGTTACTAAACAAGTCAAATCTAGGGTTCTCAAAGTGGTTGAATATCCAACATGGTTAGCCAACATCGCGCTGGTACCAAAGAATGATGGGAAGGTTAGAGTCTGTGTCGACTACCGGGAACTCAACCAGGCCAGTCCCAAAGACGACTTCCCTCTGCAGAATATACACATCTTGATCGACATCTATGCCAAGCATGAGCTGCAATCGTTCATTGATTGTTTTCCTGGATACCACCAGATATGGATGGATGAAGAAGATATGGAGAAAATAGCATTTATCACGCCATGGGGATGTACTGTTACAGAATGATGCCATTTGATTTGAAGAATGCTAGTGCCACCTACATGAGAGCCATGACTACTATCTTTCATGGCATGACACATAAAGAGATCGAGGTGTATGTGGACGATGACATCATAAAATCCAGGAAATTTGCAAATCATATGGAAGATATGAGAAAGTTCTTCAATAGATTGAAATGGTACAACTTAAAATTGAATCCCTCCAAGTGTGCGTTTGGGGTTCCTATTAGAAAATTACTATGTTTCATTGTGAGTTGCCAAGGAATAGAACTGGATCCGTCCAAGGTCAAGTCCATTCAAGAGTTGCCACCGCCAAAGAACAAGAAGGATGTAATGATTTTTCTGGGAATACTCTACTATATTCGCCGGTTCATAGCTCAGTGCACTGTCATTCGTGAACCCATCTTAAAGATGCTGAAGAAGGATGCTGCCACAAAATGGACTGATGATTGTCAGAAGGCTTTTGACAGAATCAAAGAGTACTTGTATATGACAGCAATCTTGATTCTTCCCAAGCCATGATACCCATATTGATTTATCTCGCAGTTGTCAGGTCCCAAATCAGATGTACATGACCGGCACTCAACCGGGTTCCCCCGGTCGAGTGGACCTGGGTGCCTTTCCTATTCCCCAAGCGTTACCCCACATTATTCCTTGTTAATTTGCCAAAAGATACCGAATCGAAATTGAAAGTAAATAGAAATTCTCTTTTACAAACACACATTATGATTAACAGGGAACATCTTTTACAAAACCCACATTATGATTAATAGGGAACATGGTGTACCAACTACAGCGTCCAAAACATACACCTATATACATATGTTCTAACTTACATACCACTGTCTATGGATGCTCTAAAGAAAGATAATACAACAATTTCCGGCGACAGGGCTCTGGCTTTACCTTTATAATGACATCACAAAACTATTATTACAACAACAGAGGTGGCCTGAACAACTCAAGGCCCCAGAAGGAAAAGGGCTCACCAAATGTACACAGTTGATAGAAGGAGGAGGAGATACAGACGTTGGATTGGAGTGCCTGTCACGGATCCACCTACAATCATAACACGAATGCAGTGCCCCCAGCAATAGGGACGTCAGTACATTTGAATTGTACTAGCATGTATGAACAAAACTCTGTCGCAAGTGAACTCAATCCAAAATGCATATACAAGTATAAAGTGCACGCTCTTTATACTTGCACATATTCAACCTCTCGATACACTTTTCACCCATTTTGGCACACTACATGTAATCAAATTAAGCATTAATCATCTGTACTATTAAAGCCATTTACCAATCACAAGGGTACGCACAGTTACTCATTTCGATACGATTTCTCCATGAAAAACTAATCATTACACAATTAGAACACTTTGATACAAAATCTCATGCAAAATTAATTATTACTTCCAAACATCACCTTAATACGGGAGCACAAAAACCTTCATTACCAAAAAGGACTGCACATTGATCAAATAGTTACAACATATAATTTTTTGTTGGAACAACTTGGAGAAACTACAATAGTAGGCACTTGGAAAGAGAAGGGATGATTCATACACCTAATGGAACACAACACTAGCTCTCCTAGGGACAAGATTCTCACAATCATTCCTAGACTTACTCAAATAGATGAGGGTAATTTATCTTCATCTCATCCTACGCTTTCCACGTTGCTTTCTCGACTTGCACATTTCACCACAACACCTTAAGTGAAGCAATCTCCTTGTTCCGTAACTTTCAGACTTTCCTTTCCAGAATAGAAATCGGAATCTCTTCATATGGCAAATCTTCTATAACCTTGATATATTCAACTAGCACAATTTTAGTCGGATCACCGACAACATTCCTCAACATGGATACATGAAACACCGTGTGCACCAAGGACATTTCAGGGGGCAATTCAAACCTATGCGCAACTTGACCAATCCTTTGAGTGACTTCATAAGGCCCGACGCACCTAGGAATTAGTATTCCCTTCTTCCCAAAGCGCATGACTCCCTTCATAGGGGACACCCTCAAAAATACCCAATCTCCTTCTTGAAACTTCAATTCTCTTCGACGCATGTTCGCATAGGATTTCTAGCGACTTTGACCAGTCTTTATCCTCTCCTGAATGACTTACCTTTTCCTTGGCCTGATGGGCTGAGACCCTGAATAAATCGCCGATCTCTGGCCTCCATAGTCGACAACAAGTGAGGAGCATACTTAGACAACCTCACGAGCTCCATATGATACTCCCTAACACTCATGCTACTCTGCTTAAGAACCTCAAACTCGGTGGCACGGGCAGCCATGGTCTCGGCAGGCAAGAAGTGCTCCATGAAGGCATCTATGAACTCATCCCATCTAGCTGGAGGTCTCCCCTCCTCACGGGAATCCTACCACATCTCAAACCATGAACGTGGCTCCCTTCAACCTGTATGAAGCCAGTTCTACCCCTTCTATCTCTGTAGCCTTTATCACTCGAAGGGTCTTGTACACCTCATCAAGGAATTCTTGCGGATCGGCCTCTCGGTCTGTACCTGAGAACTCTGGAGGGGACAATCGCAAAAATTGGTAAACTCTGGAGCTGGAGGAATCTCCCTGTCCGCTGGAGGACACAGGGGCATCATGAGATCTCTAGGCCTGCGCGGCCAATAACTGGGTCAGCATACGGATAGCTCCCTTAAGGTCTCGATCAGAAATCGGCAGATCGGAAGCTGTAGTAACATCAGGATTAGGAGTATTGGCAGGAGGGATATTGTCACCCTCGACCACTTCTGGAACATGATTTTTTGGATTAGGAACAGATGGGGCAGGCAAATTCAGAACTGGGGAATGAATCCCACC
This sequence comes from Nicotiana benthamiana, assembly GCA_034376525.1. NCBI lineage: Eukaryota > Viridiplantae > Streptophyta > Magnoliopsida > Solanales > Solanaceae > Nicotiana > Nicotiana benthamiana. Next base: position 69,145,246 of record CM067341.1, on the reverse strand, counting down.
CACGGCAGTCGGCACATTATCCACAACCGCACTGGAAGTGGCATTGGCCCCTAGGCCAATCTAGCATTCTTCTTAGGTTCCATTACTGAAAATTCGAAATAGAGCACGAATTAGACACACCATCACTTCACCGCACGAATATTAAATAACAAAGAAGAGGATCGTTTTTCCTAAATTCCCGTGTAGCCCCAAACTTATAGATGTGGTCGACAACACACTGATAAGAAGGGCTCTACTAGGCATGGCTCCGAGACATCCAAGGACTCTTTAGAACTTTAGGCTCTGATACCAAGTTTGTCATGCCCCAAATACGAGGGACATGACCGGCACTCAACCGGGTACCCCCGATCGAGTGGACCTGGGTGTCTTTCCTATTCCCCACTTGTTACCCTATATTATTCCATGTTAATTTGCCAAAAGATACCAAATTGCAATTGAAAGTAAATATAAATTCTCTTTAACAAACACATATAATAATTAACAGGGAATATCTTTCACAAAACCCACATTATGATTAACAGGGAACATTGTGTACAAACTTCAGCGTCCAAAACATACACCTATATAAGTAAGTTCTAACCCACATACCACTGTCTATGGAGCCTCTAAAGAATTATAATACAACACTTGCCGACGACAAGGCCCCGGCTTTACTTTTATGATGACATCAGAAAACTATTATTACAACAACAGAGGTGGCCTGAACTACGAAGGGCCCCAGAAGGGGAGGGGATCACCAACATGTACACAGTTGATAGAAGGATGAGGAGCTACAAATGGTGGACTAAATTGCCTGCGATGGATCCACCTACGATCATAACACGAATGTAGTGCCCCCGGCAAAAGGGACGTCTGTATATTTTAATTGTACTGACATGTATGAACAAACTGTGTCCCAAGTAAACTCAAGCCAAAATGCATGTACAAGTATTAAACTGAAAAACTATAGTACAACCATGTAGAAACAACGAAACACTTCAGTGCAAATGATACAATTAGTCATACAAAGGGGCAATCACTGCCAAACAGGTTACAAACTCTACTGCTGTCTTCTTTCACAATTCCACATTTATCATTTCATGATTTATATTCATATCCATAGTGATATTGGATCACATTCTCCACCCTTATTTCCTCGTCCACCCTTATTACCTCGGCAACCCTTATCACCCCAATCCATACCATATTTCACCGTGTTGCGACGCGCAACCCAACCTTGTCTGACAGTTTCAGTTCACAACAACAAACAACACAACAACAAATACAAGAAATAACCTATGACACATTGTTAAAATAGATCCAAAACAAGGATAATTTAATTCCGCAACTAGCAGCAACAATTTTCTCATTTTCATCAAATTGGTACACAATTTGGGTTACCATAACAGTTGTTCACAACCAATCATACATGTTCCACCTTAATTCCACTTTCATTGTTCCATATCATTTCCATTTCCACCATTTCCACACTCTTTTAATTAAAAGTTCCTCAACTTTCACCACAAGGTGTTACCACACAAATATTCGACACAAAAGCTTCACAATGAATCCCACATGAATATCAACTATCAACAATTTCACAAACTAACACAGGGCAATTTCACAAGGATCACAGTTAGCCATACATACCTGGAGTTGATTATTCCCTTTCAACCTTTAGTCGAAGTCGCCAAGCAATCAAGAAGTCAATCTAGTTCATGAGCAACACTTAGGTATTAGAATTTTAAATTCATAGTTGCTACCCAATTCCCTTTTTACAAGGTTTTAGGGTTTTGAAGACATGCATGAAGATTTTATGAAAGAATTTCAAAGCAATTGTATGGGGTTTCCCTCCAAAGATAAATTTCAAATTTGGGGGAAATGGGTTAGGGATTTTACCTGAGAAATTAGTAGGGAAGACATTGCACCAAGAATTTTCCGAGCTCCAATGGTTTTGAAAGACTAGATGATGAAGAACTCACTTTCTCTCTCAAGAACCCTCTCTCCCTCTCTCTTATTTGATCAGAAATGAGGGAGAAGTGTTTTTATAAAATATGGGTCGGGTTTAAAATTTTAGAAAAATACCATATGAGCACAAAATCTCGATGCGATCTACGGTCGCAGAACTGACATGCGGTCCGCAGAAATAGCTCAAGTTTCAAACCTCTCAGGTTGAGAATGCGGTGAATATGCGGTCCGCATTCGAGTTCTATGGTCACAAAATGCACCGCAGAACTGACCTTTGAATTTCTTTAGGGACCATATGCGATCAATCTGCGGTCTGCATATTGATTATGCGACCGCAAATCAGACCGCAATTTGAACATCAAAATTTGGCTGCTCTCTTGTTCACTCTGCGGTAGGAATGCGGTCCGCATAGCTGATCTGCGACCACATTCTGGATCGCTTTTTGACCATTTTCTGGAAAAAAATTTATTTCACATTTTTAAGTGCAAAACAGCAAAAAGAACCCAATCCACATAGGTAGACTTGACTCTATGAGATGCTAACATCTAAGCACTCATTTTCTGGGGGCCTTATATGGATGGAGAATTCGGTTATGTTTTGGAACAACATAATGAAACATGAAGAAAGGAGCAATCTATCTACTACCTCACCAAGAAGTGCATCCCGTACGAGGCTCGTTTTTCCTTATTAGAACGCACCTGTTGTACTCTGAACTGGTAGCTCAGATGTTGAGGCATTATTTCTGTGTCTACACAGCTCATCTTATATCAAGGATGGATCCGTTGAAATATGTCTTTCAGAAGCCCATGCCTACCGGCAAGCTCGCTAAATCGCAAATCCTGTAAGCGAGTTCGACATTGTTTATATTACCCAGAAGGCTGTCAAAGGACAAGCTTTGGCAGATCATTTCACTGAGAATCTACTGGGAGGAAAATACGAACCTCCAAATACGTATTTTCTTGATGAATAAGTATCTTTCATATGAGAAGACATTGCAGAATCGTATGATGGTTGGAGGATGTTTTTCGATAAAGCCGCAAATTTCAAATGAGTCAGTATAGGAGAAGTCCTAGTATCAAAAATTGGTCAACATTACCCAGTATCAACTAAGCTCAGGTTCCCATACACCAACAATATGGCCGAATATGAAGCCTCCATCTTAGGGCTTAAGTTGGCCATCGACATGAACATTCAGGAGTTACTAGTGATCGGAGACTTGGACCTACTTATGCATCAGGTTCGGGAAGAATGGGCAACTAAGAGTTCCATGATACTCCCTTATCTATATCATATCGGAGTTAAGGAAGAGGTTCAGAAAAAAGGAATTTCAGCACGTTCCCAGAATACAAAATGGGTTCGCTGATGCCTTAGCCACTTTATCATCTATGATCCAGCATAGATATAAACTTTATTGATCCCATCCAGGTCAAGATTCACGACTAACCAGCTTATTGTGCTCATGTTGAGGAAGAAGCCGATGGGAAACCTTGGTTCCATGATATCAGATACTATATCACAACAGAAGAATACCCAGAGCTTGCCAATGCTACTCAGAAGCGCGCGCTACGGACGTTATCCAACAACTTCTTTTACAGCGGAGGAATCCTGCATAGGAGGATTCCTGATCAGGGATTACTATGGTGTGTCGAGGCAAGAGAAGCAACCAAACTATTGGAGGAAGTACACACAGGGACTTGGGGACCGCACGTGAATGGTTTTGTTTTAGCAAAGAAGATACTCCGAGTAGGGTATTATTGGATAACTATGGAAATAGACAGCATCCAGTATGTCCGAAGGTGCCATCACTGTCAGAGACATGCAGATATGATAAAAGTACCTCCAAACAAGCTTACTGAAACAAGCTCACCATGGTCGTTCACCGCTTGGGGAATGGATGTTATTGGGCCAATCTATCATGCCTCATCAAACGGGCACATGTTCTTCTTAGGGTCAATTGATTACTTTACCAAATGGGTTGAAGCAGCATCATACAAAGAAGTAACCAAGAAAGTTGTAATAGATTTCATCCTCAATCGTATTTTTTGTCGATTCAGAATTCCGGAATCAATCATCACTAGAAATGGTTCCAATCTCAATAGCGACCTGATGAAAGCAATGTGTGAGACTTTCAAGATCAAAAATAAGAACTCTGCAGCTTATAGACTGCAGATGATTGGAGCTGTAGAAGCAGGCAATAAGAAAATCAAGAAGATACCAAGAAAGATGATTGAAAGGCACAAGAAGTGGCACGAATAATTGTCGTTCACTTATTGGGTTATCGTACCACGGTCTGCATATCATCCGGGGCCACTCCCCACATGCTGGTTTATGGTACAGAGGCGGTCATTCCCACCAATGTAGAAATTCCCTCCTTAAGAATCATACAAGAAGCAGAGTTAGATGATGTAGAATGGGTAAAAGGTCGCTACGAGCAGTTAGCCCTCATACATGGAAAGAGAATGAATGCAGTTTGCCACGATCAGTTATATCATAAGAGAATGTCTAGAGCCTTTAATAAAAGAGTTAGGCCAAGGAAGTTCACGCCAGGGCAGCTAGTGTAGAAGAAGATATTTCCGTATCAAGATGAAGCCAAGGGGAAATTATCTCCCAATTGGCAGGGTCCATACATGGTTCACCGGGTTCTAACTGGAGGAGCCCTTATTCTCGCAGAAATGGATGGCGATGTTTGGCCAAAGCCAATCAACTCAGACGCAGTAAAGAGATACTACATTTGATAATACGTTTTTATTCCTGATTGTAATTTGAACTATGTCAGACGTGATTCGAATTTAAGAGTGGATATGTAGGTAGCTCTATGGGTTCGGTAATATTTTAATAAAAATTCAATTTTTCCTCGCTATTGGAACTTAGGCAGATATTTGAGCAGGACCCTCAAAATTTCGAAGTCTGTTCTATATGACTTTTTCATCAACCAAGAAAATTGGGGCAGAATTTTGAGGGTCAAAATTCTTGGATCAATCCATTTTCAGTCATTCAGCATGGCCGTCAGTAGCGCCAGCCTTAGTAAAATGTGGCAAAATTTTGAGGAGGACCCTCAAAATTCTGGAACAAGCAAGGTTGTCGTGTCTTGAACCACCTTGCAGTTATTGGTTCATCCAAAATAAAATTGCTTTTCAAAAAGATACTTACTTTATATTTACTGGATCATGCATATATATCATTTGCATCGCTATCGGTTAGCAATGCTACCCTCAAGGATATACGACGTTAAGATCCAGGGGATACGAACTAACCTTCCCCCTTTACAGAACACACAATTTTTCTTTGGATGCAGGCACCCAGGTCACAAATCGTTTGATACATTCACACACTCGCACTCTTCAGGGTTAAAACTTTTCCGAACGAGCGTTCATTCACAAGTTTACTATCTACACCCAATATCTCCCAGCAGTCACGATATCACAACGATCTATCAGCTAAGAAAATTACTATTACTCACTCCTTTTCTGCATTGCATAAGGCTACTTATCTGCCATTCGAGACTAAGCTCTGTCTCCATCTGCATTTCGTATAAGGCTATCTTTTGCCTTTCGAGGTTAAGCTCTACCTCCATCCTGCATAAGGCTACTTATCTGCCTTTTGATTCTAAGCTTTGTCTCCGTCTATATTTCGCATAAGGCTTTCTGCCTTGCAAGGTTAAGCTCTACCTCCATCCTGCACAAGGTTACCTATCTGCCTTTCAAGACTAAGCTCTGTATCCATCTGCATTTTGCATAAGGCTATTCTATGCATTCCGAGTCTAAGATCTACCTCCATCCTCCATAAGGATACTTATCTACCTTCCGACACTAAGCATTGTCTCCATCCTGTATGGATGAAATATCGTTGCCTACATTTAAATATTCATTTTGGCTTAAAGATCACCACCCTTTACATTCATTCGGCTGAAATATTACCACATTTTCATGGGCTGAAAGATCGCACACTTATTCAAAAGCGTCATAGTTTGGAGCCACCATCCGCACAACCCGAGAACACCATTTCATGGCTTGCGAATCTTTACATTTATGCTCTTCATGGCCCAGGAAAGCATAGTCCGAGGACGTCATCATAAGCGTCCAAAGAAAGCATTCATTATCCCACGGGAACTTGCATCACGTTTAAATTATGCAAAATATATGAGCACATTGCTCATTTACAGGTACGCCGACAAGCAAACGACCATCTCAGCAAAAGCGATCCCGCTCCGGTTCTCCTCAGCTTGTTCGACTTCAAAACCTTTCTCAAACCAGACCATCACGTCCATTTTTTTGAATCTCCATCGACACATTCCGTCGATGGTTCATGAACTACATATGGCTTGATTCCTATAAAACCAGGGATATGTGCGAAACTCTCAAATTCGAGCACGGACAAAATTCTTTTACAATCGCTGTTTCCGGTCAAAATGGCCATCTTATCTTTACGCGACAACTCTTTCATCCTCCTCGGGTAAAGAGGGGCAGTTGTTGTTATCCATTTTTTACCTATATATTTTTAATACTCAAATTACTTTCAAAATAGCATATGTATTCATAAATAAGCATGCCTGAAAGTTTTGGTATTATTCCTCATTTTTTAAGATTTTTTAAAATCAATTTACTACCTATTTTAACAACTGCAAGATCCAAAATTATTTCCACATTATCATTTTTTGGGAAAAATTTGTATTTAAATCCTATATTTACAACAAAATGTTATTAGTATAATTTTTACACATTTTTACAATTTTATTCGAAATTTCTAAATCTTAATTGCATGAAATTACAATTACGGCCTATTTTATAATTAACCGCGTTTTATAATTATAAAATAGATCCAAAATTTTTAGATTATTGTGTATGTATTATTAATCAGTTTAATGTTTATAATTTACTTTTAAATTATTCTTAACTATTGTTTTATTAATATATTAAATAAAATGAGGAAAGGTGGATGTTTAAAACCTGGCCCTATTTACTTGCAATTTTAGCCTCAATTACGCCCCAATTAAACGACCCCATTAGAAGTTTTCATCCGCCCCAAACCCAATGAATTAACCCCACCCGGCTCCCATTTTAATATTGGCCATTGATTATTTTGATCAACGGCCCACGTTTCTTCTTTCCTTTTTAATACCACTCGACCCCTAACCCTAAATCATTTTCTCCAAAACAGTCGCCTGTTAAATCTCTCATCTTCTCAATCTCTCTCTAACCCTCTCCGAAATCCTAGCCCTACCCCACCGGTTTCCGCCTTATTTCACAGGAATCAATGGCCTCCCAAGCCCGGGGTGGCATGTACTTACCTCCATGCTCCTTCATGCCCTTGTCCCTTGAAGATTCAAAGCCTTACCTTGAATACCTTGACTCACATCTCCTCCAATTCGAGTTATTCGGCCATCTCCGGCTCAAATCCGGCGTATGCTAGCCCTATGAGTCCATCTCTGACTCATTCGACTCGGATCAGCCCCTTTTCCAGGCCTTTATAATTTCTAGGGTTCCTCCGAAACGCTATGGCATTTTGAAGTTTTCTTATTTCTCTCTAGATCTGCTTTAGATCCGTGCTATTTTAATAGTTTTCAAATCACTTCCTATATCTTTTTTAAAACTTTGCTTTCACAAACTGTTTATCTTTTCCGACTTAGGGTTTCCTTGATTTGACTTGTTCTACTATAATTTTTATGAGGTGTTCTTACTGAATTTGTCCTACTGTGACTCCTGTGTGCTTCTACTTTGACTCCTATGCGTTTTCTTCTACTATGTTTCCTCCTAATGTTTCCTTGTGTTTTTCTTTTACTGTGTTTTCCCTCATCATGTTTTTGCGGAACGATTAAGTTCCTTTGGGTTTTATGAGTATGCTCTTGCCTGATTTGTTTGTTTTCATCCCTACACTGGACTAATGATGAAAACCCTAGCATTTGGGGGTTTTTGGACCACTTGTATGTGAGTTCATGTTCTCACCTCTGAACTAGTTTGATTTCAATTTATGAAGTCATCTAAGTTTTTCATATGGTTCTGACCTTTTGCCAAAAACTCTTCTACACTGGATTTTCCTACTGATTCTTTACAATGACACGACATCCTTCTTTCATGTTTGACGTGTTCGTATGCTCCTTACATACTATGAATTTCCCCCTACATGGTTTTTCAAATTTGAAATTAGTTTAAATTTTTCTTGAATATAGCTAGATTGATTTCTTTCCATTTTTTTGCCCATGGCTCGACATAAGCAAAACCCTTCTTTTTTTTTCGGACTTATTCATTCGTATAAAATCTCAGACCTTTTGATTTACTGTTTGTTAATTGGTCTTCTTACCTTATTTGCACAAACTGTGTACTTCAATAACTTGTCCTTAAAATAACTTTTATGTATTTACCCTTATTTGTATACTATGCACAATGTTGTTTATTTTATCCCCTTTCCTTAAATATTTCATGTCATTTACTGATCAAATTGGGATTCCTTAATTAAACGAACCTCTGTTAATTGATTGATCCTAATTGATACTGGACTTTTTTCTTTCCTTGCCCGCTTGCCTGAGTTCAAGTATAAATACATACTCCTCTTTTGACACAAGACACACACTCGATACACAAACACCTCTGCCTCTGAAATCTGTTACCACTTTCTCTACTATTACTTTCTCTACTACTACTTTCTCTACTACTATTGAGTACTATGCTCCTTTCTCTATTACTGTCTAATTATTCTGGAGTTCCTCTGAACTCCAAAGTGCTTGCTGAAGTTTTTTTGTTTTTGATTAACTTTCGGGATGTCTACTTGTTGTTGTTTCTCTACAGTATAAATAAACCCTCCATCTATGTGTTTACTTCTTCTCTTATGCACATCTTTCACTATGTGTTTATTTATGCTTCCCTGCACTATGTAACTATTTTTAAGTCCGTTATGCTCTTTCTTTGTGTTTTACATCTTCAATCTGCTACGCTTCCTTAATATCCAGTGCATACTGCAAATCCCTTCCCTCTCACCCCTTTTGTGTGTGTGTATTGACTTGAACCATGGCAACACCTTATATTGCCATCCATGATATAGAACAAGATTCTCTTAACCTCTAATCAAATCATTTCCCTTTCCCTCTCCCCTTTATGTGTTGAGCCTTAACTAGGGTCTAGTTGTGTCATAATCACCATTCAGACCTAAGTTTGACTCTCTAGAGTCTGCTCCTATTTGTTTGGACCTATGAAGAGGGATAGGGGTGTTCAGTCTATGCCATAGCTGGGTATGACCATCCTTTTCTCTGGCTCCCTCTCTCTCATTTTGCACTCATTCCTAGTTTCTAAGTTATGCCCCTCTTTTGGAAGCCATGCTTTGGGACCCATGATCTCCCTCTGAACTTGGATGCCCAAGGACAAGCCATTCCACACTACACTATTCTATCAAAAAAATTGTTATTCAGAGTGTAAGCATTGCCTGGAGCACTTGAGGCTCCTTGGAACTTTGACGCACTCTGAATAAGATAAGGCCTTGGCATCTTGAACCTGTATTTGGTGAAACACATGTTACCAAAGGGTGTGGAGGGGTTTACTTTATTACAAAAAAGGGTAGACATCGTGCATATAGGACCAATATTGTTATTCATCCACTTAGATATTATGCATATAAGTTCAATGCTTTAAACCACCTAGAGATCGTACCTATAGGTTTAACGTCTCATAAGTCAATCATTTTGATATCATGCCTATAGGTTTAATGTTCAAGTCTATATTGCAAATTGTTAGAAATCCTACCTATAGGACCTAATATATGTGTAACAAGTTGCATTTAGAAATCATGCCTAAAGGAAATGCATAAGCGCTAGGCAAGCTAAAAGATAATCAAATACTCATTCCATCATAGTTTAATAACAAAAACAAGTCTTTTAAAGTTCAAGATATATATATATATATCATACCTATAGGAGTTCAAAATCATTCATTGTGTGTAATAACGTGTAAATTAATCTCAAATGCTTTCAGCAAAGTTTTTCTAAACCTGCTTGCTTTTTTAAACTCATCCAAGGTCTGTATGTTTTTTTAAAACTCTAGTAGATCTGTAATGTTCTTAAATCTTCCAAGCTTACATTTTTTAACCAATCCTTTAACCATCTTCTAAATTTTAGTTCATCTCGTGAAACTGCTATTTCAAAACAGCCCTTGCTTTCTTACTTTAAAGGTCTCTTCACTTTTGGAAACTCTTCTTAATAACGCTAATGTATTGCACTTCTGATTTCAAAGCCATCTGCGACTTCTGCAATTTTCAATCTGCTTTTTTAATAATTATTTCAATTCCTAACAATTGGATCCAGGTTGCCTAATGTAGACTTTCATCCAACTCTATGTGTTAAACTAGTCTGTCCATTATTTAAATTTAATTTTAAGACCAAATAAGTATATGTAAGGCATGCTATACTAAATTCTATGTGTCTTACTGGGTTTTACATGAGCCTTTTTATGTTTGTTTGTTCCTCATTACCTGCTACATGTTTCATTTGTCGAAATTAGCATTTTGTTCTTTAAACTCCATACATGCCTCCATCCCTTTCCTTCCCCTTTAGGATTAGAAGTCCTAATGTCCCGGGACTGATAGGTTAAAAAGGGTAATAGCATGCAATATGTAACGAGACTAATCGCGTTTAAATATCCTTTACGGGGCGGGAAGAGTAGAATATGGATATGATGACCGGTGCGCTAATATCTCGTGTGATAGTGATTGCTTGGTATTGTACCGATGTGATCCATATTGTATTTAAACCTAGGACCTCTTTCCATTTTTCTTTACTTGAATAATATTTTTCAAAAATTTATGTTCCAATTAATCCCTCTCTTTTAAAATCACCTATGTCCTTTCCCTTTCTTTCTAAAATTATAAATTTTGTTTGTAACTGCCATATGTAAACATTATGTGCTTTATTTCCACTCTCCTTAAAGTCACAGTTACGCATGGCCTGGAACCACATTAGCAGATCTCGAAGGGTGCCTAACAACTTCCCTTCGAGATAATCTCAAGCCGTTACCCGAACTATGGTTTTCTTACAAAAAATCTTCTTTTCTATAAAAGTATCCTAATGAACTATAATCCTTAGGTGGCAGATCTTCCAATTCTGTAACCCAATTCCTTAAAAGAGAATAAGAGTTGTTTTGTCCATAATGTCGTAAACCCGATTTCGCTTTCTTCTTTTATGAGGAAAAAGGGGGCGTCGACAAGTGGTTTCAAACACTAGTTTATGCTTAGTTGACTTTGGTTATTCTTGAGAAAGAGAGCCTAAGTCTATGAAATTGGTCCAACATGGAATTGGGGCGTATTCAAGAGATAGATATACTTGATTTGAACCTCAATTGCATGCACAAATTATAATACCTAATTGGTCTTGAAAATGTCAATTAGGGAAAAGTCACTCGAACTATGGAGAGGTATAGAGTGAGAAGTAGCGTGTTATGGTTATATCGTAATTCCCCAAATATCACAACCTAGCCGTATACTCACAAACTCGTCAAGTATCCACCTAGGAGAAAGTCACTTCCCTAGTGTCTTTTACCTATTTTGAAAACCTTTAATCTATTCTTAGATTCCCTTAGCCTAATTTAGCATCGAAGTAATATCAAAACCAATTATGAATAGAAGGTCAATTAGGAACAATTACGCAACTCCAATTTAGATAAAAACTCAAATCCAATCTCTAACTCCCTGTGGAAATCGATCGCGAACTTCGGGTAAAAGATGCTTCAACCACTCTTGCTACTTTGTAGTAGTACAAGGTTGGCCTCGAACACCTTTTGTCGCCGTTGCCGAGGAACCAACGGTTTTGGCTATCTATCTAAATAGTTGTGTGTAGTGTTCTTTTTTCCTTTTGCATTATTAATTGGTGTGTGTAACAACTTCAGGTACAATATGGCAGCAAAAAATAATGACCCTCTTGGAAATGTGATTGCGAAGGACGAGGTAGATAATGTCGGAGATGGTGAGGTACCTCTTGTACCTCAAGAACAATGTAGAGGTCGGCAGGCCAATGCCAACGACAATATTCCAGACCCTCCTCAGCCACCTCCAAGAGTGGCTCCTCAAGTGCTTCCAACCCAAGGCTTTGCGAGTGCAGTTGTCCCGCCGCGGATTCTTGCGGGAAATATTCAAATCACCAATGTGATGCTGACATTGCTGGAGCAGCATTGGTATTTCATGGGCGCTACCAATCAAAATGCTTACAAACATCTCAAGGGGTTCATGGATACCTGTTGGGGGAGAAAGAAAACTAATATGTGCGAGGATGCACTTTTGTTGATACTTTTCCCATTTTCATTTAGAGGGAATGCATCGAATTGGCTTAAGCGACTTCCCAACCATTCCATCACTACTTGGGATGAGTTGGCGGATAATTTCACTATGAAGTTTTTCTTAGCGGGACATATGGCGACATTGAGAGATGAGATCTTAGCCTTCAAGTAAGAGCCCACTGAACCATTACGTGAGATTTGGGAGAACTATTGAACACTGGTAATGGAATGCCCCAAAAATTATATGACTGAGGCGACTAACAAACTTTCTACCGGCGCATTTACACAACAAAAAAGTGCTTAGTGAACCAATTTGCTAGGGGAAACTTCATGAAGCTGACTTATGATGAGACTTGTGACATTCTTGATGAGATGACTGACATTTCCTCCGCTTGGCAGAGTAGAGCCAATATTCCCAGGGTGAACCCACGATTACTCATTTGCACAAAGAGCTACATGACCATGGATAGGCTATAGCTGAGCTGAAAACTACAATGAACCAACTAGAAAAGGCACATTTGAAAAAGTTCAAAATCCTTGCCAAGTGAATTCCATGGATGGTGTCAACATGCTAATTAACAAAAGAAGACAAAGAGGTCAACAAAACCAAGAGAATTAAGAACAATTTGACAATGATTGTGGTGGATTCCAAGATGATGGTTATGATGGGGAGAATGAAAGGTGCAAAACATGAATAATTATCAAAGGCAAAGGGACAATTCTTCCAACCAACAACAATGGATACGCCAAGGTAATTGGGGTAATCAACAACAACAAGGCAATGGTAATTGCGGGAACAACAACCAAAATTCCAATTGGAGCAATCAAAGCAATAATCAGAACAATCAGGGTAATTGGAATGGCAACAACAACAACTGGAGTGAACAAAAATCACGGTAGTTGGAATAAATGGCAATCAAGGAAATCGGGGGCAAGGCTTTCAAAGTCCACAAATGTACCAACAACCGAACAATCCACCCCCATTTCCATCCCAAGTTCCGAGTTCCTCTAACAACGAGATGGGGAGAATTGATATGATATTTGAACAGATGATGAAAAAGAATGCGGACTCTGATGCTCAGTTGGCTACCCACAATACTTCAATTAGAAACTTGGAGGTTCAACTAGGCCAAATTTCCCAATCCTTGAATGCTCGTCCTAAGGGGGCTCTACCTAGTAAACAATCATGTTATGGTGGTAACACAAGAAGTGGGAGAGGCGGTCATGTGAATGTCTCTAAACAAAAGCAAATTTTCAGTGATGAAGTTGAGTTGCAAGAGGATGAAGTTCCTTTGGTGGTTGAAAAGGTGATTGATGAGAATGTGAATGAAGAAGTGAGGATTGATATTCAAGATTCCAAGGTGGAAACCTAAAATGACGTGAACCCATCTAGGGAACATGTAATAGACATGCCGGAGCCGGTTCTGCCTAAAACCAAGGCTCTTTTGCCAAGGCCACCTCCACCTTATCCTTAAAGTCTCGCAAACCACAAAAATGAGAATCAGTTTATAACGTATATTGACATGATGAAGATCTTATCCATTAATGTGCCTTTGGTGGAGGTTCTTGAAAAATTGTGGGTCTATGCTAAATTAATGAAGGACTTGGTGACAAAGAAATGATCCACGGATTGTGGAACTATAAAAATGACCCACCAAGTTAGCGCAATAGTGCATTCATTGGTCCTGAATCTTGAAGATCCCGATGCTTTCACCATTCCTTGCACCTTTAGGAGTGCGGAATTTGCCAAGGATCTATGTGATTAGGGGAAAGTATCAACTTGATACTTTACTCAGTTTTCAATATATTGGGAATAGGGCAGCCGAGGATGACTTCCATGAGATTGCAAATGGCCGATAGAACGATAAAGAGACAATTATGTATTATTGATGATGTGCTTGTCCGGTTGGACAAATTTATATTGGCAACTAATTTTCTGATCTTGGACTGTGAGGTGGATTGTGAAGTTCCAATCATTTTGGTAAAATATTTCATTGCTACTAGGAAGGCCTTACTTGATGTGGAAGCAGGGGAACTCACCTTCCATGTGGGTGATGAAAAAGTAGTCTTTCATGTGTGAAAGTCACTGAAGCAGCCCAATAGTTCTGAGGTGTTCTCTTTTGAAGACCTTGTCATGATAGTGATAGTTGATGGTACCAGTGCAATGATCATTGTGGAGGACCCTCTAGAGGCCGTATTGTTAAATCAGGATATCAATGATGATGAAGGTCGAGTGGAGTGTGTGAATGCTTTACATGGAATGGGCTCTTACTCTTATGAGCCTAGTAAACTATCTTTGGAACTTGAGAATAGGAAGACTCCACCAACAAAACCTTCAATTGAGGAATCTCCGGTGTTGGAGTTGAAGTCGTTGCCTCCATTCCTCGGGTATGAGTTCTTAGGCCCTAGTTCTACTTTGCCAATTATTTTTCCTCTTATCTCACTAACATGCAGGTTGATGCCACATTAGCTGTGCTCCAAAAGCGGAAGAACGCAATTGGATGGACTTTAGCTGATATTTGAGGGATAAGCCCCGCATTTTGTATGCACAAGATTATTTTGGAAGATAATCCAAAGACTTCCTTGGAACATCAAATGAGGTTGAACGAGGCTATGTAATAATTTGTGAAAAAGAAGGTGATTAAATGGTCATATGTCAGGGTTGTGTACCCCATTTTTGGTAGCTCTAGGACTTCACCGGTGCAATGTGTACCAAAGAAGGGTGGCATGATCGTGGTTGAAAATTCACAAAATGAGTTGATTCTTACTAGAACAGTCACCAGTTGGAGTGTATGTATGGATTGCGACAAGTTAAATAAAGTGAACTGCAAGGATCACTTTCCATTACCTTGATCAGATGTTAGACCGACTTGCTGGGCGTGCCTTCTACTATTTCCTGGATGGGGATTTTGGATACAACCAAATCTTGATTGCTTTGAAAGATCAGGACAAGACCACATTCACTTATCCATATGACACCTTTGCCTTTTCTATGATTCCTTTTGGGTTATGTAATACACTGGCCACATTTCAGCAGTGTATGATGGTCATTTTCACCTATATGATGGAATATATTTTAGAGGTTTTCATGGACTACTTCTGCGTTGTGGGTGATTCATTTGAGGAATATCTTAAAAATCTTGATATAGTGTTGGCCCGTTGTGAAGAAACCAATCTTGTTCTCAATTGGGAGAAATGCCACTTTATGGTAGAAGAAGGCATAGTTCTCGGGCATAAAGCTTCAAAGCATGGTATCGAGGTGGACAAATAAAAAATTGATGTTATTTCAAGGCTACCTCCCCCTACCTCTTTCGAGGGAGTTAGAAGTTTTCTTGGGCATGCGGTGTTTTACTGTAGATTTATCAATGACTTTTCGAATGTAGTGAACCCCTTATGCAAGCTATTAGAAAAATATGTAAAGTTTGTGTTCGATAAGAAATGTATGCAAGCCTTTGAACTTCTCAAGTACAAGCTGACCACCATTCCTATCATTACCGTACCTAATTGGAACTTGCCCTTTAAGCTCATGTGTGATGCGAGTGATGTTGCGGTTGGGGCGGTTTTGGATAAAAGAGAGAACTAAATGTTTCATCTGATGTACTATGTGAGCAAGGCAATGAATGATGCTCAAGTGAAATACATGGTGACCGAGAAAGAACTTTTGGCCATTGTGTTCGCCATCGAGAAATTTCGGCCAAATCGTAGGGCACAAAGGCCATTGTCCATACCGATCATGTCGCACTTCGATACTTGATGATGAAGAAGGATACCGAAGATAGACTGATGCAATGGGTCTTGTTACTTTATGATTTTGATTTGGAGATTGTGGACTGGAAGGGTAGTGAAACCAAATGGCGGACCACTTGTCCCGCTTGGAGGAGGAGGGTATTGATTCCCAATTTTTCCCTATTTATTTTTATACTCAAAATACTTTCAAAATAGCATGTATATGAATATACAAGCATACCCTAAGGTTTTGGTATTTTTCCCAAATTTTTAAAGATTTTTTAAAACCAATATATTGCCTAGTTTGAACTATAAAATCCAATAATTATTTCCTGAAGTTGTTATTTTGGTGAATAATTTATTTTATTTTCACATTTACACAAAAATATAATTTTCAAGATTTTTAATTAAATTTACAAGTCCATTTGGTATTTTTTAACTAAAATAACATGAAATTATAATTTTAGCCTATTTATCGATTTAATAGCATTTTTAATCAAACAATAATTCCCAATATTTTTAATTTAATACTTACATATTGTTTATTATATAAATATTTTTAATTTGATTTTAAACAGAATTTACTATTTTTTGAAATTCAAAATGGGAGAAGTGGCTATTTCAATTGTATCCCATTTTATTTTCAGTTACAACCTAATTTCTACCCCAAACGGACACCTTCATGTTATGTGCATTTATTTGGAGAATTAAATGCTTTTTGCTAATTATTGATTTGAATAGTCAAGTCTGGTGGGGTCAAGGGCCTGACACTTTGTTTTTTAGAAAATAAGGTACGAGATCCCCAGATTCGGTATGGTATCCAACATTCACACAAGGTTGCTAAGCTGGTGGGAACATCTTCATGCCAGCGATCAAATCCTCATCTGCCACTTTGTTTTGGGATAGTGAGCGATCAGTGTTCCGTTTTAGAAGCTTGGAAATGACCCCTTTGCTAGAAGTGATAGGGGGCCTAGCTGGTATCCCTTGGGAGACTCCGGGTTTGCTTATGACGGAGAACTGCAAAAGTAGAGGCTTTCTTCAGATGATGGGACTGAAGAAAAATCCCGACCTCTCTTGCTTGAACGACTCCTATATACCATTTGACTTCTTGTACGAGAGATACGGACACAGAAAGTCCTATCGCACCTACATGGACGAATTTGCTCTCTCTTCTTTGGGACATATACATAGAAGGGTGTTTGTGTTCATGTTTTTCTTCTTGGGCATGATAATTTTCCCTATGAGGAAGGCTAGGATCCACACTATAGTGGAAGGAATCGACGTGTAGTCATTCAGCATAGTGCCTATGATCATCGCCAAAATCAATCGAGCCTTGGGAAAGTGCCAGCAAGGGGCTCCACATTTTGAGGGTTGTAATCTACTACTTCAACTTTGGCTCATAGAACACCTTCAGAAAGGCGACTAAAGATAGGGAATCATACGCAGGGATTGGGATGACCAAATCACTTTTCATCACCTAAAACGAATGAACTTCGTGCCAAACATGTTCACTTAGCCAGAGGACGCCAGTGGATGGGTAGAGTTTTTTGAGAATCTAAAAGAAGAGAAGTTCAGTGGACGTTTGAGTGGTTCCTAAAAGGGGAGTTCATTGTCCGTTCCGAGATGCACCATTCCGCATAATCATTGGTTTGAGGGGAACTCATCCTTATGTCCCCCTCCGGGCCATGAGGCAAGCTGGAAGAAAATAAATCATACCCAGGATAGAGAAAATGAATCATTTCAGGGCAGACTTTCAAGAAGATGATAAGCCAAACAGGTGTCACGCTTAGCACATGTGACACTGCAAGCTCGTCTTAGGAAAGGAGTCTATTGAACTAGACAGGTATCATGCCGGAGGTGTACCACACTACACGGGTTGGTTGGAAGAAGATCACATTGGTTTGGGTCATTCAGGATTCATCCACGGCAATAGGATTAATGATAAGAAAACTAAAGCGCAAGTCAAATACAATCAACTGCGCAAGAGGATGCGAAAATGTGAGAATGAACATCGAGAAATACAGGAAGCCCACGAGAAGTTGATCAACAAGTGGAAGGATATGGTTGTCAACACCAACAACCGTTTTGGATATTTGGAGCAAGATATAGCGGAGATAGAAGGGAAGTTCTTGAAAAGAATTGAAGATTGCCAGAATGCTGAAGAAAGTGCATGCGAACATTTGGCTCTAGCTTATCTGCCGTTAGGAATAATTGAGTTTGATACAGCTGCACGAGGGAGGCAAGAGTATCGAATCTGGGGAAGGTCCCTCTGGGACCAAATAGTTAGGATTTTATTCCATGCTTTCTTAATGTAATAAGGCCTCTGGCCATTAGTGATATCTTTTATAATTCAGTTGTTTTAAGACTCGTCTGGTTTTATCAATAATATGAGGCATCTAGCATTATATGTTCTCCAAAATTAATTTGTCGCTAGGCCTACCTCGGGCACAACGAGGCACCCAAATTAGGAAGCAATTTACATTCCCGCATAATGTGTTTAAATATCGCAGTATTATATTATCGGAACCCGCACTAACTTCTTTCCTTTTTTTTTCTTTTATCTTTATTCCCCTCCCCAAAGATTAGTTCGTGCATTCTGTCACCATCGGCGCTCAACAAGATCCAAGGGTTCTCCACCTCCTCCTCCTCCAAGTCCTACCAGAAACACGAACAAAGGCAAAATGGGAGATAAAAGTGCTAGAAATGAACTTGAGGAAACTTCTCAGAATGCTGCAATCACAAAAGAGATTGCTGCTCATCTGGAGCAAACTGTGCTAAGATTCCGATAGGAATTGGACCAAGGCCGGAACCTGCCAAGCCTATCAATCACTGTTGCTGCTCTTGATGTTAACACCCCGAATCCTGCACCTCCACAAAACACCCCACAACCTCCAATGCAACACACTCAACACTCCACTGATCATTCCTGAACGACAAAACACTACAAAAGACCATAACATTCCTATCTTTGTGAATACTATACCGCACTACAGTCAGCCAATCACCAGTGCAGCTGAGTCAGATGACAAGATCTCCCTCATTTAGAATTTGGCCGCTGAGATTAAGAAGTTTACCAGCCAAGTTCAAGGTTTCAAAGGTAACAAAGGTGCCGAAGGATTGAATTACAAAGATCTCTATGTTCAGCCAGATGTTTAGCTCTCGGAGGGGTACAAACCTCCTAAGTTCAAGATGTTTGATGGTTCAGCTGATCCCAGGGTCCACCAGAGAATGTATTGTGAAAAGTTGTTAGGAGTCGGAAGGGACGAGAAAATCCGCATGAAGTTGTTCATGAGGAGTTTGAAGTGTGATGCTTTATCATGGTATATTAGCCAGGATGCAAAGAAATTGACTAACTGGGTGAACATTGCGTCTGACTCTATGGACCGATTTAGCTTCAACACTAAGAATGCGGAAGATATGTTTTATATCCAGAATCTCAATAAGAAGCCCACAGAAATCTTTCACGGGTATGCTACTCATTGGAGGTCAGAAGCTGCTAAGGTCAGACCGTACTTGGAGGAAGAGCAAATGAACTGGTTTTTCATCCGTGCTCAGGATCCACAATACTACGAGAGGCTGATGCTAATAGAGGGCCAGAAGTTCTCCAACATCATCAAGTTTAGAGAGAGGATTGAAGAAGGCATCAAAAATGGTATGGTCACTAACCTCGAGGCATTGCAGACTACCAACAAGGCTTTACAATCTGGTGGCTCATCGAATTAAAGGATGTAAATTCCATGTTGGCTGCGCAAAGGAACATTTCCCCTATGAAGTACCAAATCTATCCCTTAGCTCTCATATATCAACCTACCCTAAACTACCAAGCGTCGTCACCCACTTACCAAATTATACCCTCTTACCAATCACCTCCACCACCCACATATCAACCCAGCTCACCCAGATATTCCTAACCTGCACCTGTATACCAAGCATATAACTCTCAACCTTCCCACTACGTATCACCACCTACCCGCCAAAACTTTCCTCGACCTAGACAAAACTTCGACCGTAAACCTCCCAAATAATATACTTCCATAGCCGAGCTAATTGACCAATTATATGAGAAACTTAAAGCAGTCGGTTACGTTACCATTATCCCAGCCGAAACTCCAGAAAACCCTTCCCAATGGATCAACTCAAACAAGACTTGTGCATACCATTCCTGAATGAAGGGCCATACCATAAATGACTATCGCTTGTTGAAAGACAAGATTCAAAAACTGATTGACAACAAGATCATCATATCAAAGGAGCCCACTCCTAATGTCCGCAACAACCCTCTTCCCGACCAAATGGTGGGGCATCCACATGATCGAGATTAAAGATGATTGAGACCCCAAAGGGTAGCTCAGTTTGATAGTTTAGGGAGACGAACCTAAGAAGCCAGCAGTTACCCTCAATCTCATTTTTGTTCAGATTCAGCCCTCTGAGGGCTATGTGGTAAATGTATCTGTGTCGCTCGAGTTTGAAGCACCTTCTGCACAGGCGCCAAAACCAATTGAGGTTGAGTTTGGGGTCCTAAAGGCCCCAGCACCGTTTGAAGTTACTATGTTACCTCCCAGAGTACCAATTCCAGTCTCCATGATAGACGTGACCTCGTTCAAGAGAAATGATATACCTTGGGTTTACACCGTAGAGGCTAGAAGGAAGGGGAAGACATATACTGAGGAAGCAATTGTCGCAGAAGGCATAACTAAGACAGGCAGGGTATGTTGATGCCCAATTTTTCACCTATGTCTTTTTGTACCAAAATACTTTTAAAATAGCATGTGAATGCATATATAAGCATCCACAAAAGGTTTGTATTTTTTTAATAATTTTTTAAAGTATTTTAAAATAAATTTACGACTTATTGTGCACTATAAAATCAATTATTTAACCTCAAATATTGTTATTTAATAAATAATTTATTTTATTCTCTCATTTACATAAAATATTATAATTTATGTAATTTTTAAAGGATTTTACAAAGCCATTAGGTATTTTGAAACTAAAATTGCTTTAAATTTCAATTTTAACCTATTTCTCGATTTAATAAGTATTTCAAGTACAAAATTATTCTATATATTTTTATTAAATCCCTAATTATATTTTATTAACTCAGTGGTTTTATTGGATTTTTACAACATGGTTTACTATTTTTATAAAATTAAAATGGGGAAAAATGACTATTTAAATTATAGCCCCTTTCTATTTCAATTTTAGCCAAAATTCTAGCCCCAATTACATTTCTCAATTCCCAATCCACTCGACCCAAACCCATTCAAACTAACCTGCCCCATTTCCCCCTTTTTAATCGTGGCCACTGATCACTCAGATCAACGGCCCATGTTTTAACTTACCAAATTAAACCCCTAACACCCCTAACCCTACATTCATTCTCCCAATCCAGCCGCCTTCAGTCCCAAATGATCTCTAGGTTCTCTAAAAATCCTAGTTTCCTCCTGCTCACTTCACCGACATTCATGGCCGAACAAGCCCTAAAATGCCTTCAACCGTTCACTCTTCACCTCTCCTGGTCCTTGGGTTCGAAGATCAACCGGGGCAACTCCCTACATACTGGTTTACGATACAGAGGCGGTAATTCCCGCCGAGGTAGAAATTCCGTCCTTGAGAATCATACAAGAAGTTGAGCTAGATGACGCATAATGGGCCAAGGTTCGATACGAGCAGTTAGCCCTTATAAACAGAAAGAGAATGAGCGTTGTCTATCACGGTCAGTTATATTAGAACAGAATGTCAAAAGCCTTCAACAAGAGAGTTCGACTAAGGAAATTTACACCAGGGCATCTGGTGTTGAAGAAGATATTTCCACATCAAGATGAAGCGAAAGGTAAGTTCTCTCCCAAATGGCAAGGTCCGTACATGGTTCACCGGGTTCTACAAGAGGAGCCCTTATTCTTGCAGAAATGGATGGAGAAAGTTGACCAAAACCGATCAACTCAGATGCAATGAAGAGATATTACATTTAATCAGTATGCTTTTATTTATGATGTAATTTGAACTACGTCTGATCTGATTCCCATTTAAGAGGGGATACGTATGCAGCCCGATGGGTTCGGTCACATCATTAAAAAGAATCCATTCTCTACCCCCCCTACATTTGAAACTGGGGCACAATTTTGAGGAGGGCCCTCAAAATTCTGAAGTCAGCTTGCCAATTTTCGTATCAGCATCAACTCAGTAAACTGGGGCAGAATTTTTAGGACCCTCAAAATTCCGGAGCCAGTGAGGTTGCCGTGCCTTGAACCACGTTGCAGTTGTGGTTCTTCATAAAACAAAACTATCTTTTCTCTACTTATATATATACATTTGCATCATATTTGTCAAATTGTGCATAAAATCATTTGGATCACTATTGTTCAGCAACGCTACCCCAAACGGTACAGACGCCACGAGTCAAAGGATACGAACTAACCTCCCCTTACAGAACTCACGATTTTTCTTTGGATGCACGACACAAGCCAATAATGCAACTGTTCCTCGGAGTTGAAATTCCCAAAATGACCCCTTCTTCGCAGAGATTTACTATCTACATGCAGATATTTCCCCAGCAGTCACAATATCACAATCATCTACCAGCTAAGCAAACACAACTATCTTCCCCTTTATATCCTTGCGTTTTGCATAAGGCTATTCTCTGCCTTCCGAGGTTAAGCTCTACCTCCATCCTTGCATATGGCTATCTTCTGCCTTTCGAGACTAAGCTCTGTCTCCATCTTGCATTTTGCATAAGGCTATTCTCTGTATTCTGAGGTTAAGCTCTACCTCCATCCTTGCATAAGGCTATTTTCTGCCTTTGAGAATAAGCTCTGTCTCCATCTGCATTTTGCAGTGCATAAGGGTATTATCTGCCTTTCGATTGTCCATCTTGCATTTTTTCATAAGCCTATTCTATGCCTTCCGAGGTTAAGCTCTACCTCCATTCTTGCATATGGCTATCTTCTGCCTTTCAAGACTAAGCTCGGTCTCCATCTTTCATTGCATATGGCTATTCTCTGCCTTCCGAGGTTAAGCTCTACCTACATCCTTGCATAAGGCTATATTTTTCCTTTTGATACTAAGCTCTATCTCCATCTTGCATTGCATAAGGCTATTCTCTGCCTTCCGAGGTTAAGCTCTACTTCCATCCTTGCATAAGGCTATATTCTGCCTTTCGAGACTAAGCTTTGTCTCCATCTGCATTGCATAAGGCTATTCTCTGCCTTCTGAGGTTAAGCTCTACCTCCATCCTTGCATATGGCTATATTCTGCCTTTCGAGACTAAGCTCTGTCTCCATCTTACATTTTGGATAAGGCTATTCTCTGCCTTCCGAGGTTAAGCTCTACCACCATCCTTGCATAAGGCTATATTCTGCCTTTTGAGACTAAGCTCTGTCTCCATCTTGCATTGCATAAGGCAATTCTCTGCCTTCCAAGTTTAATCTCTACCTCCATCCTTGTATAAGGTTATATTCTGCCTTTCGAGACAAAGCTCTGTCTCCACCTATCTTCTGCCTTTCGAGGTTAAGCTCTACCTCCCTTATTTTATGCATTTTTTGCTGAAATATCGCAACCCTGCATTTTAAATTCCTACTCGCATGAAAGATCGCCACCCTCTGCATTCATTACGTTGAAAGATCGCCACCCTCTACATTCATTCTGCTGAAATATTGCCACCTTATCATGAGCTGAAATATCGCCAACTTATTCAAAGGCGTCATAGTTTGAAGGTACCATCCGCATAGCCTGAGAACACCATTTCATGGCCCACAAATCTTTAGTTCCATGCTCTTCATAGCCAGGATGTCATAGTCTAAGGACGCCATCCTAATCGTCCGAAGACAACATTCATGGTCCAATGGGAACATGCATCACGTTTAAATTATGCAAAATATGCGCACATCGTTCATTTGCAGGTACACCAGCTGGCATGGTCATCTCTGCAGGAGTGATCCCACTCCAGTTTTTTGTAATCCTCCAATCTCCGAACCCTTGACAAAACTCAAGCGCTGTTGCGTCCGCCTCTTCTAAAAAATTTCACTGCCATATTCCGCCAATGGTTCCTGAACTACATACAACCTGATTCTTGTAAAACCGGGGATAAGTAGGAATCTCAGAAGCCATAGCGCGGTCAAAATTCTCCAACAATTGTCATTTCCGGTCAAAATTGGTCATCTTATCTTTACCTGAAAACTATTTCATCTTCCTCGGGTAAAGATAGGCGGCTGTTGATACCCAATTTTTCTCCTATGTATTTTTGTACCAAAATAATTTTGAAATAGCATGTGAATGCATATATAAGCATCCAAAAAAGGTTGATATTTTTTTTATAATTTTTTTAAGTATTTTAAAACCAATTTACGACTTGTTATGTACTATAAAATCCATTATTTAACCTCAAATCTTGTTATTTAATAAACAATTTATTTTATTCTCTCACTTACATAAAAAAATTAATTTATTTAATTTTTATAGGATTTTACAAGCCATTAGGTATTTTAAAACAAAAATTGCAATTTTAGCCGATTTCCCGATTCAATAAGTATTTCAGGTACAAAATCGTTCGTAATATTTTTATTTAATCCCTAAATATATTTTATTAACTCAGTAATTTTATTGGAGTTTTAAATAATTATTTACTATTTTTATAAAATTAAAATGGGGAAAATGACTATTTAGCCCTTTTCTATTTCAATTTTAGCAAAAATTCTACACCCCAATTAGCCCCAATTATATTACCCAATTCCCAATCCACTCGACCCAAACTCGTTCAAACTAACCCACCGCATTTCCCACTTAATCGTGGTAGTTGATCACTCAAATCAACGGCCCACGTTTTAACTTAAGAAATTAAACCCCCAACACCCCTAACCCTACATTCATTCTCTCAAACCAGCCGCCTTCACTCCCAAATGCTCTCTATATTCTCTAAAAACCCCAGTTCCCTCCTGCTCACTTCACCGGCGTTCATGGCCGAACAAGCCCTAAAATGCCTTCATCCGTTCACTTTTCACCTCTCCCGGTCCTTGGGTTCGAAGATCGAAGCTGTATTTCAAGGGTGGTTGGACCAGAGGTCCTCCAATGGGTTTTGCAGCTGTGTCCAGACTTTCTCCGGCAAGTCTTAAGGCTTCGAGTCCTTTGACGGCTCTGATGAGTCCATTCCAGGCTTTTCTTGATGCTTTGAAACCTTTCACTGAAAACCCTAATTTCTCGAGGTTCTTCTCTGTGTTTACTTTTACGATTCTTTCTGAGTCCTAGTTATTACCTGAAGATTTTAAAGTATTTCTCATCTTTTCTTCACCTATTGCTCGTTTTCAAACGTTTCATTTTTTTAAACTTAGGGTTTCTACGACTTCCCATGATTTCTCTAATTTATTCGCTTTATTTGTTACTGAGTGTTCTTCTTTATGTCTTTGCTATGATTTTAGGCACCTTCCACCATGACTCTAAGGTGTTTTACTTTACTGTTGTTTTCTAGGGTTTTCAGTTCATATATTCCATGCTTTTTGTATGTTGTTCTGCTTTTGTTCATCTTCATCTATTATACTCCAAATTCTCACTGAAAAACTCTCTTCTCTTCTACATTCCTTCTCTATTACTTGCTCTCTTGCTAAGGATTAGCCGGGTGAAAGCCAAGGCTAATTATAAGGATTCTCTTTGTTTTGTTACTCAAGTTTGAACTGGTAGGCTCCTAACTTCATTTATTAACTTTCAAGTATCTGTTTGTTCTCTCCTTTTCTTTGTCTGCTGTGTTATTTCAGTTATGCTTGCATGTTCAATCCCTTCCCCATGTCCCCTTGCCTATTAGTTTGTTTCAGTAATTCATTTGAGTGCTAGCATGTTTTATTTCCTCCCTCTTTCACTAGTTTGTCATGCCACCTCACTTATTTTGTGCACTTCAGTTAAGTTTCATTATAATTCCTTTCCCCTTGTCCCCTTGTCTGTTTATGCTTAGGATAATCCTCAACCCTGATCCTTGTCTGCTTGTACCTTTTGTTCCAACTACAGTATGCTAATCCATATTCCATTTCCCTTTGGTTGCTTACATTCACTGTTTTATTAAGTCCAACATGTTAAATACTTCCCTTTGCTTGTGCATTGTTCATTATTGTGCTTCAATCTAATCTTGTCCACTAAGTGCTTTATATGACTCCCCTCTCCCTTTTCTCCTTATTTGTATGTGAGTTGTTCTGGATAAGGGTGGCACTTTATTTCCATTTCTAGTCTAGAACTAAGGCTTCAACAATCTTGAGTCAAAGCAATCCCATCCCCCATCCCCTATCTTATGTGTTTGAGCCTCGACAAAGGCATGTTGGTGTTCTAATCACCACACAGACCCTTGTCTAACTTGCTTACAAGTGCGCTCTTGTTTGTTAACCCTTGTAAGAAGTCGGGGGTGAGCCAGTCTCACTCAAATGGCTGGGTATGACAACTTCATACGATGGTCTTCCTCTAATCCATCACCTTTACATGTATTCTTAGTTCTTTAAGTTCTACCCTCCTCTGGTAAGCCATGCTTAGGGACCTTGGAGTCTCCTCTGAACTCGGATTCCTTAAGGTTGGTCATTCCACACTTGCACTATTCCAATTAGAGTGTAAGCAATGCCTGGGTTCCATTGAAAGCCCTTGGAACTTTGTAACACTCTAAAAAGAGAAAAGCCTCGGATCTTGGGAGCTCGGATTTGGTAAAAGGCATACGTTGGACATTAAAGTTGCTTTGCGCTTCTTCAGATCTGTTGTAGCACTGATGTATTTACTTCTTTTAATGTTATTTTCTTGTCCATATTCTTGTAAATAACTTGTAATAAAAGAACTTGGGGGATCTATTAAAAGGGACGTGGGATGGGTTTACTTTTCTTGCATTCATGTAGAAACCATGCTTATAGGTTTGCATCCCTTACCTGTCTACAGGCTTCTCATTTTTGCAATAACATCATATAAAAGACATGCCTATAAGTATTTACTTTCTTGCCTCAGTTTCATATAGAAAACATGTCCATAGGTTTTACTTTATGGAATCCATCTCATACAGTTACCATGTTCGTATGTTTCACTGTTGCATCGATATCATGTAGATACCATGTCTATAAGCCTTTGTTATTGCATCAACTTCATAATAGAAATCATGTCTATAGGTTTGCATTCTTACATATTCATATAGAAACCATGTTTATAGGTTTGCATTCTTATAATCCTCACCTAGAAAATATGCCTATAGGAACTTTATAAACGCTAGGCAAAACAGTAGGTCTAATTTGGTAAAAGTGGAAACAAAAGAGGGCAAATAAGTATGTCATAAGTCCAAACTCGCCTAACGCTTCAAACGTCTTTTCTGATTACTTTCAATCGGGCCCAGGTCTGCCTCTTTCACAATACTCTGAACTTTTAAACATCTTTTAAGTGTTAAGTCTATGGTTTCAATTGTTTGTCTGCCAAAGTATAATGCTTTGAGGTCTTTTAAACTTCCGCTTTTGCATCTCTTTTGTATTCAAACAGTTCGGCTAACTCACAGGCCTTTTCTAAACTTTTCTGCAACTTTAAATCTTTTGAACAGACTCTTGTATGAAATTAATGTTTTCCTCCAAAAGCCTACTGGTTTTCTAAATCCTATCAACTCCTAAACAGACCCGGAGGGTGCAAAGCATATTTTCTATCTAAATTTTATATGTCAAACTAGTCTGCCTACTCACTAACCCTTTTTTAAAGACCAAATCAGTACTTGAAGCCATGATAAACTAGTTGTTGTTATGTACGGGGTTGCTTGAGCCTTTTATTTTTTATTTGCATACTCCTTATGTGCTGTGTGTTTTGACTGTTGCTCTAGTGTTTCTACCTTTGAAAACTCCATATATATACCCTATCTCTTTTTTCCCCTTCTTAGGATTAGAAGTCCTAATACCCCAGGACTAACAGGTTGGGACGGGTATTAGCATGCATTAAGTAAATGATACCAACGCGTTTAAATACTTTAACGTGGTGGGAAAGGTAGAATATGGAGATGATGACGATACGATAATATCATAGAGCAACCCCTCTTTGAGAATATGTGCTAGATAATGCATCGAATGATCCATATTATAGTTAAGCCTAGGACCCTTATTTTCACTTGTTTTATTTAAATGCTTTCTTCTATTAATGTTTTTCAAACTAGTCGTCTCTTATTTAAAACTTATGTCCTTTTCTAGCTTTTAATTTATGTGAATACATGTGCACTTTATTTGTCTACTTGCATCATCTTCTGTTCAAGTCACAATTAGCACGGTCGGGAACCACATTTGTGGGTCTTGAGGGGTGCCTAACACCTTCCTCTCAAGATAATCTCAAGCCCTTACCGGAACTCTGGTTTTCTTTCAAAATACTCCTCTCATCTTTAAAAATGTTCTAATGCACTATAATCATTAGGTGGCGACTCTTCAAATTCCATAGCCCAATTCCCAAACAGGGATGAGAGTTGTTTTGCCCATAATGTCGTGAAACCTGATTTTGCTTTTGAAAAAGGGTGCGTCCACAGGGAATACACCCCAGAACATTTAGATGATTCTAGCAAGCTATCCTCCGGGCGGGCTATTGAAACTGGACCCGATGATCTCTAGAGGAAGATACAGGCTAAGGAGTACTCAATCGTCGAGCAATTGAACAAAATGCCAGCACAGATTTTTATTCTGGCTCTTCTGCAAAGCTCTAAGGCACATCAAAATGCCTTAATGAAAATATTGAGTGAAGCTTATGTTCCAAGCAACATAACATGAGGCGAAATGGCAAACATGGTGGGGCAGATAGTGGAAAGCCATAAGATCACTTTCCACGAGGATGAGTTACCACCAGAAGAACTTGGTCCCAACAAAGCATTACACATTACTGCCCAATACGAAGACCACTTTATCACCAGGATTCTAGTTGGCGGGGGATCCAGCCTCAACATTTGCCCGTTGATATCTCTCAGGACATTGGGCAAAGGATTGCACGAGATCAAACACGGAGCTATCAGTGTCAAAGCTTTTGATGGATCTCAAAGATCAATCATCAGAGAAATTAACTTAGGCCTACGGATGGAACCCACCTGGTTTGATGTTGAGTTCCAAATCGTTGATGTGCCAGCATCCTACAATTTTGTTGCTGGGACGACCCTGGATCCACACCGCTGGGGCTGTGGCGTCAACTTTGCATCAAGCTGTAAAGTTCGAATGGAATCATTAGGAAATGATAATTCAAAGCGACTGTAGCAACCCCATATACAGTCGCCAGGCCATCCCGATGAACTGAGAAAAAGGAGAATCGGTGAATAAACACACCATCCCATCAAGCGAGTCAACGCCATAGACAAAGACAAGTGGTTGGATAATAAAATTGAGAGCATTCTGAATTGGAGTGGGTATGAGCCTGTAAAAGGACTTGGCAAAAATCTATAGGGCATCAATCCTATCAAGTTGAAGAAGCATGGAACCACTTTCGGCCTGGGATACGAGTACACCTGGGAGGAGTTCAATCATTGGTCACCACCATGGCGCTGTCCCTAGTACTCACTGGAGCACCCTGTACCTCAGTTAGAGCAAACCTTTCAGCCAGCTGATGTAATATTTGGATCAGACGAAGATGATACGCTGGCAGAAATGAAGAACCTATTTCTGGAGGATGATATGGATTGTTGTGTTATCTACGAGGAGGAAGGGGAGGAAGGCCCTTCCATTCAAGCTGTGAACCGAGAGGAATACCTCACCAATTGGTCAGTCAGGACCACGAGAGCCCGGAGAGCTTTGGGGTAGCAAGGCTAGATGATGCATATGCATAGCATTTTACTTTTAGTTGATTTTACTTTTCCGCATTGTCTTTAGGTTTGAAAAGAACTCGGTTGTTTCAAACAGTTATGCATTTAATTAAAAGCATTTTCTCAAGTTTATCTTTATATCTGACTCTTATTACTTTTTCTAACATTTACTTTATTTTTACACATCATTACTATTACGTATTTTGATGATGAACCAACTATTGTAACTTGCAACGAGGCAAGGAGACAAACGAACATCGATTAAGAACAGAATGAAATACTAGAAGAATTTGTCAGAGAGGTCGAGAATTTTGAGAACAAGCCTAAGTCCAACTTGGACGAAACTGAGGTCGTTAATTTGGGAGACTCAGAAAACGTCAAGGAAAAACGTATCAACGTACACTTGTCACCATCGAAAAAGAAATATATAAAGTTTTTAAGATAATATGAGGATATATTCACTTGGTCGTATGATGATATGACCGGTCTCAGCATATCTATTGTGGCCCACAAGTTTCCAACAGATCTGGCATGCTTGCCGGTAAAGCAGAAGCTCAGAAAATTCATGCCAGACATGAGTTTGAAAATCAAAGAAGAGGTTACCAAGCAAGTCAAAGCTAGGGTTCTAAGAGTGGTATAGTATCCAACATAGTTAGCCAACATCGTACCGGTATCAAAGAAAGATGGGAAGGTTAGAGTTTGTGTCGTCTACATGGATCTCAACTGGGCCAGTCCTAAGGACGATATCCCTTTGCCAAATATACACATATTGATTGATAACTGCGCCAAACACGAGCCGCAGTCGTTCGTCGATTGTTTTGCTAGATACTATCAGATATGGATGGACAAAGAGGAAGCATAGAAAATAGCATTCATCACGCCGTGGGAAATATACTGTTACAGAATGATGCTATTCGGTTTGAATAATGTTGGTGCTACCTACATGATGGCCATGACCACCATCTTTCATGATATGATACATGAAGAGATTGAGGTGTGTGTGGATGACGACATCATTAAATCTAAGAAAGATGCAGATCACATGGAAGATTTGAGAAAATTCTCCAGCAGACTGAGGAGATACAAATGAAAATTGAATCCTGCCAAGCATGCGTTCGGGATCACAGCCATAAAGTTATTGGGCTTCATCGTGAGTCACTGGGGAATATAATTAGACCCGTCAAAGGTCAAATCCATTCAAGAGTTTCCACCACCAAAGAACAAGAAAAATGTAATGAGTTTTCTGGGGAGACTCAACTATATCAATCGATTCATAGCTGAGTCCAATATCATTTGTAAACCCATCTTCAAGATGCTAAAGAAGGATGCCGCTACTAAATGGACTGATGATTGTCAAAAGGTTTCGACAGAATCAAGGAATACTTGTCAACGCCGCCAGTCTTGGTTCCACCCGAGCCAGGGAGACCTCTATTACTTTATCTTGCAGTATTGGATGGTACATTTGGGTGTGTTTTGGGTTAACATGATTAAAAAGCGAGAAAGGAGCAAGCCATCTACTACCTCAGCAAGACGTTTACCCCATACGAGGCTCGGTATCCCTTATTAGAACGCACTTGTTGTGCGCTAACCTGGGTAGCTCATAAACTGAGGCATTACTTATGCGCTTACACCACTTATCTCATATCCTGGATGGATCCACTGAAATACATCTTTCAGAAGCCCATGCCTACCAGCATCCTCGCCAAATGGCAAATACTATTAAGTGAATTTGACATTGTTTATGTTACCCAAAAGTCCACCAAAGTACAAGCTCTGGCAGATACCTCGCTGCGAACCCTGTATAAGGAGAATACGTACCTCTAAAGACGTATTTTCCTGATGAAGAGGTAGCTTTCATAGGAGAAGACATTGCAGAATCCTATGATGGTTGGAGGATGTTTTTTGACGGAGCCGAAAATTTCAAAGGAGTTTGTATAGGAGCAGTCTTAGTATCAGAAACAGGTCAGCATTACCCAATATCCGCCAAGCTCAGATTCCCGTGAACTAATAACATGGCCGAGTACGAAGCTTGTATCTTAGGGCTCAAACTAGAAATTGACAAGAACATTCAAGAACTAATAGTGATCGGAGACTCGGACCTACTCACACATCAGGTTCGAGAAGAATGGGCAACCAAGAATTCCAAGATACTCCCCTATCTACACCATGTACAGGAGCTGAGGAAGAGATTTAGAAAGATGGAATTCCAGCACGTTCCCAGAATAAAGATGAGTTTGACGATGCCTTAGCCACTTTATCGTCAATGATCCAGCATCCAGATACAAATTTCATTGACCCCATTCTGGTGAAGATTCACGATCAACCGGCTTATTGTGCTCACGTCGAGAAAGAAGCCGGCGGGAAACCTTAGTTCCGTGATATCAGAGTATACTTGACAATAGGAGAGTACCAAGAGCTTCCCAATGCTACTCAGAAACACATGCTCCGATGATTTTCCAACAACTTCTTTCACAGCGGAGGAATCCTATATAGGAAGACTCTCGATCTGGGATTATAAAGATGTGTTGAGGAAAGAAAAGCAACCAAACTATTGGAGGAAGTGCATGCAGGAACCTGCGGACCGTATATGGATGGTTTCGTTTTGGCAAAGAAGATACTCCGAGCAGGGTATTTTTGGATGACTATGGAGACGAACTGCATTCCAGAAATGCCACCGTTGCCAGATACATGCATACATGATAAAAGTACCGCTAAACGATCTTACTGCAACAAGCTCACCGTGGTCGTTCACCGCTTGGGGAATGGATGTTATTGGACCAATAGAACCTGCCTTCGTCAAACGGGAGCAGGTTCATCCTAGTGGCAATTGATTACTTTACCGAATGGGTTGAAGCGGCATCATATAAGGCAATCACCAAGAAAGTAGTAAAAGATTTCATCCGCGGTCGTATGGTTTGTCGGTTTAGGATTCCAGAATCAATCATCACTGAAAATGGTTCCAATCTTAACAGCGACCTGATGGTTCAATATGCAAAACATTCAAGATTAAACACAAGAACTCTACGTCTTACAGACCTCAGATGAACAGAGTTGTAGAAGCAGCCAACAAGAATATCAAGAAGATAATAAGGAAAATGATCATAAAGCATAAGCAATGGAATGAGAAGTTGTCATTCGCCTTATTGGGATATTGTACCACGGTCCGCACATCAACCGGGACTAGTCCCTACATGCTGGTCTATGGTACATAGGCAGTCAGCCCCATCGAGGGAGATATTCCCTCCCTGAGGATCATACAACAAGCAGAGTTAGATAATGCAAAATGGGTCAAAAGTCGCTACGAGCAATTAGCCCTCATAGACGGAGAAGTGAATGAATGCATTTTATTACAGTCAATTATATCAGAGCAGAATGTCCAAAGCCTTCAATAAAAGAGTCAAGACAAGGAAGTTCAGGCCAGAACAGCTAGTATTGAAGAATGTATTTCCTCATCATGATGAACCCAAAGGGAAATTCTCTACTAATTGGCAGGGTTCGTACATGGTTCATCGAGTTATAACGGGAGGAGCCCTTATTCTCGCAGAAATGGACGGAGAAGTCTAGCAGAAGCTTATCAACTCAGACGCAGTAAAAAGATACTACATTTGATCATATGCTTTTTCTCACGTGATGTAATTGAACTACGCTTGATCTGACTCCCATTTAAGAGGAGATATGTATGCAGACCTATGAGTTTGGTCATATTTAAAAAAAATCCATCTCTCCCCACAATTGGAACTCGGGCAGAATTTTGAGGAGGACCCTCAAAATTCCAATTAAGTTTTCAGTCTTTTCATCAGCGCCAACAAAGTAAACTGGGGCGGAATTTTAAGGAAGACCCTCAACATTCTTGCATTGTCCCGCATTCAGTTATCCAGCACAATCGTCATCAGCATCAGCCCAGTAAACTGAGGCAGAATGTTGAGGAGGACCCTCAAAATTCCAGAGCAAGCAAGGTCGTTGTGTCTTCAACCACGTTGTAGTTGTTGGTTCGTCCAAAATAAAATCATTTTATATATGTATTTGCATTTACTAAGTAATGCACAAATATCATTTGCATCACCATCATTTAGCAACGGTACCCCTGTGAAACACGACGCCAAGAGCCGGAGGATACGAACTAACCTCCCCTCTACAAAACTCACGATTTTTCTTTGGATGTAGAAATCCAGGTCACGAATCAAAGTATATTTGCTCTTCAGAATCCAAATCCTCCAAAGGGTCACTATCCACACCTCAACACTCCCCAGCAGTTCTAATATCGCAAACCGTCTATCAGCTAAGAAAACTTACTACTTTTCGTTGTTTTACATTCCTGCATTGCACAAGGCTATTATCTACCTTTTGAGACTAAGATCTGCCTCCATCGGCATTTTTTGCATAAGGCTACTCTCTGTCTTCCGAGGTTAAGATCTACCTCAATATTTTATATGGCTACTTATCGGCATTTCGAGACTAAGCTCTGTCTCCATCTATATTTTGCATAAGGCTACTCTCCACTTTCCGAGGTTAAGCTCTACCTCTATATTGAATAAGGCTACTTATCTTCCATTCGAGACTGAGCTCTGTCTCCATCTACATAAGGCTACTCTCTGCCTTTCGAGGTTAAGCTCTACCTCCATATTGCATAAGGCTATTATCTTCCTTTCGAGACTAAGCTCTCTATCCATCTGCATTTTGCATAAGGCTACTCTATGTCTTCCGAGGTTAAGCTCTACATCCATATTGCATAAGACTATTATCTGCCTTTCAAGACTAAGCTACGTCTCCATCTGCATTTTTTCACAATGCAACTCTCTGCCTTTCGAGGTTATGCTCTACCTCCATATTGCATAAGGCTACTTATCTGCCTTTCGAGACTAAGCTCTGTCTCCATCCGCATCACATGTGCTTACCTATCTATCTTCCGAGACTAGCATGGCTGAAATATCACCACTTTATTTTCTGAATGGTTGAAATATCGCCACCTGCATTGTAAATTCTCATTCGGCTGAAATATTGCCACCTGTATTTTAAATTCCCACATGGCTAAAACATTGCCGCTTTATTTTTTGACTCGCTGAAAGATCGCCACCTGCATTTTTAATTCTTGCTCTGACTGAACGATCGCCACCCTTTGCATTTATCTGGATGAAAGATTGCCACCATTTGTATTTATCTGGCTAAAGACCGCCACACTTCGCATTCATTTGGTTGAAAGATTGCCACCTTCTCATGGGCTGAAAGATTGCCAACTCGGTCAAAGGCGTCATAGTTCAGAGGCACCATCTACATAGCCCGAGAACATCATTTCATGGCCTGATAACCCTTACTTTTATGCTTTTTATTGCTCAGAACATTATGGTCTGAGGACGTCATCTTAATCTTCCGAAGACGACATTCATGGTCCAATAGGAACTTGCATCACATTGAAATTACGCAATATATACGCACATCACCCATTTGCAAGTACTCCAGCTGCTCACGACTGTCTTAACTGGAGTGATCCCACTCAAGTTCTCTGCAGACTATCCAATTCCAAGCACCCTCTCAGACCTAACCATCGCGTCCGTCTTTTCGGATTTCCATCGGAATATTCCGTCAATGGTTTCTGAACTACATATGGCCCCATTCCTGTAAAACCAGGGATATGTAGGTAGCTTAGAAACCAAAGCGCGGTCAAAAACCTTTTTCAATCCCAGTTTTCGATAAAAATTTGCCATTTTATCTTTACCCGACAACTCTTTCATCCTCCTCGGGTAAAGAGGGGCAGTTGTTGATACCCAATTTTTTCCTATGTATTTTTATACTCAAAATACTTTCAAAATATCATGTATATGCATATACAAGCATCCCCAAAGGTTTTGGTATTTTTCCCAAATTTTTAAAGATTTTTCAAAAACCAATTTATGGCCTATATTGCACTATAAAGTCCAATAATTATTCCAAAAACTTGTCATTTTGGTGAATAATTTATTTTATTTTTACATTTACACAAAAACATAACTTTACAAGTCCATTTGGTATATTAAACTAAAATTACATGAAATTACAATTTTAGCCTATTTCTCGATTTAATAGCATTTTTAATCATAAAATAATTCCCAATATTTTTAAATTAATACTTACATATTTTTTGTTAAATCCATTTTTTTAATTTGATTTTAAACAGCTTTTACTATTTTTTAAAATTCAAAATGGGAGAAATGGCTATTTCAATTGTAGCCCATTTTCCTTTCAATTATAACCTAATTTCGACCCCAATCCCAGCCCCTAATTTAACGACCAGTATGAATTTTACTCGACCCATACCCAATTAAATAAACCCACCCGGACCCCATTGTAAATTGTGGTCGTTGATTGTTTTAAGCAACGGTCCACGTTTGCCCTTTCCTTTTTAACTCAGCCCAACCCCCCAAACCCTTATCACTTCTCACAAACAGCCGCCTCTGAAACCCTTTCGTTCCCAAATCCTCTCAAGTCTTCTCCGAAACCCTAGCCCATTTCCCACTGGTTTTTGCCTTATCTCACCAGATACCATGGCACCTCTGGCCCTAGATGTCCTGTACTCACCCCCACGTGCATTTATGCTCCTTTTACTCGAAGTTCCAAGGCATGACCTTGAATACCCTTGCTCTGAATCCCTCTGATTCAGGTTCTACGGCCATCTCCGGCTCATCTCCGGCGTGTCCTAGCCTTGTGAGTCATCTCCGACTCGGACCACCTCTTTCCAAGCCTTTCACATTTTTCTAGGGTTTGTCAAAAACACTAAACCATTTTCGAGTGTTTCCTATTTTCTCTAAAGATCTACTTTAGATCCGTGCTATTTCTGATATAATCAAAGTGTTTTTTTACATCTTTTTCAATTTTGCTTTCAAAACTGTTCGTCTTCTCGAACCTAGGGTTCGCTATATTTGTTTTACTTGTCCTACTTCTATTTCTTACTATATTTTTACTTTCCTATAATTCCTAAGTGTTTTCTCTAT
The DNA here is from genome assembly GCA_034376525.1 of Nicotiana benthamiana. NCBI lineage: Eukaryota > Viridiplantae > Streptophyta > Magnoliopsida > Solanales > Solanaceae > Nicotiana > Nicotiana benthamiana. The sequence continues at coordinate 69,108,611 of CM067341.1, read as the reverse complement.
GGATTCCATATATGTTCTTTACTGTAATTTCCTTGGGTTTCTAGGAATTTCTTTTACTGTGTTCGCCTCCATGAAATGTCTGTGTTCTATAGGTTTTCCTGAGTTTGTTTTGCCTGATTTGGTATGCTTCCGTCTTTACACTCAATATGTAGAGGAAACCCTAAAATTTGGGGTTTTCCAAACCACTTATATGCGATAGTTTTGTTTCCTGTCTGATTTCAAGAACCCTAACTTCTAAAGCTCGTCGCATGTTCTCTGATTCTTGCTAAGCCTTGCAAGACCTTCTGATTTCTCTCATAACTATGTTCTTATACTTTCGATTGCATGATAACTTTTCCCTGCTCAATTCTAGCCTCTGCATGACTAAGTTTATGCATCCTTTATAGTCAGACCTTTTTCTCTCAAAATAACCCTAATTTTTTGGGATTTATTTTAGACCTTTATTGTGAGCCTATTTGAATTTTTTCTTATCTAATTTGGACAAATATTTTGACTTAATTCAGTATTGAGTTCGAATCCTTAATTTACTATGTGTTAATTGATTTTATTCTTACATTATTTATCTAAACCGTGTATTTTTAAAACTTCTGTTATGTATTTACCCTTTACTACACAATGTGTTCTTGATTTTCTTTCCTTAAATAAAAACTCTACTCTTCCTATTCGGATTCGAACTCATTAATTAAAGGGGTTCCCTTCTTCTGATAGATTATGATTGATACTAAACTGTTTCTTCGCTTGTTTACTACATGTTTTCAACTATAAATACCTCACTCATTTTCTTTAAAAGAGACGAAAAATTGAGTTCAAAACACACATACATTCAAAGCTCTCTTCTTTACTATTACTTGTGCTATTGTTCTGACTAACCAGCTGAAAGCCAAGGCTAGACTTTGGAATCTCTCTTGCATTCCTCAAATGTTTGCTAAAGATTTCCTATCTGTTTTCTTGTTTTGTTTGTTCTGCTGCTTCAATATTGGAACTGGTATGTCCCTTTAAGTTAAACACTCTCCACAACTATGTGCTTAGTTCTCCTTTTTTCCTGTCCCTCATTATATGTTCAACTTTCTCGCACTATGTAATTGTGTTTTAGTATGTTATGTTCATTCTTCATGTTTCTCCATCTTTAAGTTCTGTTACTTGAGATTTTTCCACGTGAACCCTTTCCCCCTGACCCCTTTATTTATGAGTACTGTTCTAGGTTAGGGTAGCATCCCATTGCTATCCATGACATGGGACCAGGTCCTCTTGTACCTTTACTCAAATCATTCCCATTTCCTTCTCCCCTTTATGTGTTAAACCTTGACTAGGGATTGGAGGTGTCCTAATCATCACCCAGGCCCCTATTTGACTTCCAAAGTCTGCTCTTTATCTGTTTAAAAACAAGTGCACGGTCAGGGGTGTGCCAGTCTTACCCATGGCTGGGTATGACCACCCTTTTGCTTTGGTTTCCTCCAGTCCCCTCAGTTTACACTTATTCTTAGTTCTTTAAGTTCTGACCCCTTTGGTAAGCCATGCTTTGGGACCTTAGAGTCCCCTCTGAATTTGGATGCCTAAGGGCTGGTAATTCCATACATTGCACTACTCTATTACAACATTCAATCTTTAGAGTGTAAGCATTGCCTGGGTTCCTGAAAACCCTAAGAACTTTGAAACACTCCAATAGAAGGCCTTGGAATCTGGAGTCTGGATTTGGTGAAACATATTTGTTGGATGTTGAAGGTTGAATTGATCCTCCTCGGGTCTGGATTTAGTTTTGATGTACATATTTCAGCCTATTGCTTTCAAGTTTTGTAATAACTATGTAATAAAACTCGGGGAAAATAATAGTAAAGGGTGTGGGATGGGTTTATATTGCTTGCCTAGTCAATGGGTCGAAATAATGTCTATTGGATCTTTTATGCCTTAATCATCTGGAAATCAGGTCTATAGGCCTTTTATGCTTTCAATTATCTGGAAATCATGCCAATAAGATGTTCTAATGGTTAACATCATCTAGTTACCATGTCAATAGGATCAACACTTATGCGTCACCTAGATAACCTACCTATAGGTTTTTAATGTTTAATCATGTTACAAATCATTACAGATCCTGCCTATAGGACGTTAACATTCGCCTAATCAATTTCATATAGAAACCATGCCTATAGGGAATGCATACGCGTTACGCAAACCATAGGGTAACTGAACGTTCGTCTATTTACCAACTCTCTGACAGGCTTTAAAATTCAATATAGACATCATGCCTATAGGAGTCCCTCTCAATTTGTCTAAATCATTTTTTTTAACAATAACAGTCCGTTGATTGGCACTTTAATGTCCTAATACAACGTTTTCAATAAAAACTCTTGCAAACCAGTATGTAATTTTTCAACTCTTCAAATATGCATCTTTTAAATATTCTGCCTAAATGTTTTACTCAGTCCCTGAGATTATCTTTATAATATAATCATGTAACTCACACATTTCTTAAGACGTTCCTGCCTCTAAAAATCTTTCGTAACTCTTCTGCATTTTTCTTAGTCAAACAGTCTGTTGATGTCAAATCCATTTACAAATTTATTGCAGTTTTTACTTTCTTTTAAACTCTTCAGCATTAGGACCTCAATAACAAATAAATCAGACCCAAATGGCTCGATACGGAATTTTTATCCAACTTTATCAGTTAAACTGATTCTTCCGCTTTTTAATTTCTTTAATTAAAGACCAAATCAGTACATGCAAGTCATGCTAGAATAATTGATGTTGTGATCTAGGGGGTTTGTATGAGCCTTTGATTGTTTTTTTTTTGTACCCCCACTTATTTGTTATTTGTTTTTTCACTGACACCTAGTATTTTATCCTTTCAAACTCCATATATTCCTTTCCCTCTTCTCCCCCTTAGGATTAGAAGTCAAAATACCCCGGGACTGATAGGTTGGGATGGGTATTAGCATGCAATAAGTAAATGAAACTAATCGTGTTTAAATAGCTTAACAGGGTGGGAAGGGTAGAATACGGAGATGACACGGTGCGCTTATATCTCGTGTGAGAATGATTGCTGGGTATTGCACCGAATGATCCATATTATTATTAAACCTTGGACCCCTTTTTTCTTGCTTTTTCTTTATTTAAATTAATGTTTTCTTCAAAGAAAAGTTCTCTTTTAACTTGTGCCTTTCTTCTTTCAAAAAATGTCAACTCATTTATATTTCATATGTGCAAACTTTTCTTGTCCACTCCTACTCTTCCTAATGTCACAAATAAGTAAGGCCGGGAACCAAACTAGTGGATCTTGAGGGGGGCCTAACACCTTTCCCTCGAGATAATCTCAAGCCCTTACCCGAATTCTGGTTTTCTTTCAAAATTTTCTTCTTTTCTCTAAAGTTTCCTAATGCACTATAATCATTAGGTGGCGACTCTCCAAATTCCTTAACCCAAATTCCCCGAAAGGGGATAAAAGGGTCATTCCACCCATAATGTCGTAAACCTAATTTCTCTTTAAGAAAAAGGGGGCGTCAACAGAGGGGAGTCCTCATGATGGTCTAGAGATCAATGATTCATTTTTGAACAAACAACTCCTTTTGGTGTCGATGAATGGTATGCCATGGTTTGTGGAGGTTATTAATTTCCTTGTGACGGTATAATCCCGTGTGAGCTCTCTTCGAACTAAAGGAAGAAGCTCAAATAGGATAGTTTGGAATTCTATTGGGATGAGCCATACTTGTTCAAGATTTGCATGGATGGGGTGATCTGAAGGTGTATCCCAGAGGAGGAAAAATTGAGTATCTTAGAGGCTTTTCATTCCTCTTCCTATGGTAGCAATCATGGTGGGTCAAGGACGGGTTCCAATGTTCTTAGCTATGGGTTTTATTGGCCAACTTTGTACAAAGATGGAAGTGAACTTGTGAAGAAGTGTGACGAATGTCAAAGAGCAGGGGGAATTTCGTAGAAAGATGAGATGCCTCTCAATATCATTCTTGAAGTTGGCATTTTTTATGTATGGGCCATTGATTTTATTGTCCCATTTGTTAGCTCGTGTGGGAACATATACATTCTTGTGGTAGTTGACTATGTTTCAAAGTGGGGTGAAGCCGAGGATTTACCCAACAATGAGGCCCGAAGTGTTGTTGCGTTTCTGAAGAAGAGCATTTTTACAAGGTTTGGCACTCCTCATGCACTCATAAGTGATGAGGGGTCTCATTTTTTAATTGAGCTTTTGACACATTACTTGCAAAGTATAGTTTCAACCACAAATTTCTACTCCTTATTATCCTCAAGCTAGTGGCCAAGCTAAAGTCTCAAACAGGTAAATCAAGAGTATATAGTCAAAGACGGTCAATTCAAATAGGACCGATTGGTAAAAGAAGTTGGGTGATGCTCTATGGGCTTATAGGACTGCTTACAAGACTCCAATTAGTATGTATCTGTATCAATTGGTGTTTGAAAAGCATGTCATCTACTTGTTTAATTAGAGCACAAGGCCATGTGGGCTTTGAGGAAGCTGAATCTTGAATGGTATGCGGCAGAAAATCTTCGTGTGGAGCAGCTTAATGAAATCGATGAATTCTTATTCCATGACTACTTCAGCTCGTCTATGTACAAGGACAAGATGAAGTACCTTCATGATAGATATGCTTGAAGCAAGGATTCAAAAGTTGGTGATTTGATTCTGTTGTTCAACTCTCAGTTACGTATGTTTCCGAGAAAGCTTAAGCCAAAATGGAGTGGACCTTTTGAAGTGGTGTTTGTGACTCCGTTTAGTGCACTTGACTTGATGAACAAAAATGGGGAAGTTTTCAGAGTGAATGGGCATAGGGTCGAACACTACCTGGGCAAGATTGATGACAGCCACGTATTGATACCCAATATTTCCCTATGTATTTTTGTACTCAAATACATTAAAAATTAGCATATGTAAGCATCCACAAAGGTTTTGGTATTTTTTTTCCAATTTTTCAAGATTTTTAAAACCAATTTATGGCTTATTTTGCAGTATAAAATCTAATAATTATTCCCAAAATTTGTTATTTTGGTGAATAATTTATTTTATTCTCACATTTACACAACAATATAATTTACATGATTTTTACATAATTTTACAAGTTCATTTGGTATTTCCAAACAAAAATTGCATAAATTACAATTTAGCCCATTTCTCAATTTAATAGCACTTGTAATCGCAAAATTATTTCCAATAGTTTTAGATTAGTACTTATGCATTATTCAATTTTAGCCCTAAACCTAACCCCCAATTACACTACCCAAATTCAAAATTACTTGACCCATATCCTAATCGAACTAACCCGCCCGCACCCCTATTTCTAATCGTGGTCGTTGATCATTTCAATCAATGGTCCACGATTGGCTTACCTTAATTAAACCTCTAACGAACCCTAATCCCCCTCATTTTCACATCATAGCGGCCTCTGACTCCCTCCCCTTATCAAACTCTTTCGAGTGTTCTTGAAACCATAATCACCTTCTCCCCATTTTCGACCGCCAACTCACCGGAATCCATGGCTACCCGGCCATGGATGATCTATGTTCATCTCCCATCGTTCTTGTGTACTCGGTGCTCGAGGGTTTGAGGTTAGACCTCAAAGGTCTCCACTCAGACCTCCACCGACTTATGGTTTCCGGCCATCTCCGGCTTGGCTGCAACATATCTTTGCATGGTGAGCCTGCCTCCAGCCTTATCTGACTTAGATCAAACATTTTCGAGACCTTTCTCACTCTAGGGTTCGTTTGAAATCCTAGCTGCTCGAGATTTTTTCTCCATTTCTCTTCAAATCAGTGTGTATTCTTGCTTTACTTTGAGCTTTTATAGCGTTTCCCCAACTTTTCCTTTATAAAATTCATTTTCTTTCAAAATCGCGTCTTTCTGGTTTAGGGTTTTCTGATAAGTTCTTAAATGTTTTCCGAATCTTCTTCTTCTGTATGTTTTATATTCTTATGTGGTTCTTATTCTATGTTTTATGTACCGTTTTGTTCTTCTTTCTATTATGTTCTCACATGCTATGTTTCTATGCTATGTTCTGCTATTTGCCTTCCACTATGACCTGATTTGATTCTTCTACTGCATTTTTCAACCATGTTCATTAAGTGTTCTTGTTGTTCCTACTTAACCTTGCTTAATCTTCTCTATGTTTGATTCTAGTCGAAAAACCTATTATTTGGGGGGTTTTTGACGAATATTGCTTTGTGTGTTTAGACTAGGGTTCTGTTTGTACCCTGGACTCTCTCAGACTCACTGTGAACCCACATACTGAGCTTGAATCCTTTTTATTTATGCTTTTATCTATACCAAACCCCTCTTAATAGCATGACAACCCTTTTTATATGTGTTAATCTTTCATTAAAAAGGTTTTCAATTTATGTTTGAATCAGAATCCTTTTGATTTAGGGTTGATTGATTGCTACTGACTCCCCCTTGGTAAAACCTTTTCCTTAGTTGCAAATCTTTTATTCCTTGATTTCCTTGGTACTGACTGGTTTTTACCTTATTTGTTTATCCGTATATTTCAAAATTTCTTCCCTTAATAAACATTTCTATGTATTTACCCCTGATTGCCTACTTTATGCAAACAGTTTGTTTGATTTTTCTTTCCTTAAAGAACTCTCACCGTTTGAGTCTGAATTCCGTAATTAAAGGAAGTCTTTTGTGATTTTATTCTCAATTGATATTCAGTTATTTAACTTATTTCCTTTCCTTATTTACTGTCTACCTTCAAACTATGAAAACCCCTTCACCTTCATTTCAAAAAACACGAACAATACAAGTTCACACTCAAAAATCTCTCTTATCCTCTTTGCTTTTCTCTGTTACTTGTTCTGCTACTCGAGTTTGGCCGGCTGAAAGCTAAGGCTAAACTATAAGGTTCCATTTGCCCTATTTGCTTTACCATTTGAAGTTGCAAGCTGGTAGGTCTATGATTTAAGGACATCTCCAAAACTACATGTTTAGTTGTTTCTTTTCACATGTTTGTGTGTGTTCATTATGCAGTTAAAACATTAGCATGTATATCCCTACCCCTAAACTCATATGTTTTAATACTGTGTGCTTATATGAATGCTTTCATGTACTTCCCTCTCCCCAAATACCTTTAATCTGCTTCTGTTTGACTTTGTTTCTGTGCTTATGAAAATGTTTTTCATATTTGATCCCTTTCCCTGACCCCCTTTTGTATGTGAGTATTGTTTTCAATTAGAGTGGTACTCTATTTCCACCTTTAGTTCAGAACCATGTTGTTCTAAACCTCTATTAAAATCAGTCTCATTCTCTTACCCTCGTTTATGTGTTGAGCTTAACTCAAGTCTGTTGATGCCCTAATCATCATACAAGCAAGAGTCTTACTTTATTTCAAGTCTGCTCTTATTTGTATATGCTATGTAAAGGTATGGGGTGTGCCAGCCCTGTTCATGGCTAGGTGTGACCACCTTTTGCGTGGGTCTTCCTCGGATCCCTCACTTTATACTTACTCTTTGTTTTTTAAGCCCACCCCCTCTGGTAAGCCATGCTTAGCGACCCTTGAGTTCCCTCTGAACTTGGATACCTAAGGGCTTGTAATTCCACACCTTGCACTACTCTAATCATTATTTAAGGTGAAAGCTTTTCCTGGGCTTCCTGAAAGCCCTTGGAACTTTGAAACACTCTAATAGAAAGCCTTGTAATCTAGAGCCTGGAATTGGTAAAATAGATATGTTGGACATTAAGGTTGTTTTAAGCTTCCTCGGGTCCATTTTAGCTTTGATGTACTTATTTCCTTAGTCTTTTCGTTCCTTTTATGTAACGACGCTTTGTAAAAGAATTTGGGGATATAGTAAACGGGTGTGGGAGGGGTTTATATTTCTGTTAACCATAATATAAATCATGCCTATATGATTTTTGTACTAGAAATCATGCCTATAGGACTTCAATATTGCATCTTATCTAGCAAATCATGTCTATACGATTCATCCTATTGCAAATCATATAGTAACCATGCCTATAGGATTCCATATTGCATCTTATCTAGAAACCATGTCTATAGGATTCTAATATTACATCTCATCTAGAAACCATGTCTATAGGATTTCAATATCGCAAATCACTAAGAAATCATGCCTATATGATCTTAACATTCCTTATAGAAATCCTGCCAATAAGTCTTTAACATTCCGTAATCAAGTGCATAAAAAATTCATATCGATAGGGACTGTATAAAAAATGCTAGGCAAACAGTATGTCCCTTGAACGTTTAAAATCAACAACAAACCAATCAGTAGATGTCGCGCCTATAGGGTTCGAACTCGCCTAATTTGTTAGACGCCTTCAATAAAAGGGTTTGTCCAATACTGCCTATTTTTGAAATCTTATCAAATCTGCCTTCTACGCTATTTTAAACCTATAAGAATCTTTTAATGCCAAATTTGTAGTTTTCTGAAATCAACCTCTCTTTTCCTGTATAATCCGTACTTCCATACTTTTATTGCACCACTTTACATAAAGCAATTCGTTTATTCTATTTCTGAATTTTTTGAATCCCAAATTCTTGTTTCAAAATCATCACTGGTTTCCAAAATGCTTTGAGTTTCAACAAACCATATGTGGGGGGCTCAAAGTAGACTTATATCATACTTTATGTGTTAAACTAATCTATACATTATCAGTTTTAAACTCAAGACCAAATCGATAATTGCAAGTCATGCTAAACTAATTGTTGTTGTGATTTGCAGGGTTTTGTACGAGCCTTTAAATGTCTGATTTGTATACCCTTATGTGGTATTTGTTTGGTTGATGCCTTAGCATTTTTACCTTTAAAAACTCCATATATGTCTTATCCTTCTTCCCCCTTATAGGATTAGAAGTCCTAATACCCCGGGACTAATAGGTTGGGAGAGGTATTAGCGTGCAATAAGTAAACGATTCCAAACACATTTAAACACCTTAACGGGATAGGAAGGGTATGATATGGAGATGATGACGATGCAATAATATCTTAAAGCGACCCCTCTTTGGGAATATGTGCGGGATATTGTATTCAATGATCCATATTATAGTTAAACCTAGGACCCCCTTACCTTTTACTTTTGTTTAAATATTTTCTCTAAAATTTCCCTTCTACTTGTGCTATTCTTCTTTCAAACTTTACCACTACTTTTATATTCTTTATATGCATACTTGCTTGTTTAGTTATATTCTTCTTAAAGTCACATCTAAGCAAGGCCGGGAACCACACTAGTGGATCTTGAGGGTGCCTAACACCTTCCCCTTGAGATAATTTCAAGCCCTTACCCGAACTCTTGTTTTAATTTAAAATCTTCTTTTCTTCTTAAAGTGTCCTAATGCACTATAATTATTAGATGGTGACTCTTCAAGTTCCATAACCCAATTCCCAAAAGGGAATAAGAGTTGTTTTGTCCATAATATCGTAACCCCGATTTTGCTTCTTGTAGGAGGGGAAAAAGGGGCGTCGAGAATGGCAACTCTGGTGGGAATTTTATTTAAGGCTTTTACCATTACTTGCTTTTGTGACTCTACTTGTTTATTTTAATCCCATTTATTTTTGTTTTGATTATTCCATCACAATTACTAACTTGACTCTTCATGTTTTCTTCTTTCCTTTAACTACTTTCTTTACCGCTTTATTATTTCAATGTTGTTCTAATTTCAAGCAATCATTGTAAGCATTTATAACATGAACGTGAAAATACATACAATTTGTTTCATTATTGTATTTGCATTTCTCAACATCATATTCCACTCGAGCCAAAACAAATCCTACAGCTATGCCTATAATGAGTTGTTGCGCCCTTCCAATATTATAAACCCCTTAAATATAGCAAAGCCATATTTGCGGTAAAACCAGTCGATCAACGGTATAGTCGATGGTTCCGCGCCTTTCCCTCTTGAGTTGTCCGCTCAAGGGTACCATGTCTAGCACATCAAAAGTAGAAACTTTACTCCTTTAAATTGTTCATGCATCATGGTCAACCCTAGCTGAGTTAGTTATGTTGTCCGTATAATGACCCATAAAGATAGCCTAAACCAAAATCGATCGGGTTTCGTGAAACCCTTACGGACACCTTCACGTTATGTGCATTTATTTGGATAACTGAATGCTTTTTGCTAATTATTGATTTAAATAGTCGAGTCTGGGGGGTTAAGGGACTAACACTTTGTTTTGTCAGAAATGAGGTACGAGGTCCCCGGATTTGGTATAGTATCCAACATCCACCCAATGTTGCTAAGCTAGTGGGAAGAACGTCATAGCACTAATCGAACCCTCGTCCGTAAGCACTTAGGGAATCTGCCTTCGCCTTTGGAAATCCAACCCAACAACAAAATCATTGGGGCTGCCACTTTGTCTTGGGATGGTGCTCGATCAGTGTTCTGTTTCAGGGATTTGGAGATGACCTCTTTGCTAGAAGAAATTGGGGGCCTAGCTGACATCCCTTAGGAAACGCTGGGTATGCTCATGTCGGAGAATCGCAAAAGTAGAGGTTTCTTTAAAATGATGGGACTCAAGAAAAATCCCAACCTTTCTTGCTTAAAGGACCCTAACATACCAGTCGACTCCCTATATGAGAGATACGGCCACAGTAAGTCCTATCGCACCTACATGGATAAATTTGCCCTCACTTCTTTGGGCCACATAAGTAGAAGGGTGTTTGTGTTAATGTATTTCTTCTTGGGTATGGTAATTGTTCCTATGAAGAAGGGTAGGATCCACACTAGACTAGCTACGGTTACCAAGACTTTAATGGAAGGGATCGATGGACAATCATTCAGCATAGTACCTATGATCCTCGTAGAAATCTATCGAGCCGTGGGAAAGTGCCAACAAGGGGCTCCACATTTCGAGGGTTGTAACGTATTACTTCAGCTATGGCTCCTAGAACACCTTTGAAAAGGTGACTACAGACAGGAAGTCATATGTAGAGAGTGGGATTACCATATCACTTTTCATCATCCAAAGGGAATGAACTTCATGCCCTATATGTTCGCTCAGCCAGAGGACGCCAGTGGATGGGTAGAGTTATTTGAAAATATTAAAGAAGAGCAAATCAGTGGATGTTCGAGTGGTTCCCAACAGGGGAGTTCATTGTTTGTTCTTGAGATGCACCGTTCCTCATACTCATTGGCTTGACGGGAACTCATCCTTATGTCCCCCTCCGAGTGATATTGCAAGCCGGAAGGAAACAAATCATACCCAGGATAGAAAAAATGAGTCATTTCAGGGCTGACTTTCAAAATGACGATAGCCTGCACAAGTGTCATGCTCAGCATATGTGGCACTACAAGCTCGTTCTAGGGAAGGATTCTATTGAACCATACAGGTATCATGCCGGGTGTGTGCCGCACTACACAGGTTGGTCAGAAGATGATCACATTGGTTTGGGTCGTGTGGGGTTCATCCATGGTCACAGAATTATTGACAAGAAAACAAAAGCGTAAGTCAAGTACAAGCAACTGCGCAAGAGAATGAGAGAATGAGAGAATGTGAAAATGAACATCGGGAAATATAGGAAGCCCACAAGAATCAAATCAACGAGTGGAGAGATATGGTTGCCAACGCCAACAATGGTTTGGGGTATCTGGAGCAAGGTTTGGTAGAGTTGGAAGGAAAGTTCTTGCAAAGGATCAAAGACTGTCAGAATGCTGAGGGAAGCGTAGGCGGACATTTGGCTCGAGCCTACCTACTGTTAGGGATGCGCGAGTTGATGCAGCTGTACGAGGGAGGCAAGAATGCCGAACTTGGCGAAGGTACCTCTGGGACCAAGTAGTTATGATTCTTTTCTTTTGCTTTAATGATGTAATAAGGCCAATGGCCATTAGTGATATTTTATTTAGTATCGCTTTGGGATTCGTCTTATTCTTATCAATAAAATGAAGCATTTAGAATTTTGAATTCTCTAAATTTTATTTGTCGCTAGGCCTACCTCGGGCACAACGAGGCACCTAAATTAGGAACCGAATTATATTCCCACATAATGTGTTTAAATATTGCAACATTATTTATCAGAATCCACACTAACTTTTTACCTTTTTTCTTTTATTTTGATTCCCCTCCCCAAAGGTTAGTTCATGAATTCTGGCACCATCACCATACTCCACAAGATCAAAGGGTCCTCCACCTCTTCCTCCTTCGAGTCCTCCCAGAAACAAGAACAAGAACAAAATGGAAGATAAACCAATGCTAGAAAGCAAGTCGGAGAGGCTTCAATCACCAAAGAAACTGCTTATCACCTAGAGCAAACTTTGCTATGATTTCGAGAAGAGTTGGAACAGGTCCGGAACATGGCAAGTCTGTCGATCACTCTTGTTTCTGCTAATGCCAACAAATCACCACCGCCACCACCAGCCTAGCCTGCTCAGACCCAAATGTGCAACACATGCAACAATGCTCCACTGCTTATCCCAGAGCCCCAAAACACCACAGATAACCAGAACACTCATGTCTTTGTGGATGCTATACCACATTACGGTCAGCCAATCACCAATGTAGCCGAGTCGGATGACAAAAGCTCCCTCATTTAGCCGCTGAGATTAAGAAGTTGACTAGCCGGGTTCAAGGTTTTGAAGGTAACAAAGGTATCGAAGGGTTGAATTACGAAGATCTCTGTATTCTGCCAGATGTTGAACTCTCGGAGGGGTACAAACCTCCCAAGTTCGAAATGTTCGATGGAAAAGGTGATCCTGGGGTTCACTTGAGAATGTATTGTTACAAGTTAGTAGGAGTCGGTAGGGATGAGAAGATCCATATGAAGCTATTCATGAGAAGCTTGAAGGGTGATGCCTTATCCTTATATATTAGCCAAGATGCAAAAAATGGACTAGTTGGGTAAGCATGGAGACTGATTTCGTGGATCGATTCAGGTTCAAACTGAGAATGCACCAGATATGTTCTATATTCAGAATCTTAAGAAGAAGCTCACTGAGACCTTTCGCGAGTATGCTACTCGTTGGCGTCGTAAGCTGCTAAGGTCAGACCAGCCTTCAAAGAAGAACAAGTGAACATATTCTTTGTCCGTGCTCAAGATCCGCAGTACTATGGAAGATTGATGCTAATTGAGGGTCCAAAGTTCTCCGATATCATCAAATTGGGAGAAAGGATTGAAGAAGGCATCAAGAACAGTATGGTTACTAACCTCGAGGCATTGCAAGCTACCAACAAGGCTTTGCATTCTGGTAGCTCTTCAAAGAAAAAGGATGTAAACTTTGTAATGGCTGCGCAAAGAAACAACTCTCCCAGGAAGTACCAAACTTATCCCTCAGCTCCACTCACATATCAGCCTGCCCTAAAATACAGAGCACCATCACCCATTTACCAAATTCCACCACCTACTAACTCACAACCACCACCTACATATCAACTCACTTCACCCAGATATTCCCAACCTGCACCCGTATACCAAGCATATAACTCCCAACCTTCTCACTACCCATCACCACCTACCCGCCAAAGTTTCCTTAGACCTAGACCAAACTTCGACCGCAAACCTCCTAGACAATACACCGCCATAGCCGAGCCAATTGACCAGTTATATAAGAAACTCAAGGTCGCAGGCTACGTTACCCCTATCCCCGCTGTAACTGTAGAAAACCCTTCCCAATTGATCAACCCAAACAAGAATTGTGCATATCATTCTGGGATGAAGGGCCATACCATTGATGAGTGTCACTTGTTAAAACACAAGATTCAGAATCTGATTAAAAACAAGATCATTATTGCAAGTGAGTCTGCTCCTAATGTCTGCAACAACCCTCTCCCTTACCACATGGGTGGAAGCATCCACATGATTGAGATCAAAGATGATTGAGACCCTAAGGGGTCCATCGGTTTGATAGTTGAAGGAGATGAGCCTAAGAAGCCAACGGTTACTCTCAATCCCATTTTCATCCAGATTCATCCCTCTGAGGGCGACGTGGTAAATGTATCCATGCCACTCGAGTTTGAAGTACCATCTACAAAGGAGCCAAAACCAATTGAGGTTGAGTTCAGAGTTCCAAAACCACCTACGCCTCTTGAAGTTACTGCGTTTCCTCCCAAGGGACCTATTCCAGTCTCCATGACAAACATGACCCCGTTTAAATCAAATTCTATACCTTGGGATTACACCGATGTGGCTAGAAGGAAGGGAAAGATGGATACTAGAGAAATGAATTCCCCATAGGGCATGACTAGGACAGGCAGGGTATACACCCCGGTACATTTGGCAGAGTCTAGCAAGCAGGCTTCCGGGCGAGCTGCTAAAACTGGACCCGATGACCTATGGAGAAAGGTACAGGTCAAAAAGTACTCGGTCGTTGAGCAGCTAAAAAAGACGCTGGTGCATATTCTATTCTGGCCCTCCTACAAAGCTTTGAGGCACATAAAACGCCTTGATGAAAATACTAAGTGAAGCTTACGTTCCCAACAACATGATAGGAGGCGAAATGGCAAACATGGTGGGACATATACTGGAAAGCCATAAGATAACCTTCCACGAAGATGAATTACCACCAGAAAAGCTTGGTCACAATAAAGCATTGCACATCACTGCGTAATGCGAGGATCACTTTATCACAAGGATTCTAGTTGACGGGGGATCCAGCCTCAACATTTGTCTGTTGGTCACCCTAAGGATATTGGGCAAGAGATTGCACCAGATCAAGGACGGGGATATCGGTGTCAAGGCTTTTGACAGATCTCAGAGGTCCACCATAGGGGAAATTAGCTTATGCCTGTACATGGGACCCAGCTAGTTCGACGTCGAGTTCCAAGTCATTGACATACCAGCATCCTACAACTTCTTGCTAGGACGACCCTAGATCCACGCCGCTAGGGCTGTGGCATCAACATTGCATCAAGCAGTTAAATTTATTTGGAATCATCAGGAATTAATCATTCATGGCGATGGTAGTAACCCCATATAAAGTCGCCAGGCTATCCCGATGATCGGAGGAAGAAGGATAATAGATGGAGAAACATACCATCACATCGAGCGAGTCGATGCCATAGACAAGGGTAAGTGGTGGGATAGAAAAATTGAGAGCATTCTGAATTGGAGCGGATACGAGCCCGGAAAGGGGCTTGGCAAGAATCTCCAGGGTATCACCAAGCCCATCCAGTTGAAGAAGCATGGAACCACGTTCGGCCTAGGTTGTGAATACACTTGGGAGGAGTTCCAGCACTGGTCGCCACCATGGCGTGGTCCCTACTACCCACTGGATCTCCCTCTGCCCCGATTAGAGAAGACCTTTCAGCCCGCTGATCTTATATTAGAGGAAGATGAGACGCTAGCAGCCATGAAGAACCTGTTTTTGGAGGATGACATGGATTGTTGTGTTACCTTCGAGGAGGAAGGGGAGGAAGGCCCTTCCATTCAAGCTTTGAACCAAGGAAAACACCTCATCAATTAGTCAATCAAGACCACCAGTGCCTGCAGAGCCTCAAGGAAGCAAGGGTAAACGAGACATATGCATTGCACTTTGCTTTTAGTTAATTTTACTTTTCAGCATTGTTTTTACTTTCGAAAAGAGCTCCGATGTTTCAGAAAATTATGAATTTAATCAAAAGTATTTTCCAAGTTTATCTTTATATTTCGCTCTCATTTATTTTCTTTACCATTTACTTTATTTTACACAGTATTACTACTATGTATCTTGATGATGAACCAACGACTATAACGTGCAATGAGACAATGCGACAAACGGACTTAGATTCAGATGAGGATAAAATACCAGAAGAGGTTGTTAGAGAAGTCGAGGATTTTGAGAATAGACCTAAGTCTAACTTAGACAAAACTGATGTCATTAATTTGGGAGACGTATAAAATGTCAAGGAAACATGAATCAGTGTACACTTGCCACCGTCAGAAAAGGAAGAATACAGAGAGTTTTCGAAAGAGTGTGAGGAAATATTTGCCTGGTCGTATGAAGATATGACCAGCCTCAGCACGTCCATTGCGGCTCACAAGTTACCGACGGATACGGCATGCCCGCTGGTCAAGCAGAAACTCAGAAAGTTCAAGCCAGACATGAGTTTGAAAATCAAAAAAGAAGTCACCAAGCAAGTCAAAGCCAGGATTCTCAGCGTGGTAGAGTATTCAACATGGTTAGCCAACGTTGTATCAGTGCCAAAGAAGGACGGGAAGGTTAGAGTTTGTGTCGGCTACCGGCATCTCAACCGGGACAATCCCAAAGACGACTTTCCTTTTCCAAATATACACATATTAATCAATAACTGCGCCAAACATGAAATGCAGTCGTTCGTCGACTGTTTCGCTGGGTACCATCAGATATGGATGGACGAAGAGGATGCAGAGAAAACGACATTCATCAAGCCGTGGGGAATGTACTGTTACAGAATGATGCCTTTCAGCTTGAAGAATGTTGGTGCTACCTACATGGGAGCCATGACCACAATCTTTCATGATATGATACACAAGAAGATTGAGGTATATGTGGATGATGTCATTATTAAATCTAGAAAAGGTGCAGATCACTTGGAGGATTTAATAAAATTCTTCAACAGAATGAGGAGATACAACTTAAAACTGAACCTTCCAAGTGTGCATTCGAGGTCCCAACCCGTCAAAGGTCAAAGCCATTCAAGAGTTGCCACCACCTAAGAACAAGAAAGAGGTATTGAGTTTTCTTGGGAGGCTCAACTAGATCAGCCGATTCATAGCTCAGTCCACTGTCATGTGTGAACTCATCCTCAAAATGCTAAAGATAGATGCCGCCACTAAGTGGACTGATGATTGTCAAAAGGCTTTCGATAGAATCAAGGAATACTTGTCAACCCTGCCAGTCGTGGATCCACCCGAGCCGGGGAGACCTCTATTGCTTTATCTCGAGTATTGGATGGGGCATTTGGTTGTGTTTTGGGACAACATGACAAAACAGGAAGGAAGGAGCAGGGCATCTACCAACTCAACAAGAAGTTTACCCCTTACGAGGCTCGGATTCCTTATTAGAGTGCAATTGTTGTGCTTTAACCTGGGTAGCTCAGAAATTGAGGCACTATTTCTTCTCTTACACCACTCATCTCGTATCCAAGATGGATCCATTGAAGTACATCTTTCAGAAGCCCATGCCTACAGGCAAGCTCGCCAAGTGGTAGATACTGTTAAGTGAGTTTGACCTCATTTATGTTACCCAGAAGGCAGTCAAAGGACAAGCCTTGGAAGACCATCTCACCGAGAATCCTGTAGGAGGAGAACACGAACCCGTAATGACGTATTTCCCTGATGAAGAAATAGCCTTCATAGGAGAAGACATTGCAGAATCATTTGATGGTTGGAGGATGTTTTTCGATGGAGCCGCAAACTTGAAAGGATCAGGTATTGGAGCAGTTTTGGTATCAGAAACTGGTCAGCATTGCCCGGTGTCCGCCAAATCAGATTCCCCTGAACCAACAATATGGCCGAGTATGAATCCTTCATCTTAAGGCTCAAGCTGGCCATTGACATGAATATTCAGGGACTGCTAGTGATCGAAGATTCGGACCTACTCAGACATCAAGTTCAAGAAGAATGGGCAACCACGAATTCCAAGATACTCCCCTATATACACCATGTGTAGAAGTTGAGGAAAAGATTCAAAAAGACGGGGTTCCAGCGTGTTCCCAAAACACGAGACGAGTTTGCCGATGCTTTAGCCACTTTATCATCCATGATCCAGCATCCATATACAAACTTTATTGATCTCATCCCTGTCAAGATTCACGACCAGCCAGATTATTGTGCTCACATCGAGGAAGAAGCCGATGGGAAACCTTGGTTTTAGGATATCAGAGAATATTGGACAACAGGAGAGTACCCAGAGCTTTCCAATGCTACTCAGAAACGAACACTTCGGAGATTTTCCAATAATTTCTTTCAATGCGGAGGAATCCTATATAGGAAGACTCCTGATTTGGGATTGTTTAGGTGTGTCGAGGCAAAAGAAGCAACCAGACTATTGGAGGAGGTGCACGTGGGGACTTGTGGACCGCATATGAATGGTTTCTTTTTGGAAAAGAAGATACTTCGAGCAGGTTATTTTTGGATGACTATGGACACAGACTGTATTCAGTACGTCCAAAAATGCCACCGATGTCAAGTGCATGCAGATATGATAAAAGTGCCTCCAAATGAGCTTACTGCGACAATCTCATCATGGTCGTTCGCCGCTTGGGGTATGGACGTCATTGGACAAATAGAACCAGCCGCATCAAACGGGCACAAGTTCATCCTAGTGGCAATTGATTACTTAACCAAATGGGTTGAAGCAGCATCATACAAGACAGTCATCAAGAAGGTAGTTGCATGTTTCATCCGAGATCGTATGGTTTGTCGATTCGGGGTTCTAGAATCAATCATCACCTACAACGACTCTAACCTCAATAGTGACCTGATGAAAACAATGTGTGAAACATTCAAGATCAGACATAAGAATTCAATGGCTTATAGACCTCAGATGAATGGAGCTGTAGAAGCAACCAATAAGAACACCAAGAAGATACTAAGGAAAATGATTGAAAAGCACAAGCAGTGGCTTGAGAAATTATCGTTCACTTTATTGGGATACTGTACCACGATCCGCACATCAACTGGGCTACTTCTTGCATGTTGGTTAATGGTACAAAGAGGTCATTCCCGCCGAGGTAGAAATTCCATCCTTAAGGCTCATACAAGAAGCAGAATAGATGATAACGGTTATTAGCATGCAATAAGTAAACAATACCAACGCGTTTCAACACCTTGACGGGGTGGGAAGGGTAGAATATGGAGATGATGACCGGTGCAGTAATACCATATGCGACCCCTCTTTGAGGAGTGTGTGCGGGGTATTGTACCGATGTGATCCATATTATAGTCAAAACTAGGACCCCCTGTCCTTTGCTTGTTGTATTCATTTAAACTTTTTCCAAAGTAATGCTTTCTTTTCAAATCCATTCTTTCTTCTATTTTTATTTAACTTATGCCTTTCCCTTTTAAAAATTCCTAAGTTGTTTAAATGTTTATCTGTGAATCTTATCTCTCTATTTGCTTCATCTCTTCATAAAGTCACATTAGCACGCCGAAACCACACTAGTGGATCTTGAGGGGTGTCTAACACCTTCCCCTCGAGATATTCTCAAGCCCTTACCCGAACTCTGGTTTTCTTTCAAAATACCCATCTCATCTTTAAAAGTGTCCTAATGCACTATTATCATTAGGTGGTGACTCTTCCACTACCCAACTCCCAAACTGGAATGAGAGTTGTTTTGCCCATAATTTCATAAAACCCGATTTCGCTTTTGAAAAAGGGGGCGTCGACAGCATGGCGACTCTGCTGGGGACTTTTCTTTAAGGCTTTTACCCTTACGTGTTTTCTGACTTTATTGCTTTCATTACTACCTTTATTTATTGCTTTAATCATTCTTTCATAATTACTAACTTGTTTCTTCATGTCTTTTTTTTACACTATTTTACTGCTTTACTGCCTTTACTTTATTTCAATTCCATCTTAAATTTTTGAGCATCTATGGTAATGATTATCTGATGAAGAAGGAGAGGATTTTGGGTGTTCGACGTGGGAGTTTGAAGTATTGAAGAGGGGAATAGTTGTGGGCGGAGGGATTTTTGTATTAAATTGGTTAAAAATATAAAATACATGTCACTTAACTAATTAGATTGGCGGGCCGGTAAATTTTCCGCGGAAAAAATGAGGGGGAATAAATAACCGTTCCCATAGTAATTTTTTTCACAAAACCGTTGCCATATACAATGTCTATTGGGACGGTTCACAAATTCGTTGCGAAACAAAACTCTATGGCAATGGTGTTATTATATTTGCAACGGTTTGATGTCAATAGTGTGCTGATAGCACCAAAATTCTACGGTAACAGTTTCAACCGTTACTATATCTTTTCTATGGCAATGGCTGGTGAACCGTTACTAGAATAACTGTTCCCATAGGCCCATTTTCTGGTAGTGTAATCCTATTCCATCAAGCCAAAGTTAAATCAAACACTTATCTCGAATCCAAAAATAGCAACTTAAAGCTCAACAATCGCCTTTCCCAAGAATTCAACCCCGAACCAACGATATCTAACATAAATCGATTCAATATTATCAATAATAGCACAAGGATACAATTTCCTAGCTTAGAAATGCAATTTCTAACTTTCTTCCAAAAATACCAAAATCCGACACTAGGCCCACATGATCCAAACTCGAGGCTCAAACCAAAATATAATCACACATAACCCCACGAGTTCAAATATATAATTTTCTTAAACATTCGACTCTAAATTGAGGTTGAATTGCCCAAAATTCTCAAAACCCTAACTCTACCCAAAAGCCCTAATTTCTACCTTGATTTCATGTTTTAGGCTAGGATTTTAGTGATTAGATGAATAAATAGTAAGAAAATGATGTTAAGATTACTTACCCAAAGAGTTATGGAAGAATGAGACATTGAGACTCTTCAACAGGGGGTGGAGAAGGAGGGTTCATGAGTAAAGTGTGTGAAAATCCCGTCACTGTTCTGTTTTTAGGCATTTAAAATCACTGGGCGAAAATGCTCTATGCGATTGCAGGTCCTGGGATGTGATCGTATAGAAGAAAAGAAGGGGGGCTGAACTTTGCTCTATGCCATCGCGAAGCAGAAATGCGATCGCATAGAAGGAATTTCTGGGCCTCAACATTTACTCTATGCGATCGCATAGAAGTAATGCAATCGCACAGAAGGATTCCCTGGACTTCAAGATTTACTCTATGCAATCGCGTAGGAGTAATGCAATCGCATCGAAGGATTCCATAGACTTTAAGATTTACTCTATGAAATCGCGTAGGAGTAATGCGATCGCATAGAACAAACTTATGACTACCAAATTAACCTATGCGATTGCGGAAGAACCAATGCGATCGCATAGAACAAAAAACCAGGACACCAGCAACCAGCAAAAACACTAGATTTTCTAAGTCGAAAACACTCTCACACCTATCTGAAACTCGCCCGAGCCCTCGGGGCTCCAAACCAAACATGTACACTGACTGAAAAATATCAAACCAACTTGCTCGAGCGATCAAATCACCAAAATAACATCAAAATCAAAGAATCAACCTACAAAACTCACGATTTCCATTTCAAAGTTCAAAACTTTCAAATTTTCCATTTTTAGTGTGAAACATGTCAAATGACGTCCGATTTCAACCAAACTTTACAGATAGCGCTTAATGTTATATTTAAGACTTGTACCGGGCATCGAAATCAAAATACGATCTTGATACCATTACTTTTGATCAAATCTCATTTTCATTTTTTCTTAAGCATTTTCAAAAAATAATTTCGCGAAAAAGTTCCGTACTTGGGCCTGGGACCTGGGATTTCGTTTCCGGGAATACGCCTGGGTCCAAATTTCAATGCGGACCCTCCGGGACCGTCACATCACGGGTCCGGGTCTGTTTGCCTAAAATATGGATCAAAGTTAACTATAGCAATATTATAACCAAAATCCATAGCTTTTAACCCATAATTCAAATGTCACCACATAAAATTTTCCGACTTCTCACCCGGAGTATGCAGGCAAATCGAGACAACTTAATAAGAGATTTTCAAGGCCTCATAAGCGCAAAGAGAAAGAGAACTACGGTGATAACCCTTTGGATCGTCACACGATGCACTCACTTTCAACGCACAAAGCTTCAACTTTTAATCAAGATCTATTTTTATTCATGGCCAGCAGTAGTGATGAAGATTATGAATATAAAACAGATCAGGTATTGTCAAGAAAATTCAGGTCCATGGAAAATATTGTTAGGGTTTGCCACGGTTTTCTTTATGTATTTAGATTTTACCAAAGCATATCAATTATAATATCTTTTGACATATTTATTAATTTTCTAATTTATCATCATTAATGCCTTGTTATATTGACCCTAACAATTATTTGCGGTGTTTGGTTGGATATAAAATTATAAAAAGAAATAAGGGTTTTGAATCTTGTAGTGTAAAATTCATAAACATTTAGTTGGTTATAAATCATTTCATTAAGAATATAGTAAAAAATTTAAAGTAGAGTTGTTTCTGAATAAGGAAGTACGAATTTTCACTGAAAAAGACTAAAAAAAATATGGCACATAAATGGAACAAAGAGTACATAATTTTACATGATATTATTTCTAATTGGAAAACCAAAAAGGTTTTTCTTTTACTGAATTTTTTCGAATTTCTGAGCACTTCTGACTATAAAATCGAAAATAATGGTTTTATAATATTCTTGTTTATTTACTAAATTCGTATATTTATTTTCAGAAAATAGTGCTATATTGTTCGAATTCACCTAGTAACATTGTCGCTGGTACTATAATCCTTCATTCTTTTTGAAAATTAGAAATTAATAAATTACATGCACATGTGTATTCTTTTTTTTTTTTTTTTTTTTTTTTTTGGAGTACACATGCACATGTGCATTCAAAAATCAAAATGTTGTTCCCAAAAGATGAAATAATAATGGTGCATAATTGAATTCATTTTGTAGTTGTTAGCTGAAAGAGCCACGTCCTCGTAAAACATTAAATTAGAAAGTTGACATGCCTTGATTTATTCAGAGGGACAGCAATTATTACTACAACTAGGTAGCATTTTCTGGAAGATGCATTGATGAAATTGTCCTGCGCCTCATTCTTGTGGGACATATGGACGAACCTCAACCTATGGTCAGAAAGGGAAGCCTTTTTTTTTTTGGCGTAATTAATACTGACATTTAAACGTGTTTAATTAGTATGAGAATTGCCTAAGAAACATCTTTAACTGGAAAGAGATCATGTGTAAGTGAAAAATCGTGTCAACTTAGTTGTCTCCGTATGTATTACACCTTTTGTTCAAGGAATAGATTTATGTTGTTCGTGCTTTTTGAAAATATTCTTGAATTCGTGTTGGAGTTTCAAAGATATTAAAATTTTGAAGGATCTCACAAGAAATTCAATAACATTTTTTGGAAGTTCGAGTAACATAAAACATAAGATTTATTCACTTAAAATTGCATTGTATAAATAGGTATATATATGGAAAATCTCTTAATTCTTTATATGTTTACATCTTCATATTTTGAATACCCTTAACGAAAATTTCGATTCCACCAGCTTATGGCTATGAAGTTGTAACGACAATAACCCAATATAATTTCACGGGTAGATTATGGGGCTATGAAGTTGTAAGAAAAACCCTAATAATATGGGTCATTTCCTTCGTTTCAATTTTCAAACTTTATTGATTGCCATTAATAAGTACTTCTTCCGGTTCAGTACAAGCAACTTTTTGAATTAACTATTATTTTAGTTCATAATAAGTGTCTTTTTATATAATTAAGAATGAATTAATTTAATTTTTTTAAAAATTTACCCTTATTTATATATATTAATGTGTGAAGTTAATAATATGTAACTTTTAATTAAAAATAACTTAATCAAAATACTTTTATTTTCTGGTAGTTAGTATTTCTTTTAGCGCTGCACCAACGCCAAAAAGTTCACTAATTATAGTCCGGCGAGAGTATTAATTTGGATGGTCGACATCCAGCACCCATGTACTCGAAAAGTCAATTCGTGTCAATTAAGTTTTGATTTAATGCTTAACATATTTAGTTGAGAGTTAAAAGATCAACTAAATTAATTAAATAGTCAATAATTATGCATAGTCGGTACAACAAAATTGTCGATGCAACGCTGATTTATTGGGGACAAAATACGGCTACTATTCTTACTTTTTTCTTTCTCAACTCTAAGAAAATAGACAGGTGCACATCTACTATATAGTCACAAGAGCTAGTTGTCAGTCCATTAAATAATGAATTACTTCATAAATAAAGTCAGTAGCAATAGCACGGATTAGTTTCTTTTTAGTTTACATTTTAAATTTCCATCAATAACAATAGTTGTTCTTAAGTTACAGGGACTGAAATTTAGTTACTTGTGAGTTTTATCCAATAAATCACACTGTTAATATTTACTTCCTCCGTTTCAAATTAGATGATGTATTTTTTTTTTGTCTGTTCCAAAACATTTTTAAATTTGAAAATAATTCTACTTTAAATCTTAATGAAAAGTGTTTATAGTTACATAAATATCATGACTCCGTAAAACTTTTACCCTTTAACTTTTTAAGATCATAAGTTTCATAAGTTTTGTTTCTTCTCCTTAACTCCGTGCCGAGCCAAATGGGAGAAATTCAAAAATAACCAGATTTACCTGTAGTCGTTAAAAAATAGCTCAGTTTCAAAAATAATCGAAATTTAACCATTTTTCAATAAAAATAGGGCGTCCCCTTTTAACCTGTAGCCGCATTGTTTTTCTGTTTCCATCCGTACCAACTTTTTAAAAAACTTCATCTTCCACTTCTCCTCCTCTTCTTCTTCTTCTTACAGTTTTAGGGCTGAAGTTTTCTAATTACAACATTATAACATCAGCTCTAGAGCTTAAGTTTTATTTTATAACTAAAAAACATAAACTCTTTTTTATTTTATAACTGGAATACTTAAACACTATAGCTTAAGTTTTTATTTTATAACTGAAAAACTGCTTAAGTTATTATTTTATAGTTGAAAAACCTAAGCTGGAATACTGCTTAAGTTTTTGTTTTATAACTGGATAACGTAAGCTGGAAAACTGCTTAAATATTTATTTTATAATTGCAAAACATAAGCTGGAAAGCTTCTTATGTTTTAATTTTATAACTGGGAAACTTAAGCTCTAGAGCTTAAATTTTTATTTTATACTGGAAAACTGCTTTAGCTTTTATTTTATAACTAGAAAACTGCTTAAGTTTTTATTTTATAACTGAAAAACTTAAGCTGGAAAACTACTTAAGTTTTTTTTTTATAATTGGAAAACATAAGCTCTAGAGCTTAAGTTTTGATTATATAATTTGAAAACTGCGTAAGTTTTTATTTTATAACTGAATAACTTAAGCTGTAGAGCTTAAATTTTCCGGTTACAAAGACAAAAACTTCAGTCCCGTGGGCTAAAGTTATGTGAAAAGGCGGGTACGCTTTTAATTTTTTTGCAAAGCGGACACAAGTTAAAATGTGGCACAAAAAGCGGATATAGGTGCAAATGCCCCCACTTTTCATGTAAAGATAAATCTGAACGAAAACATTGTTCAAAATTCGAAAAAATACTCCAGCATAATATGTTGGAGTTACAGTATATTATACTGGAACTCCAGTCTAATATACTGGAGGTCCAGTATGATATACCAGTCCAGCATAATATACTGGAGTTTGGAGCATCGGTGATCCAGTCTACAGTATATTATACTGGCACCAACAAAGTGTTTATAGTTACATAAATATCATGAAAAGTGTTTATAGTTACATAAATATCATGACTCCGTAAAACTTTTACCCTTTAACTTTTTAAGATCATAAGTTTCATAAGTTTTGTTTCTTCTCCTTAACTCCGTGCCGAGCCAAATGGGAGAAATTCAAAAATAACCAGATTTACCAGTAGTCGTTAAAAAATAGCTCAGTTTCAAAAATAATCGAAATTTAACCATTTTTCAATAAAAATAGGGCGTCCCCTTTTAACCTGTAGCCGCATTGTTTTTCTGTTTCCATCCGTACCAACTTTTTAAAAAACTTCATCTTCCACTTCTCCTCCTCTTCTTCTTCTTCTTACAGTTCTAGGGCTGAAGTTTTCTAATTACAACATTATAACATCAGCTCTAGAGCTTAAGTTTTATTTTATAACTAAAAAACATAAACTCTTTTTTATTTTATAACTGGAATACTTAAACACTATAGCTTAAGTTTTTATTTTATAACTGAAAAACTGCTTAAGTTATTATTTTATAGTTGAAAAACCTAAGCTGGAATACTGCTTAAGTTTTTGTTTTATAACTGGATAACGTAAGCTGGAAAACTGCTTAAATATTTATTTTATAATTGCAAAACATAAGCTGGAAAGCTTCTTATGTTTTAATTTTATAACTGGGAAACTTAAGCTCTAGAGCTTAAATTTTTATTTTATACTGGAAAACTGCTTTAGCTTTTATTTTATAACTAGAAAACTGCTTAAGTTTTTATTTTATAACTGAAAAACTTAAGCTGGAAAACTACTTAAGTTTTTTTTTTATAATTGGAAAACATAAGCTCTAGAGCTTAAGTTTTGATTATATAATTTGAAAACTGCGTAAGTTTTTATTTTATAACTGAATAACTTAAGCTGTAGAGCTTAAATTTTCCGGTTACAAAGACAAAAACTTCAGTCCCGTGGGCTAAAGTTATGTGAAAAGGCGGGTACGCTTTTAATTTTTTTGCAAAGCGGACACAAGTTAAAATGTGGCACAAAAAGCGGATATAGGTGCAAATGCCCCCACTTTTCATGTAAAGATAAATCTGAACGAAAACATTGTTCAAAATTCGAAAAAATACTCCAGCATAATATGTTGGAGTTACAGTATATTATACTGGAACTCCAGTCTAATATACTGGAGGTCCAGTATGATATACCAGTCCAGCATAATATACTGGAGTTTGGAGCATCGGTGATCCAGTCTACAGTATATTATACTGGCACCAACAAAGTGTTTATAGTTACATAAATATCATGAAAAGTGTTTATAGTTACATAAATATCATGACTCCGTAAAACTTTTACCTTTTAACTTTTTAAGATCATAAGTTTCATAAGTTTTGTTTCTTCTCCTTAACTCCGTGCCGAGCCAAATGGGAGAAATTCAAAAATAACCAGATTTACCAGTAGTCGTTAAAAAATAGCTCAGTTTCAAAAATAATCGAAATTTAACCATTTTTCAATAAAAATAGGGCGTCCCCTTTTAACCTGTAGCCGCATTGTTTTTCTGTTTCCATCCGTACCAACTTTTTAAAAAACTTCATCTTCCACTTCTCCTCCTCTTCTTCTTCTTCTTACAGTTCTAGGGCTGAAGTTTTCTAATTACAACATTATAACATCAGCTCTAGAGCTTAAGTTTTATTTTATAACTAAAAAACATAAACTCTTTTTTATTTTATAACTGGAATACTTAAACACTATAGCTTAAGTTTTTATTTTATAACTGAAAAACTGCTTAAGTTATTATTTTATAGTTGAAAAACCTAAGCTGGAATACTGCTTAAGTTTTTGTTTTATAACTGGATAACGTAAGCTGGAAAACTGCTTAAATATTTATTTTATAATTGCAAAACATAAGCTGGAAAGCTTCTTATGTTTTAATTTTATAACTGGGAAACTTAAGCTCTAGAGCTTAAATTTTTATTTTATACTGGAAAACTGCTTTAGCTTTTATTTTATAACTAGAAAACTGCTTAAGTTTTTATTTTATAACTGAAAAACTTAAGCTGGAAAACTACTTAAGTTTTTTTTTTATAATTGGAAAACATAAGCTCTAGAGCTTAAGTTTTGATTATATAATTTGAAAACTGCGTAAGTTTTTATTTTATAACTGAATAACTTAAGCTGTAGAGCTTAAATTTTCCGGTTACAAAGACAAAAACTTCAGTCCCGTGGGCTAAAGTTATGTGAAAAGGCGGGTACGCTTTTAATTTTTTTGCAAAGCGGACACAAGTTAAAATGTGGCACAAAAAGCGGATATAGGTGCAAATGCCCCCACTTTTCATGTAAAGATAAATCTGAACGAAAACATTGTTCAAAATTCGAAAAAATACTCCAGCATAATATGTTGGAGTTACAGTATATTATACTGGAACTCCAGTCTAATATACTGGAGGTCCAGTATGATATACCAGTCCAGCATAGTATACTGGAGTTTGGAGCATCGGTGATCCAGTCTACAGTATATTATACTGGCACCAACAAAGTATACTGATTTAACGTATTATGCTGGAAGTTCATACTCAGGTGCACCGAACTCTGGTATATTATGCTAGATAGGTCACTGTTGCAACAAAGTAATGGCTATTTTTCATTGACTTGGTAAACGATGACTATTTTTAAATAATCAGTCCGAAAACTAGCTAGACTGTGTTATTTTTACGAGCTAAACTACCTCATTAAAATTGAAATGGATGGAGAATTTTGTAACTTTGGGCTACAGTTAGGAGTGTCAATTGTCAAACATGGGGCTAACTACTACCAGCTAAACATTCCAGACACAACATTATATATTTCTCCCTCTTATCTGTTTCAATTTATGTGAGCATATTTCTCTTTTAGGTCGTTCCAAAAATAATAATTTCTTTCTAAATTTATTAATAATTTAGCTTAAATTTACAATTCTAACCTTAATGAGAAGCTTTAGTTATAACCACACAAATGCTTTTGACCCCTTTTTGACTTGGTTAGGATTACAAATTTCAAAAGTCTTTATTTTTTAATGAACTACGTGCCTAGTCAATTAGGTTCACATAAATTTGAACGGAGGTAGTACAACTTTTCGGAAGAATAAGTATTGAAAAGTTTATTAATAGAAATATATGGAAACTACGCCGGAGAATTTCCTCATGAAGCAAGACAAAATATAAAATAAATATAGACGAGGAAATAGAGGGAACTACGATTGCGCAATTCGTTTTTTAAACATATAGCTAAATGAAATAGAGCATCAAAGAATTAATCCTCGAGGCACTAGTCTGTCTGTCTAGTCTTTCACCAACCACAACTGCAAAGTGTTATAGCTGCAAAAAGTAGTTGGAAAAGCAAAAGAAATTTAAGAAGAATAAATATATAGATAGCTACTTAATTTAAAGATACATGAACTGCAACATTGACACATTAGCTAGTATTGTGACCAGTTAGATACCTCTACTTGATAAAAATGTATCTATTGAACACCTGATCCTACACACCAGATGCAAGAAATACATGGTGCAGACACGGGTGTCCAAGAGACATACGGATAGCTACAATACTTATCTGGCAATACATGTCAATTTAAAGTGTCTACCCATGTATTTCAAATCCAATTATTATGCACCACTTATTATAATTATATTTGAGCCGAATCAATATTAAGAAAGCCTTCGAAGACCGTCATATGTCTTCAATATCATGATCTTTGTATGAGCTAAAAATTATCATAATTATATGTGAGCCTAATCAATATTAAGAAAGCCTTCGAAGACCGCCATGTGTCTTCAATTTGATTTCAAGAGAGAATGAAGGCGAGGTCGAATACTCAATGAAGGACGAAGGCTAGGTCGAGGACTCCACAGAGGTCGAAGATAAGGACGAGTACTCTATTTAGCAGAGCGCTAACAACCAGTTTTAGAAATAAAACCTTACAAAGAATATTCCAGTGAATATTCCTCACATCTGTGCTATTGGGGTTTTTGTGGCTCATGTGCGCTTATAAATAGAAAGGTATATAGTTATAGGGGAGATTGGACACTCGTAAAAAAGAGCATATTAACATTCTATGAAGATTCTTACTTTATCTTACACATACAAAATACACCTTTTCTCCAGATTTTTATCTATCTTCTCTCCCACGATCTAAGGAGGATCCGAATATTCAAATACTTATCATCATCTAACTTTGTCAAAAGGAACATCAAAGAATCTTATCCTTTTCGGGTGACTCACATGCATTTATTTACATAAATGATATTCATTATTTTTTACTGCTATTTGATGCTACCCTCTTTATTTTTGGATGATCGAATATAGTATTATTGTTGTCAATAGTATCTGTGATACCTCGCTGCAAAATCAGCTAATCTATCTTTTGGATATTAATATTGGCTAAGATTAACTCTACTTTATTGAAAAATCTGCTTGTTTAAACCTAGATCTAAATTTTGGGTCGAACATTTGGTGTCGTCTATGGAAATTTCTTAGCCAATTATTTAGACTCCATTATATTCACAACTTACGTGATTTTTTAACCTAACAAACCACCAAGTTTATCTATTTTCTCTGTG
Organism: Nicotiana benthamiana; assembly: GCA_034376525.1. Taxonomy (NCBI): domain Eukaryota; kingdom Viridiplantae; phylum Streptophyta; class Magnoliopsida; order Solanales; family Solanaceae; genus Nicotiana; species Nicotiana benthamiana. The sequence goes on along the minus strand of CM067341.1, from coordinate 69,078,792 downwards.
CATACACAAGTCTTTATGGCAAGTAACCAAGGAAACGAGACCAAGGCGACAAATTATTTTTCTCTCAACCTCATGAATGCTATCCACGAAGGCAAGGAAACCTATCATGAGAAGCTAGTGCCCACAACCTCTACCAAACGAGAAAGGTGACCTCCACCATCTGCAGTACAACGAACCAAACTGCAAAGGGGCCGCCACGTCTACGGGAGAAGAGGCACCACACATTATGAAAAAGCTCCTTCAAGCATAGCTAGTTGATACCCTAGTCAGTGTGCTTAGTAAAAAAGCTTCTTGCACAACCACAGAAACCCCAAGAATCCATGTAGCATAACGTGGGAACGAACAGGAGGACCAACCAGACCATTTGTGTAACGACTCGACTGATTGTTTTGAGTAATTTCGTTAGATTCGGTAGTTTGAGGTCTCGAGCAGCTTCACATTATGTATATTGACTTGTATGCATGGTTGAATTCAATTTCTGGATGAATCGGAGTTGAATTAGAAGAAAGAACCTAGGTTTGGAAGTTTAAATAGTGAAAAATTGACAAGAATTAGACTTTTGAGTAAACGGCCCCGGAATGGGTGGTGGGTGATCTCAACAGCTTCATCTAGGACTAAGGTGTACGTTCATATTCGGATTTGGAGGTCCGTATGGTAAATTGAGGAATTTTGCCGAAAGTTGGAAAAGTTAAAGTAAGGAAAATGGAGAAGTTTGACCCATTGTTGACTTTTTTTTATTATTGGGGCTGGAATATGATTCCGAGAGTTGGAACAACTGCTGTATGTTATATTGGACATATCTGCAACATTTGGTGTCATTCTAGCTTGAATTGATAGGTTTTGTCACGAGTTTTGGAAGTTAGAAGGTTTGAAAGTTCCTAAGTCTAATTCGTAGGGTTATTCGATGTTTCAACATTATTTGATGTTATTTGAGACCTCAAGAGAGTCCATGTTAGTTTACATGACTTGTTTGTGTGTTTGGACAGGGTCCTGGGGCCTCGGGTGTGTTCGCGATGGGCTACGGGTCATTTTTCCTAGTTTTTGAACTATTGTTGATGCTTCTGGTATCCTTTTTCGTGATCGCGAACCGCCTTCCGCATTTGCAAAGCTTTGTTGCTGAACACTTGGAATTCCTTCTTTGCATTTGCATTAAAAGCATCGTGTTCGCGAAGCTCTGTTTCTTCCTTCATCGTGTTCGCATCCGTCCATCGTGTTCGCATATTTATGCCATCCCATCCTTCACGTTCGCGTATAAGTTCACATGTTCGCGAAGAGCAGTCATTGTTCCCTCAGACTTCCCTTCTTCACGTTCACGAATTCGCTGTCAGATTCGCGATGAGTAACCTGGGCAGCCTTCCTTTTTTTTTTTTCGCAACTCCTCGTTCGTGATGCTTTAAGACCTGGGGAGGTTAAATAGTACTCTATTGCGAGGGTTTTCCATATTTACACTTTTGGAGTTCTAAAGCTCAGGTTTTGGTTATTTTTTGTGGGTTTTTCCAGCAAAACGATTGGGTAAGTGTTCTTCGCCTAGAATTGATTATATTCCATAAATTTGTCTTTATTTGTATCAATTAATTTGTGATTTGAATTGAGTAAAATGTTGGTTTTCGAAGAAAATTCCTAAAATAAAAAAAATGTGATTTGAGGGGCCAAATGGTATCGGAATTTAATAAATTTTGTATGGTTGAACTCATATTGGATTGGGTATTCGTATTTTATAAAATTTATCGAGTTCCGAGGCGCGGGCTCGTGGGTCAACTTTTGGACCAGTTTTTGCATTTTGTTAAAGATTGAGACTTTATGATCCAGAATAATTTCTTATGTGTTTTATTTTTGCCTTGAAGTTAATTTGGGTAGATTTGAGCAATCCATGTTAGATAATACGCTTAACGCTAGAGGGGGATGAATAGCGTTATAATAAAATTTAGCGTAAACTTGCGGAAATTAAAATTTGCAGGAAATAATTAAGTGCGTTAAATAAACAAAAGGAAAGAACGCACCGATGTATTCTGGTTCACCACAACACGTGGCTAGTCTAGTCCCTGAGAGACTCTCTCGAGATTTTCCACTAACTTGTCAAGCTTACGGGTGCTCAACAAACCTTTACAACTTAAGGACACAAGCCTTAACACCTCTGCTCGGAGATACAACACTCCAAGACTTCAACCAAGGAAACACAAGTTCCTTACAACAAGAGAATCACAATTCTATTACAAGTGTAGAAAACACTAAGCACTCAAACAAAACACTCCTTAATGAGTAGATATGAGTAAAAGAAGTAGGCTCAAGATTACAACAACTATGGACAAGACTTTGGCTCTCAAAAGCTTTATGAAATGAATATAAAATGATAAACAATAATATGCAAGCTTATAGCAATAGAATGATCAGTTGTTGTGTGTTGTTGTGTTTAAAACACTGAAATGAAGCTGTATTTATAGTTGAAAAACTTGGCATTACCGTTGCCTAATTGCCAATTAAGAGATGCTGATTTTACTCTGTGACAATCGATTGTCAGGAAGCCACAATCGATTGTTTGCCAATCGTTCCAAAAATCAATCCCAGATTTTACGCTTAACAATCGATTGTCCAAGATCAACAATCGATTATTGGCAACGTTCAAAAAATCATTTCCAGATTTTACGTAAAACAATCGATTATACCAAATCAATAATCGATTATTCAGCAACGTTCAAAAAATCTTTTTCAGATTTCAATATCAACAATCGATTGTACAAAATCAACAATCGATTACCTGACGGTATTTGAAAATTTTACGACAACGGTCAGCTTCACAATCGATTGTGCAATGTTAACAATTGATTATTTATCAGACTTTGAAAATCATTTTAGACCCTGCCTCGTGACAATCGATTGTTATATACTCACAATCAATTATTTAATAATTTTGAAAAAGTCTGGAAGTCACTGCCTCAACACAATCGATTGTCATAAGTTCACAATCGATTATTTTGTGACTTTGAAAAATCTGAAGGCCATTGACTCTTCACAATCGATTGTCATTAGCTTCACAATCGATTATTCTGAGTTTTGAAAAACTTTGATGGACACTGCCTCATCACAATCGATTGTCATAAGGTTCACAATCGATTGTCATGCAGGTTTTGAAAAACCTGATGTTCACTGCCTTAACACAATCGATTGTCATTAGTTCACAATCGATTGTCATGCAGTCTTGGCTTAACATAATCGATTATCATAAGTACATAATCGATTATCTTACTCCAGATTTTAGAGGCATGTTTAAAAATCATTTTGACTAAAGTAAATATGCATGATTTAAAATCGTTTAGCATTAAATTAAATATGCATGATTTTGTAAAAATAATTTTACGAGAGAAGCCATGTCGTGAGTCAAGTTGTCGGATCAAGATCACAATTAAGAACGACTCATTTAAACTATAAAACTTTGTCTTGTGCTTGAATCTCGTTATCCACCAATTGTGCGCTTGTACTTGAACTTCGTCATATATCACTTTGCGCTTCGTTTGTCATTCATCAAAACCTACACATAAGAACACACGTTTTAGTATAAAGCTTTGAGAACGTGTTTCCAACAATTTCCCCCTTTTTGATAATGGCAAACTTTAAGCGGGATATGCAACTTAAACAATTTATAATGACGATTCAAGACACGTAAAGATATGCAATAAGTATGCGATTAGTTCCCCCTCAATATATGAATTCCCCCTCAATTTAAGCTTATAAATATTGAGAGTGCATACCCGTTATCTTCTCCCTTTTGCCATTAGCAAAAATAATATAAGAAGATGCCAAAAATGTAAATAAAACTTGTTATTTATTGGAAAGAAAACGTGATTACTTAAAGAGAGTACAATAACTCAAGTAATAGCAGAACAATCGATTATTGATACGAGATAATCGATTATTTAGACGACAGATACCGAATTTTCTGAAAAAGACTTGATTATTGCGCGTCATGCTTTATAATTCCCCCTACCTTTAGGGCGATACCTGCAAAAATTCGTTAGACGTCTCCGACGCTCAAGTTAGAAATCATGTAAGATAAAAAGATGCAATGCATGACTTAGATCAACGTGGAGTCAAGAATCCCGAGTTCACTACGAATTCGGAAGAAGGACTCTTTCTCTAAGGGCTTAGTAAAGATGTCGGCCAATTGGTCTTTGGTTTCAACAAATTCGATTTCGACATCGCCCTTGAGAACGTGATCTCTTATAAAATGATGTCTAATTTCAGTGTGCTTTGTTCGCAAATGAAGAACGGGGTTCTTCGTCAAGCATATGGCACTAGTATTATCACATCTAAGCGGGATATGATCAAGACTTAGGCCATAGTCCAAGAGTTGTTGTTTCATCCATAGGATTTGAGCGCAACAACTCCCCGCGGCTACATATTCAGCCTCGGTTGTGGACAACGCAACACTTACTTGTTTCTTGCTAAACCAAGAAACGAGAGAGCTACCGAGCAAATGGCAAGTGCCACTAGTGCTCTTGCGGTCCAATTTGCATCCAGCAAAATCAGAGTCGGAATAGCCAACGAGTTGGCATGAAGAACCTTTGGGGTACCATAGACCCACATTGTAGTATCAACAAGGTACTTCAAAATCCGTTTTACCGCAGTAAGGTGAGACTCCTTCGGACACGATTGATAACGGGCGCATAAACACACGCTAAACATGATGTCCGGACGACTAGCAGTAAGATAGAGAAGAGAGCCAATCATACCTCGATACTTCTTAGTGTCGAACTTCCTTACCTTTCTCATCTTTGTCTAGATGATCGGATGTGCTCATGGGAGTCGCCATTGCTTTTGCACTGTTCATTTCAAATTGTTTTAGCAATTCTTTGCAATATTCGGCTTGGCAAATGAACGTACCTTCTTTCATTTGCTTTACTTGTAATCCAAAAAATAATGTTAACTCACCCATCATAGACATCTCAAATTCGCTTGTCATTAAGTCGGAAAATTCCTTGCATAAGACATTGTTAGTAGCACCAAATATGATATCATCCACATATATTTGAACTAATAAAATATCATTGTTTTTATGCTTAACAAAAAGGGTGGTGTCAACTTTCCCCCTAATGAAATCATTTTCCAATAGAATTTACTCAATCTTTCATACCAAGCTCGGGGAGCTTGTTTTAAACCATAGAGAGCCTTTTTGAGTTTGAAAACATGATCGGGAGATTTAAAATCTTCAAAACCGGGGGGTTGTTCAACATAAACTTCTTCTTGTATAACACCATTTAGAAAAGCACTTTTCACATCCATTTGATATAAATTGAAATTCATAGAAGAGGCAAAAGCGAGCAATAGACGAATAGCTTCTAATCTAGCTACGAGAGCATATGTTTCTTCATAGTCAATACCCTCTTCTTGATTATAGCCTTTTGCTACAAGCCTAGCTTTGTTTCTAGTGATTACACCATTTTCATCTAGTTTGTTTCGAAAAACCCATTTCGTACCAATTATGGAATGATTTTCGGGTCTTGGCACCAAATCCCAAACGTCATTCAGTTTGAATTGGTTAAGCTCCTCTTGCGTTGCCAAGGTCCAAAATTCATCCCCAATTGCTTCGGAGATGGTTGTTGGTTCAATTTGAGACACAAAAGCAGTATGTCCTAAGGTGTTCTTAAGAGAGTTTCGGGTACTTACCTTTTCTCCGACGTCGCCAATTACCTATTCGAGAGGGTGATCTTTAATTTTCCTCCACTCGTTAGGCATTTTCGTTTCATTCTCCAATTGTGGCGCTTCCTCCGTTGGTTGTTCCAAGATTTCATCTTTATTTTCCTTAGGCGTTTCCACTTGTATTTTGTCTTTCAAGCTATCTAAAATACCTGCAAGATCAAAACTGGAATCCTTTCTCGCCAAGCGAGCATTATTTTCGGCAAATACAACATGAGGGGATTCCTCCACAGTTTCGGTTCTTTTATTAAAAACCCTATATGCTTTGCTACGTGAGGAATAACCAATGAAAATTCCCTCATCGGACTTAGCATCAAACTTTCCCAATTGATCTTTGCCATTGTTATGAATAAAACATTTACAACCGAATACTCTAAAATGGGAGATATTTGGTTTCCTTCCCTTGTAGAGTTCATAAGGGGTCTTCATGAGTATTGGCCTTATGACTACTCTATTTAAGATGTAGCATGCGGTACTTACGGCATCCACCCAAAAATGTTTGGGAATCTTAGCCTCTTCGAGCATGGTTCTAGCCATCTCTTCGAGACACCTATTTTTCCTTTCCACCACCCCATTTTGTTGTGGTGTACGTGGAGAGGAAAAGGTATGCTCGATACCGAGTTCGTCACAAAAGTCCGCAAAGAGATTGTGATCAAACTCTCCCCCATGATCACTTCTAATTGAAGTGACGGTTGTTTCCTTCTCGTTTTGAACACGCTTAAGAAAATATTTAAAATTCTGAAAAGCATCACTTTTATTGGCAAGAAATAAAGTCCAAGTAAATCTAGAATAATCATCAACAATCACACAAGCATAACGATTTCTTCCTAGACTTTCAATGCGAGATGGTCCAAATAAATCCAAGTGAAGCAATTGCAATGGTCTAGAAGTTGAAACAATATTTTTGGATTTGAAAGATGCTTTTGTTTGCTTCCCTTTTTGACAAGAATCACAGATAGAGTCATTTTCAAATTTCAAATTGGGAAGGCCAATAACTAAGTTTTGAGAAATCAATTTGTTCAAAAGATGCATGTTTATATGAGCAACTCTACGATGCCATAGCCAAGTATCATCCTCTTTGCTCATAAGGCAATCCACATATTCGGGTGAGGAATTAGCAAGATCAACCATGTAAATATTATCCACTCTAAAACCACGAAGGATAATTTTGAAATCACTACGTCTAAACACTAAGCATTCATCCGAATCAAATAGGGCAAGATTTCCCTTGTCACATAATTGACTTATGCTCAAGAGATTATGCTTTAAACCTTTCACAAGTAATATATGCTTAATAGAGGAATTTTCATCCTTACCGACCGATCCGATGCCAATGATCTTTCCTTTATTGTTATCCCCAAATATCACACTTCCTCCTTCTTTGTGTTCTAGTTGAAGGAATTTGGATTCGTCTCCCGTCATATGTTTGGAGCATCCACTATCAAGGTACCATAGTACACTTGATCCCTTCAAACATACCTACAAAACAAGTTAATGCGTTTTAGGTACCCATGCCATTTTGGGTCCTTGAGGGTTAGGCATATTATAATGATGCGATTGAGTGATATGTCTATGTCGTGTAAAGCATGCAAGGTCAATATGACCAATGCGTCTACGATAATGACAAGTCACATTGGGGTTATGCATCCTTCTAGGTTCATAGTAACTTGATGGACGAAAATGAATTACTCTATTTTCATTATGACTATGCACATTTCATGAGAACCATTTCTCCTACTATTAGTTCTAAAATGAGCAGCGTTTCTAGAGTAATGGTCATGTCTAGATGTTCTAGGAGGTTCAAAACTCCTTCTAGTGTTTGGCCTAAAATATGCATCATTTCTAGGGTAGTCTTTTCTAGGTGGTAAGTCATTTCTAGGTCTTCTAAAATGTTCAACATTTGGTCTAACATGCATATTTGTTCTAGGATTGCTCTTTCTAGGATAAGCATTTGTTTTATTAATCCTAGGTTGAGCCTTAGGTGGTTGTGGTTTGGCTTCAACCTTTTCTTTAGGCTCATTCTTAAAACCTATGCCATGCTTGGTTGACTTCAAATTAAAAAGGACCTCATTCAAGTTTTTGTGAGAAGAATTAAACTTATCTAAGGTACCTTTAAGTCTATCTACCTCATTTTCAATATGCATGCAAGAAGAGCAATTTTAATAGAACTTTCGGGCTTGTCGGCGCTTCTTTTTCGGAAAAACTTGTTTTCCTCTTTCAGCTTTTCATTTTCTAAAACCAGTTTTTCTAAATCCTTTTCTTTTAAAGAAAGCTGTTTTTGAAAATCTTTTTCTTTTAGAGAAGCATTTTCTTTTATGCTCTTGACAGTTTTTGAAGCTTTAATAAATTCAGTATATAGCTCATCAAAAGCAGTTTGCATTTCTTCAAGAGTAAAGAAGTTTTTAGAAGAGATTTGACATACCTCATCTTGCTTGTCTTCTTGCGCCATAAGACAAAGGTTTGCGGCTTCGTCTTCTTCTTCTTCGCTTGACTCATCTCCGGAGTCTCCTCCCCAAGAAATGTATGCACTATGCTTCTTAAAAGGTTTCTTCTCCTTTTTGATGTTTGGGCAATTTGATTTGATGTGCCCGGTTTCACCGCATTCATAGCACTTTATTTGCTCGCCTTGCTTTTTGCCCTTTCGTTCATACTCCTTTCGCATGAACTTTTGAAATCTTTTGATAATGAGTCCAAACTCGTTGTCTCCGTCCTCATCAACTTGAGGTTGGCTTGTGCTTGCCTTAAGCGCTATTCTTTGCCTCCTTTGATCATCAACAAGAGGGTTAAGTATTGTAGATTCATAAGTCTTAAGGTTACCTCTTAATGCGTCGATTGTGACATTTGAGACGCCAATGGATTCTTGAATTGCGTCGGCCTTTGATCGCCATGCCGGAGTGAGACTTCTAAGAATTTTTCGAACCAGTTCTCTATCCGTGAATGTCTTCTTGAGGGCATGTAGGTCATTTACGATTATTGAAAATCGTTTGAACATTTCATCCACCTTTTCACCTTCCTTCATGTGAAATAATTCATAAGCATGGGTTAGGAAATCAATTTTAGCTTCCCTTACCTGGTCCGTACCTTCGTACGTAATTTCCAGCTTGTCCCACATTTCTTTGCCGTTGTACAACACGATATTTTCCTGTAATCGTCAGCATTTACAGCACAATATAATAAATTAATTGCTTTAGCATTATTTTGAACCTTTCGGATATCATCCGCGTCATATTCTTCTTCGGACTTGGGAACCCATTCGTTTTCAACCTTTTTCGTTGGAATTTGATTTCCTTCGTTATCACCTTCCAGAGATGAAAGTTCTTTGCTTGAACGAAAATTTTCATCCTCTCCTTCCAGTACGTGTAGTTTGTACCGTTGAATAGAGGTGGTCGTGTGGAGCATTGTCCTTCATCAATTCCTGCAAAAGAGTCGAGAGTAGAAGCCATAAATGGTTCTCTCAAACTGTTAAGTCTTCAGAGAGTTGGGCTCTGATACCAATTGTTAGATAATACGCTTAACGCTAGAGGGGGGTGAATAGCGTTATAATAAAATTTAGCGTAAACTTGCGGAAATTAAAATTTGCAGGAAATAATTAAGTGCGTTAAGTAAACAAAAGGAAAGAACGCACCGATGTATTCTGGTTCACCACAACACGTGGCTAGTCCAGTCCCCGAGAGACTCTCTCGAGATTTTTCACTAACTTGTCAAGCTTACGGGTGCTCAACAAACCTTTACAACTTAAGGACACAAGCCTTAACACCTTTGCTCGGAGATACAACACTCCAAGACTTCAACCAAGGAAACACAAGTTCCTTACAACAAGAGAATCACAATTCTCTTACTAGTGTAGAAAACACTAAGCACTCAAACAAAACACTCCTTAATGAGTAGATATGAGTAAAAGAAGTAGGCTCAAGATTACAACAACTATGGACAAGACTTTGGCTCTCAAAAGCTTTATAAAATGAATATAAAATGATAAACAATAATATGCAAGCTTATAGCAATAGAATGATCAGTTGTTGTGTGTTGTTGTGTTTAAAACACTGAAATGAAGCTGTATTTATAGTTGAAAAACTTGGCATTACCGTTGCCTAATTGCCAATTAAGAGCTGCTGATTTTACTCTGTGACAATCGATTGTCAGGAAGCCACAATCGATTGTTTGCCAATCGTTCCAAAAATCAATCCCAGATTTTACGCTTAACAATCGATTGTCCAAGATCAACAAACGATTATTGGCAACGTTCAAAAAATCATTTCCATATTTTATATAAAACAATCGATTATACCAAATCAATAATCGATTATTCAGCAACGTTCAAAAAATCTTTTTCAGATTTCAATATCAACAATCGATTGTACAAAATCAACAATCGATTACCTGACGGTATTTGAAAATTTTACGACAACGGTCAGCTTCACAATCGATTGTGCAATGTTAACAATCGATTATTTATCAGACTTTGAAAATCATTTTAGACCCTGCCTCGTGACAATCGATTGTTATATACTCACAATCAATTATTTAATAATTTTGAAAAAGTCTGGAAGTCACTGCCTCAACACAATCGATTGTCATAAGTTCACAATCGATTATTTTGTGACTTTGAAAAATCTGAAGGCCACTGACTCTTCACAATCGATTGTCATTAGCTTCACAATCGATTATTCTGAGTTTTGAAAAACTTTGATGGACACTGCCTCATCACAATCGATTGTCATAAGGTTCACAATCGATTGTCATGCAGGTTTTGAAAAACCTGATGTTCACTGCCTTAACACAATCGACCGTCATTAGTTCACAATCGATTGTCTTGCAGTCTTGGCTTAACATAATCGATTATCATAAGTACATAATCGATTATCTTAGTCCAGATTTTAGAGGCATGTTTAAAAATCATTTTGACTAAAGTAAATATGCATGATTTAAAATCATTTAGCATTAAATTAAATATGCATGATTTTGTAAAAATAATTTTACGAGAGAAGCCATGTCATGAGTCAAGTTGTCGGATCAAGATCACAATTAAGAACGACTCATTTAAACTATAAAACTTTGTCTTGTGCTTGAATCTCGTTATCCACCAATTGTGCGCTTGTACTTGAACTTCGTCATATGTCACTTTGCGCTTCGTTTGTCATTCATCAAAACCTACACATAAGAACACACGTTTTAGTATAAAGCCTTGAGAACGTGTTTCCAACAATCCAGAGGTCTTTCACCCGAGAAATGCATTTTAGAGCATTGGTTTATCGTATTTGAGATAAGTATCTTGCCTAACCTTGTGTGGGGGACTTCCCCTTAGGATTGAGTCTTCTTTGCTAATTGTAGTCCATGCTTGCAAGGTGACAAGTGTGTGCTTGGACTTATTTGTGGGAAATATGCTCTAGGGTTCTTAGGTCTTTACGTTCAATTTGTGTAGAGTATTTCATTATTATTGGGTTTAATAATTGCTTAAATTGTCTACAAAAAAGGGTCTGATATATCCATGTACTATGGTAAATTATTTAAATATATCCCTTATTATAATATTGGATCGTTAAAGTCCCTGCCGTCCAACTATCCTTACACATCTGCCCTTAGTTTGACGGAGGTTCCATGTGGCATTAATCCTTGCCTCTTTTTAAATCTGGTCTTATACGAGACGACCCGCCCCAATAAAACCTACAAAGACATAACCCATAACCCGTCATTAATAAACAAAATAATACCCATTTTCCCCATTTCATTTCCTGTTTCATTTTCTATCTCTATAACGAAGCACCTCATGAAGATACTCTCACAGCTTTGTTGATAACCGATTTGAAGTAAATAAATTCCATAAAGGTAATACCTTCTTCCAAGAAAATAATTCGTATTCTCTATATTATTCATCCCTGGGTTGCAATTTTTAGTTTTCTTTTCGTATTTTAGGATTTTTATTCTAGGGTTTTGATTTCTTAGATTCCATCTACATCTAACTAAAGTTTCTGAAATATCATTGATATATCCTTATTTCTTGTTTTTTTCTAGTGTTTGCATGCATGGTTTACCCCTTTTTCTCGTTATGTTATTGCTGAGGTTTTGTGGAGGTTATGTGGGCTTTGTTTGTTTGTTCTTTTCCGTAAAGTATATTCATGTTTTCTGAGGACTCTGAACTTTTCCTTTATTTATTAACAGTAATGGTCCCAAGTTGTATGGCCATTTGATGAAAGTATTCGAGTATGTTGGATTCTTCCTGGGGGGGGGGGGAGGGGGCTCATGTGATAAAAAATATTTCCTTTTGGCATTATTTATTCATTCTCACTACTGACTTTTACATTAATTATTTTCTTTGTTGTTTTTTGTAGGTTATTGGAGATGGTGCTAGTTGACTTGATGTTGAATTACGATGGCGATTGGGTTATTGATCCTAAAGTTGTCTACACGAGAAAATTGGTGAAGACTTGGATAGGTTATGACTCCAACTTACTTTCATACATTAACATAGTCAATGAATACACAAATGAGCTAGAATATTTAGGGGTTCAACAACTTATAGTTGTTACCCCATCTGGTAATTTTTATGTGATTAAGGGGGATGATGGTATTAGACATTTACAAAGGATATTATGCAATGAATTCAATATAGTGAACCTATATGGAATAGATGAATGTGAGCCCTTTATTTGCTCTATTTCCAATATTCAACAATATGAGGAAGAATGTAATAAGATTGTGGATGATGTTGGTACTGATTGTAGCTTAAGTGATATAGGATCAGACTCTAGTACTGATTCTGAAGGATACAATTCTGAAGAATTCGAAGCACTTAAAGCACAAAAGAAAAGGTAAATAAATCAAAAACTTACTAACTTCAAAGAGTTATACAGAGGTATGTCCTTTAAGGACATACTAGAAGCTAGAAAGTGTATGAAGTTATATTCTCTGGCTAAAAATTGGAGAAGAGTGACCTAGAAAGGCTTAGGTATATTTGTGATATTGTTGGTTATCCCTTTGTGTGATTAATATGAAAAGAACAGTTTGGTGGGGTTAAAATCAACACTTTATTTTTTGAACATGATTGTGACACTTCATTTGATAACAAGACTATTGATTTTAGTACCACTGCACAATATTTCAGAAAAAAAAATTACAAGATAATCATAAGTACAAGGTTAGGGAGATGATGTTAGATTTGAACAGAAATTTTGAACTAAATGTTTGTCATGGGAAGCGTAAGAGGGCAAAGAGGATGGTATTGGAGTCACTAGATGGTAGTTTTTCAGATGAGTACAATAAACTAGAGGCATATGCTAATGAATTGAGGGAAAGTAACCCTGGTAGTGATATGGTTGTTACACTTTCAAAGAGTGCACTTGAAGAAGGAAGAAGAAGGTTCATGAGAATGCATGTGTGTTTTCATGCTTTGAAGATAGGTTTCAATCTAGGATTGAGACCTTTTATTGGTTTGGATGGTACCTTTTTGAAGGACAAAGCCAAAGGCCAGCTGTTAGTAGCAGTTGGACGAGATTCACATAATCATTTTTATCCTTCGGTATGGGTAGTTGTTGATAAGGAGAACAAAAATACTTGGAATAGGTTCTTGTAACTGATGCAATATTCTTTGGACCTCAAGGAAGGGGAAGTAATCACCTGCATGTCAGATATGCAAAAGGTGAGGTTTTCTGAAATTCTTAAATTCTGAAATTACTGAAATTACTTTTTACTTGATAATCAATTCTGAAATTTTACTTGTTCTGCAGGGACTGCTTGATGCAGTCACTATAGTTCTTCCCCAAGCACATAACAGGTAGTGTGTTAGGCATATTGAGGGTAATTGGTGCAAACAGTTAAACACTGGGGAAAACAAGAAGCTTTTATGGTGGTGTGTATGGTGCACATATACAGATGATTTCAAGGATCGGCTAGGAAAATTAGGTAACTTGAACAAAGATGTTACAGAGGCTTTGTTGAGGTACCCACCCCAATCCTGGTGTAGAGCATATATGGATACTGTATGCAAGAATTTGTCAGTTGATAATAACTTGACTGAATCATTGAACAAATGGATTGTGGATGCAAGGCATAAGCCTATAATCAAAATGCTAGAGGACAACAGAATCAAGAACATGAACTTGCTAAGAGAATATGAATAAGAAGTTAGGAGTTGGAGATGTGATTACAATCCAAAATGCATGGACTTGTATAATGAGTACCTCCAGATTGCACAAACAGCCTGTGAAGTAAATGCAAATGGTGACATGGCTATGAAGTAACAGAAGGATCTGACAAGCATTGTGTTAATTTATCTGTGAAGAAGTGCACTTGTAGGTCATGGGACCTTACATGGATCCCATGTCCACATTCTATTAGAGCTATACTTTATGAATCTAGTGATCCTGTCGACGCCCCCTTTTCCAACATGGACGCGAGATCGGAATCTGGTATACGATATTATGGCATTACAACTCTTTATTCCCATACAAGAATTGGGTTTTGGAATTTGGAGAGTCACTATCGAATGATTATAGTACATTAAGACACTTTTAAAGAAAGAGAATTTGATAAGAAACAACCAGAGTTTGGGTAAAGACTTTGAGAATATCTCGAGGGGAAGGTGTTAGGAACCCCTCAAGATCTACTAGTGCGGTTCCCAGCTATACTACATTTGTGACTTTAGAAGGTAGAATAAGCAAATAAAGTTTTCACATAATAATTGCAAACAAGTTCAAAGTTTTAAAAGAGAAGAAATAAAAATGAGAGATTTTAGAAAGTTAATTAAAAGAAATAAGATTAAAAGAAACATTATAAGTAAAGTGAAATGGGTCCTAGGTTTATACAAAAATATAGATCATATCAATGCAATATCCAATAATCACTCCCCAAAAGAGGGGTCACGCGTGATATTAGCGCATCGGTAATCATATCCATATTCTACCTTTCCCATCTCATTAAGGTATTAAAACACATTTAGTCTCCTTTACATATTGCATGCTAATATCCGCCCCAATCTTATCAGTCCCGGGGTATTAGGACTTCTAATTCTAAAAGGGGAGAAAGGGATGGGTCCCTTTATGGAGTTTAAAGGATAAAATTTTAGTTTGACATTCAAAACATGTATCAAATAAAGGGAAGAACAAGCAAGTAAATAAGGCTCAAATAAACGCCTTAAATCAAATAATCATATAGTTTAGCATGTCTTTGCAAATACTGATTTGGTCTTAGATCAAAACTAAGCGATGAGAGGACTAGTTCAACACATATATTTAGACAAGAAGTCTGCATTAGGCCATTCGGATACAGTTGTTAGAGATTAAGGCACTGGATTAGCACGAATTAGTTTAAGAAGTACTGATTTTAGAAGGTAACTATGCAGAAGTGTTTTGAAGGAAAAGATATGTTGCAGACTCAGGAAAACATTTAGATATAAGTAAAAGAAAAAGCAAACTGCCCAGTTATAATTTAATGCAGAAAGAGTGGTTTTGAAAATTCCAAAAGAGGCATATTTATTTAAAGGGAATGAGTGAGTTACAGAACATGTTTATAACGGCAAGTTCAGAAGACAGAAATTGAATTAGAAACCACGTTTATGCAGAGTATTAGAAAAGCAATTTCAGAAGAGACATGCAAGTTAAAGAAATAGATCTTAGGAAAAGTATACACTAATTTGAGACAGGTTTCTAAAGGTTACGTATTGGAAAAAAACATATGCTGACTTAAGCGTATAAAATTGAGTTAATCCATTGTTACTACTTTTAAACAGGTGAAGTGAATTTCATTCAAAATTCTATAGGCATGATATGTACAAGTTATTTATTACAAAACTTGTTAATAAACTTGTGGACAGATGCTTGTTTAATTAATCCTAATGTTTGCCTATTGTCATGAATATGCACATCCTATAGCCATGATATCTATATATAAAGTTGCAGAAAATTAACTCCTATAGGTAGGATTTCTTTATGCATAATTACATAAAGTGAATGTTAAGTCCTATAGGCATGATTTCTATGTGATTGAATCAACATTAAACGACCAAATAGGCAGGATTTCTACATGACTAACAGTAAAGTCCTAAAATCATGATTTCTACCCTTTTGATGCAAGAAAGTAAAGACACCCACCCTTTCACTATGTTCCCTCAGTTTATACAAGTTATTACAAACCAGAAAAATATAGAAATATATCACAAGCTAACAGCTAGATCCGAGCAGCCTAATTCAACCTTAATGTCTAATAATACGCAATTGAACCACTTCCGAGATCCAGATTCCCAGAACCTTCTCTTTATCCAAGGTGTTTTAAAGTTCCAAGAAATCTCAGGGATTCCCGGCATTACTTACACCCAAGATACCATTAGAATAGAATAGTGCAGTGTGGAAGAGCCAGCTCTCAGTCATCCAAGTTCAGAGGGAGCTCATGGGTCCCAAAGCATGGCTTTCAAGAGAGGGCCATAACTTAATAGCCAAGAGTAAGTGAAAATGAAAGGGGAATTGGGGAGCCATGATAGGTGGTCGTCATGCCTAGCCACAAAATAGGCTGGCACACCCCTGACCACCTGTTTGGTCAAACACGTTAGGAGCAGACCCTTGAAGGTCAGACCAGGTTCTGGACAGTGATTAGGACACTGCCAGACCCAAGTCTAAAGCTCAAACACACATAAAGGCGAAAGGAAATGGGGACCGATTGAGTCTTGGATTTAAAGAATCCAGTCCAGGAACATAGAAAACAATATTTGAGTATTGCCATGCTTTAAACTATAACTCGCATATAAAAGGGGGTAGGGATGAAGGTAATTCACATAAGAACAAGAGTGATAAAGTTGTAGAAATATAGTAAGGAAGAAGCATAACAGGACTGAAATGTAAAACACATAGTGTAGGAGCAGTATTTAAAATAGTATAGACATAACAGTTGCAAAGTAAATAGAAAGAGAAGAACATCAACAAACAGCCACAAATAAGCAAGGAAAAACTCAAGACTTCAGCAGAAAACTCAGATTGCCTTTAGAGAACTTAAAGATGCTTTGAGAAAAAGGAAGAGAAGTGTAACTAGAACTAGTATGCGTGTTTGTGAGAAAGTTAACTTACAGTTGGATTATTTAGAAAAGGGGAGGGCTAAGCGCTTATATAACTTTTCTAAAAACAAGTAAGTAGGCAAAGGGTGCACAAATATAGAAAACCAATCAATTAGTGACAATTAAGACAGCTAGACTTTTTTAATAAAGGGGTCTAGGCCAAATGACTATTCAAGGTGGAAAAGGGAACTAAATATCAGTTTCTAAGGCTAGATTAAGGTAAGGAAACCACATAGAATACATATAAGGTCAAGTACAGAATTGGTATCTAAGGAAAGAGGGCACAATAGTGTGAAAAATAAGGTATAAGTTTGAAAATTAGTCAAAGAATCTCGGATTCAGTTGCAAATCACAAAGAACCTAAGGTAATTAAGGAAATAAATAAGTCAAACGTTGGTACAAAATCACAGAAGATACACAATAATAATTATTTAAGGAAAACATCACAAGTCTTGAATTTTTATACAAAAGCTCAAAATAAACAGCCAGTAGGGCAAAGAGATTCAATCGAAAGAAATCAGTGCTGAATCACTAGCATGATTAAAGGGATCTAAAAATAAATCTTTGAAAGGGAAATTTTATATATAAACCATACAGTTCAAACCAAATAAGAGTCTCATAATGAAAAATCTCAGAGCCAAAGGCGAATAAGACTTCGAGTTTGATTGCAGGCTCATCGTGAGCCTGTAAACGTAAAGATTCAGAGTAAAACCCTAGTGCCATCTACCCCAAAGGAAAACCCCCAAATTTTAGAGTTTCATAGAGAATGAGAGATGAGAAAAATCGTTCAAAGTTAGGGAGATAGCCGAATTACACAAACAGAATCTAGAGGAACTACGAGTTTTGAGACAAAGGTAGGAAAGAAAATGATCAACGGAACTTAGAAGCAATTAAGCATGAAGTTTAACACATATAGCAAAAGAATAAGTCTACAACCTAGGCTAGCATGTAAACAAATAATGTAAAAGAATCTCTGTAGAAATTAGGTAAGAAATAAGGGAATAGACTTGAGCATCATAGAAAATAAACAAACTACCATGAACACGCGTAAGAGAGAGTAAAAGAATTAGAAATATGTAGGAGCCATTTTCAGAAAACCCCTAAAATTGATTTCAACAAGTTTTTCGAAAGGGAAATTTGGGGAAAGATATAAAATGTCACGCACAGCGTAGATCAAGCACAGATCTATAAGAATAAAATGAAAAGGAACCTCGAACAGGCTAGGGTTTTTGAGAACCCTAAAGGACAAGAAGGCTTGAAAGTTATGAGATCAGATTTGAGCCGATAAGGTCGGAGCTGATCTCAAAGAGCTAAGGCACAGCAGAGCAAGGATAAAAAAGGCCAAAAGTCTTGAATCGACTAAAGTCTGGGTGAAGACCCTCAATGAATAGCCTCGAATCTTTGGTGAGTAGGCGTGTGGGAGGAGTAGATGGTGGGTAGAGGTTGTCCATGGCTAGACTAGCCATGGATTCTGGTGGGTTTTGATTTCGAAAAGGGTTGGCGGTGGTTAGGGTTATGTGGGTGTTTGAGAGTGTTTGAGAGAGACAAGGGGAACCAAAGGTCGCAGGTTTGAGAGAATGGGGATATGGTTAGGGGTCATGTGAGGTTAAAAAAGGAAGGAGGGGATCTGGACCATTGATCAAAATGGTCAATGGCTCATATTTAAAAGGAACCGGGTGGGTTTGATTAAGTGGGACTGGGTCTGGTTAAATTATGAAATTGGGTTGGGTAATTGGGGTTAGATTTGTATATGAGGTTGGGTTAAATTGGGGTGCCATTTTGGCTAGAATTGAAATAAAATTGGGCTTGTATTTAAATGGCCAATTTTCACTATTTTATTTATAAAAAATACTAATAACAATTTTAAAAGAAAATTAAGGGTACATAGTAGATAACTATTATATAAATATTAAATTAAAAATACTATAGGCAATTTGATAATTGCAAAATATTGTCAATCGCAATGTAGGCTACAATTGCAATTATATGCAATTTAATTTAGATAATGCCAAATAAATTTGTAAGAATATGAAAAACTAACCTTAATTATATTTTGGTGTAAATACGAGGATAATAAATAAGTTACTCACAAAAAATGATAAGTTTAGGAATAGTTATTAGATTTTATGGTATAAAAAAGGCAATTGAACGGGTTTTTAAATTTTTCCAAAATACCAAAACACATGGGTGTGCTTATATATGCACATACATGCTATTTTTGAAGTGTTTTGGCCACAAAAATACATAGTGAAAAATTGGGTATCAACAATTGTCCCTCGTTACCCGGGGAGGATGAAAGAATTATCGGGTAAAGACAAGATAGTCAATTCCGGAAGTAGCAATTCAAAAGAATTTGGCCGTGCTTTGGTTTCTGAGTTGCCTACATAACCCTGGTTTATAAGAATCAAGCCATATTTAGTTCAGGAACCATTGGCAGAATGTGTCAATGTAGATTTGAAATGAACGGACGCATTGCCTAGATTTGGAAAGGGGTTTCAAAATATGATAGGCTCTGTGAACCGGAGCATGATCACTCCTACCAACACGGATGATGGCTAGTTGGTGTACCTAAAAGTAAGCAATGTTGCATGTATTGTTCATAATTCACATGATGCAAATTCCCGTTGGACCATGAGTGTTGTCTTTAGACAATTATGATGACGTCCTTAGACTATGATGTCCTGGGCCATGAATAGCATAAATAAAGATTCACAGGCCATGAAATGGTGTTCTCGAGCTATGCAGATGGTGCCTTCAAACTATTAAGACTTTGAATAAGTTGGAGATCTTTCAGCCCATGAAATGGTGACAATCTTTCAGCCGATGCATGCAAAGGGTTACTATCTTTCAGCCAAAGTGAGAATTTAAATGCATGTGGCGATATTGCAGTCGTACAAAAATATATAGTGGTGATATTTCAGCCATACAGGATGGAGACAAAGCTTAGTCTCGAAAGGCAGATAAGTAGCCTTATGCAGGATGGAGACAGAGCTTTGTCTCGAAAGGCAGATAAGTAGCCTTATGCGGGATGGAGACAGAGCTTAGTCTCGGAAGGCATATAAGTAGCCTTATGCAAATGGAGACAATGCTTAGTCTCGAAAGGCAGACAAGTAGCCTTTTACAGATAGAGACAGTGCTTAGTCTAAAAAGGTAGATAAGTAGCCTTATGCAGGATGGAGATAGAGCTTAACCTCGGAAGGCAGATAAGTAACCTTATGCAGGATGGAGACAGAGCTTTGTATTGAAAGGTAGATAAGTAGCCTTATGTAGGATGGAGGTAGAGCTTAATCTCAGAAGGCAAATAAGTAGCCTTATGCAAAATGCATATGGAGACAGAGCTTAGTCTAGAAAGGAAGATAAGTAGCCTTATGCAGGATGGAGACAGAGCTTCGTCTCGGAAGGCAGATAAGTAACCTTATGCAAAAATGCAGGAATGTAAAGGGCGGATAGTGGTAAGATTTTCTTAGCTGACAGCTGATAAAAGATTATGATGTTGTGACTGCTGGGGAGGTTGCGTACGGATAGTGCTTGTGAATAAGCGGTTGTTCTCTAAGTTTCACTCTTGAAAAGTACGATTGTATAAATATATCAAATGATTTGCAACTTGGGTGCCTACATCCAAAGAAAAATCATGAATTCTATAGTAGGGAAAATGTAAGTTTGTCTTCTCGTGGCTCTTGACGTCGTGCCTTACTGGGGTAGCATTGCTAAACGACAACGATTCAAATGGTAGTTATGCATGATTTAGTAAATATAACGTAAGCATATTTTAGGAAAATGATTTTTCTTTTGATTGAATCAATGGCTACAATGTGGTTTAAGACATTGTAACCTCGTTTGTTCCGGAATTTTAAGGGTCCTCCTTAAAATTCTGGCCCAGTTTACTGGGCTGGCGCTTCTGACGGCTGTGCCGCATGACTCAAAATGATCAATCTCATAAGTTTGAGGGTCCTCCTCAAAATTCTACCCTATTTTACTGGTTTGGCACTTCTGGCGATGAAAAGGCTAAAAACTGACTTGGAATTTTGAGGGTCCTCCTAAAAATTCTTCCCCAGTTCCGACAGCAAGGGGGGAATTTTATTAAATTGTGACCGAACCCATATGGCTGCCTGCATTTCCCCTCTTAAAGAGGAATCTGGTCAGGCATATTTCAAATTATTACATGAAGGAATCTCAACTGATTACACGTAGTATCGTTTCACTGCATCTGAATTAATTGGCTTCGTCCAGATTTCTCCGTCCATTTTGCAAGAATAACGGCTCCTCTAATAAGAACCCGGTGAACCATGTACGGACCCTGCCAATTGGGAGAGAATTTCCCCTTGGCTTCATCTTGATGTGGAAATATTTTCTTTAACACCAGCTGCCCTGGTGTAAACATCCTTGGTTTAACTATTTTGTTGATGGCTCTGTACATTCTGTTCTAATATAATTGACTGTAGCAAACTGCATTCATCCTTTTTCCATTTATAAGGGCTAACTGCTCGTAGAGACCTTTCACCCATTCTGCGTCATCAAACTCTTCTTCCTGTATGATTCTTAAATATGAGATTTCTAACTCGGTAGGAATGACCGCCTTTGTACCATAAACCATCATGTAGGGTGTTTCCCCAATTGATGTGTGGACTGTGGTGTGGTATCCCAATAAGGCGAACGATAACTTCTTGGGCCATTGGTTATGCCTTTTGATCATCTTTCTTCATATATTCTTGATATTCTTGTTGGCTACCTTTATAGCACCATTCATTTGAGGCATGTAGGTTGTAGAGTTTTTATGTTTGATCTTAAATGTTTCACACATTGATTTCATCAACTCGCTATTGCGATTTGAGCCATTGTCAGTGATGATTGACACTGGAATTTCAAAGCGGCAAATGATAGGCTTCTTCGACCCATTTGGTAAAGTAATCAATTGCCACCAAGATGAATCTATGTCCGTTTGATGCGGAAGGCTAGATCTGTCTGATAACATCCATTCCCCAGGCGGCGAATGGCCATGGTGAGCTTGTTGTAGTAAGATCTTTTGGAGGCACCTTTATCATATCTGCATGTATCTGGCAGCGATGGAATTTTCGGACATAATGGATGCAGTCCATTTCCATAGTCATCAAAAAGTATCCTGCTCGGAATATCTTCTTTACCAAAATGAAACCATTCATGTGTGGGCCATAGGTCCCTGCGTGCACCTCGTCCAATAGTCTGGATACTTCTTTTTCCTCGACACACCTTAGCAATCCCAAATTGGGAATCCAAATGTATAGGATTCCTCCAGTGTGAAAGAAGTTGTTAGCTAACCTCTGAACTGTGCGCTTATGAGTAGCATTGGAAAGCTATGGGTATTCTCATGTTGTCATGTACTCTCTAATGTCATGGAACCATGGTTTCCCATCGGCTTCTTCCTCAATGCGAGCATAATAAGATGGTTGGTCATAAATCTTGACATGAATTGGATTAATGAAATTTGTATCCAGATGCTGAATTATGGATGAATAAGTAGCTAATGCATCAACGAACTCATTCTGTATTCTGGGGACATGCTGAAATTTGGTCTTTGTGAATCTTTTACTCAACTTCTGTATGTGATGTAGATAAGGGAGTATCTTCGAATTCTTGGTTGCCCACTTTTCTCAAACCTGATGTATGAGTAGGTCCGAGTCTCTGATCACTAGTAACTCCTGAATGTTCATATCGATGGGCAGTTTGAGCCCCAAGATGCAGGCTTCGTACTCGGCCATGTTGTTAGCGCATGGGAATCTGAGCTTGGCGGATATCGGTTTCTGATACTAGGACCGCTCCTATGCCGACTCCTTTGAAATTAGCGGCTTCATCGAAAAACATCCTTCAACCATCATTGGATTCTGCAATGTCCTCTCCTATGAAAGATACCTCTTCACTGGGAAAATACATCTTTAGAGGCCCATATTCTCCTCCCACGGGATTCTCGGCAAGGTGATCTGCAATTCTAAGTGACGTAAACAATTTTGAATTCACTTAGTATGATTTTCCACTTTGAGAGCTTGCCAGTAGACATGGGATTCTAGAAGATATACCTTAACGGATTCATTCTGGATATTAGATAAGCGGTATAGTCACCATAATAATGCCTCAATTTCTCAGCTACCTAGGTCAAAGCACAGCATGTGCGTTCTAACAGAGAATACCGATCCTCGTATGGGGTAAACTTCTTGATGAAGTAGTAAATGACTTCCTCCATTCTCCTCATTTCATCATGTTGTCCTAAAATACAACTTAATGCTCCATCCAATACTGCAAGATAAAGCAAAAGGGGACTTCCTGGTTCAGACGGAACCATGACTGGCGGCGTATACAAGTATTCCATAATCCTGCAAGACTTTTTTAACAATCATCAGTCCATTTGGTGGCAGCATCCTTCTTCAGCATCTTGAAGATAGGTTCACAAATAATAGTGGACTGAGCTATGAACCGTATGATATAGTTGAGCCTCACCAAAAAGTTCATCACGTCCTTCTTGTTCTTTGGTGGTGGAAACTCTTGAATGGACTTGACCTTTGATGGATCCAATTCTATTCTTCAACGGCTCACAATGAAATCCAGTAACTTTCCTGCAGGAACCCCGAATGTACACTCGGTGAGATTCAGATTCAGGTTGTATCTTCTCAACCGGTTGAAGAATTTCCTCAAGTCTTCCATATGATCTGTGGCTTTTGTGGATTTAATGATGATTTCATCCACATATACCTCAATTTCTTTATGTATCATGCCATGAAAGATGGTAGTCATGGCCCTCATGTAGGTCGCGCCAACATTCTTCAAACTAAATGGCATCATTCTATAACAATACATCCCCCATGGAGTGATAAAAGTCATTTTCTCCGCATATTATTCATCCATCCATATCTGATGGTATCCAGCAAAACAATCAAAAAATGATTGCAGCTCATGTTTGGCGCAATTGCCAATTAGGATGTGTATGTTGGGGAAGGGGAAGTTGTCCTTGGGACTGGCCTGTTTGAGATCCCGGTAATCGAAACAGACTCTAACCTTCCCATCTTTCTTTGGTACTGATACGATGTTGGCTAACCATGTTGGATACTCTACCATCCTGAGAACCCTAACTTTGACTTGCTTGGTAACCACTTCTTTGATTTTCAAACTCATGTCGAGTTTGAACTTTCTGAGCTTCTATTTTACCGTTGAATACGTTGGATCTGTTGGTAACCTTTGAGCTACAATGGATGTGTTCAGACCAGTCATATCACCATAAGATCAGGAAAAGATGTCCTCATACTCTTTTATGAACTCTGCATACTCTTTCTTTACAGATGGCGACAAATGCACATTGATACGTGTTTCCTTGACATTCTCGGTATGTCTCAAATTAACAATATCAGTTTTATCCAAGTTGGATTTAGGCACATTCTCTAATTTCTAAACCTCTCTGGCAACATCTTCTGGTTTATCATTCTCTTCTGAATCTATATCCGTTTTTTGCATTGTCTCATTGCAAGTCACAGTCGTTGGTTCATCATCAAGATAGGTAATAGAGATATTGTATAAATAAAATAAGTGATAGAGAAAAATAATAAGAGCGAGATATATAATAAACTGAAAATGCATTGATTAAATTCATAATAGTTTGTAACTTCGGAGCTCTTTTTAAAATTAAATACAATGTGGAAAAGTAAAATCAACTAGCAAAAAGTAAAATGTAATGCATGGTGTGTTGTTTAGCCTTGCTACCCCGAAGCTTTCAGGGCCCTGGTGGTCCTGATCGACCAATTATTGAGGCGTTCCCCTCGATTCACAGCTCGTATGGAAGGGCCTTCCGCCCTTTCCTCCTCGAAAGGAACACATGAGTCCATATCATCTTCCAGAAATAGGTTCTTCATTGCTTCCAATGCCTCAACTTCATCTGATCCATACATGACGTCTGCTGGTTGTAAGGGCTGCTCTAGATGAGGTATAGGGTTCTCCAGTGGATAGTATGGGACACGCCATGGTGGCGACCTATCATCAAACTCCTTCCATGTATACCCGTACCGCAAGGAAAAAGTAGTACCATGTTTCTTCAGCTTGATGGGCTTGGTAATACCCTGGAGGATTTCCCAAGTCCCTTTCCAGGTTCATACCCGCACCATTTTAGGGTGCTCTCGATCTTGTTGTCCCACCATTTTTCTTTGACTACATGTTGACCCGCTCGATATGGTGGTACGTTTCACCGCCTATTCTTATTTTGCCTCCAATCATCGTGATGGCCTGGTGGCTGTATATGGTGTTGCTACCGTTTTGATGAATGATTACCTCTTGGTGATTCCATTCAAACTTCACCTCTTGATGTAGGTTTGATGCCACAGTGCCAGGAGCGTGGATGCAGGGTCGTCCTAACAATAAGTTGTATGATGCTGGGACGTCTATCACTTGAAAGTCAACATCAAATCAAGTTGGTCCCATTTGCAAGCACATGTTGATTTTCCCAGTGGTGGATCTTTCGGACTCATCAAAGGCTTTAACATTGATATCCCGATCTTTGATCTCATGAAAACCTTTCCCCAGTGTACTAAAGAGCTATTAGTGGACAAATGTTAAGGCTGGATCCTCCATCGACCAAGATTCTAGTGATGAAGTAATCTTTGCATTGCACGGTAATGTGAAATGCCTTGTTGTAATTTAGTCCTTATGTTGGTAGCTCATCCTTGAGGTGATCTTGTGACTCTCCAACACTTGTCCCAATAAATTTTCCATCTCGCCCCCAGTTATGTTGTTGGGAACATAAGATTTACTCAATATTTTCAACTGAGCATTCTTGTGTGCCTCAAAGGAATGCAGAAGCGCCAGGATGGAAATCTGCGCTGGTGATTTGTTCATCTGCTCAATGAACGAGTATTCTTTAGCCTGTATCTTTCTCCAAAGATCATCAGGTCCAGTTTCAATAGGCCGTCCTTAGGCTTAGCTGTTGGAATTAGCTAAATATTCTGGAGTGTATACCTTGCCTGTTATGGTCATGCCTATGCAGCGATTGTTTCTCCAGTTTTGGTTTTCCCCTTTCTCCTAGCATCGGTTGTGTAATCCCATGGTATGGCATTTGAGTTTAACGGGGTCATATCTGTCATTGTAACAAGAATAGGAACCCTTTGAGGCAATATAGCAACTTCAAACGACGCAGGTACGTCAAGTGGTCCTGAGGCCTTTGAAGGAGGCGTTTCAAACTAAAATGGTATGGACATATTTACCTCATTTCCATTAGAGGGCTGGATCTGGACGACAATAGGGTTGAGTGTTACTTTCGTCTTCTTTGGTTTATCTCATTCGCAATCTATCCAATCGGCCCTTTGGGGTCCCAATCATCCTCAATATCGATCATATGAATGCTTCCACACTTGTGATCGGGAAAAGGGTTGTTGCAGACAATGGGAGCGGGATTCTTTGCTATGATGACCTTATTATCAATCAAGGCATGAATCTTGTCTTTTAACGAGCGACACTCATCGATGGTATGGCCTTTCATCCGGAATGGTATGTGCTAGTTTTATTCACATTGACCCATTGGGAGGAATTTTCTGGACTTATGGCTGGGATATGAGTAACATAACTGGTTGCCTTGAGTCTTTCGTATAGGTAGTCAATTGGTTCGGTGATGGCTGTATATTGCCTGGGGGTCTGCGGTCTAAATTTGGTCCAGATCTAGGGAATTATTGGCGAGTGGGGTGATGATTGGTAGTGAGAAGGTTGGGCATTATAGGAATAGTACACAGGTGCGGGTCGAGAATATCTTGGTGAAGTAGGTTGAGATGTGGGAGGTGGAGATGATTGGTAGGTGGGTGGTGGAATTTGGTATGTGGGTGAGGATGTTTGGTAATCTAGAGAAGGGTGATATGTGAGTGGAGTTAGAGGATATATTTGGTATATCATTGGGGATTTGGTTCTCTGCGTAGCCATTACGAAGTTCACATCCTTCTTCTTTGATGTGCCACCAGACTGTAAAGCCTTGTTTGTGCTTGTAATGCTTCAATACTAGTGACCATACCATTTTTGATACCTTACCTCAACTGTTTCTCCCAACTTGATGATGTCGGAGAATTTCTGACTTTCTATCAGCATTAATCTTTTATAGTATTGTGGATCTTGAGCCCGGACAAAGAACATTTCATGTGCTCCACTTCTAAGGCCGGCCTGACCTTAGCAGCTTTTAACCTCTAACGAGTAGCATACTCACGGAATGTTTCCGTGGGTTTCTTCTTCAAATTCAGGATAAAAACACATATGGTGCGTTCTCTATGTTAAACCTTAGTCGGCCCATAAAGTCGGGTGCCATACTTACCCATCTTGTCCATTGCTTTGAATCCTGGCTGATGTACCAAGATAAGGCATCCCCTTTCAGACTCCTCATGAACAGCTTCATGCGGATGTTCTCATCCTTTCCAACTCCTACCAGCTTTTCACAGTATGTCCTTAGATGAACCTTGGGATCACCTGTACAATCGAATATCTCAAACTTTGGAGAGTTGTACCCCTCCGGGAGTTCAACACCGGCTGAATGAAAAGATCTTCGTAGTTCAGCCCCTTAATGCCTTTGCTACCTTTGATGCACTGGACCCAGCTATTTAAATTTTTGAGTTTCGTGGCCAAGGTTTTTGTGATGGAGTCTTTATTTTCTGAATCAGAAGCACTTGAGATTGGTTGACTATAGTGGGGTACAGTCCACAAAGATAGAAGTGTTGTGGAGGTGGTTGTTTGTAGTGTCTGGTGGTTCGGGAATGAGTAATGGAGCGTTCTTGCATGTGTATCAGGTTTGAATATGAGTGGGTTGTATTTATGGTTGTGGGGTATTTTATTGTGTTACGGGGTTTTGGGTGTTGACATCAGGAGCAGGAAGAGAGAATGATAGGCTTGCCAAGTTCCGAACTTGGTCCAATTCCTCCTGGAATTTCAGAAGATTCTGTTCAATCTGAGCAACAGTACCTTTAGCGTTTGGGTACCTTGAGAAGTTTCCTCCCTTTCAATCTCCTTTCTAGAACTTGCATCTCCCATTTTACCTTTGTTCTTGTTTCTGATAGTACTCGAAGGAAAGGAGGTGGAGGTCCCTTGGATCTTATAGAGTATGTTAATGGTGTTAGAATGCACGAACTAAACTTTGGGGAGGGGAATAAAATATAAAAGAAAAGCAAAAGGTAAAAAGTTAGTGCGGATTCTGAGAGACAGAATATTGCAATATTTAAAAACATTGTGCAAGAATATAATTCGTGTCCTAATTTGGGTGCCTCATTGTTCCCGAGATAGGCTAGAGACAAATTAACTTTGGAGAACTTATAATGCTAAATGCCTCATTTTATTGATAAAAATAAGACGAGTCTCAAAAACAACTTAATATAACGGGAAATAAAGATGTCACTAATGCCCAGTCGCATTATTACATTATGAAAGCACAAAATAAAAGATCCTAACTACTTGGTCCCAGAAGGATCCCCAGATTCAGTATTCTTGCCTCCCTAGTACAGCTGCACCATCTTGCACAGTCCTAGCAGCAAATAGGCTCGGGCCAGATGTCCACCTGTATTTTCTTAGGCATTTTGGCAGTCTTCAATCATTTTCAACAATTTCCCTTTCCGGTCTACTAGACCTAGTTCCAAATACCCTAGCCGCTTATTGGCGTTGACAACCATATCCTTCCATTCGTCGATCTACATCTGATGAGCTTCATGTATCTCCCGATGCTCATTTTTGCATTCTTGAATTCTTTTGCGCAATTGATTGCACTTAACTTGTTCTTCAGCCTTTTTGTGGATGAGCCTGTGACCTCGCATGAACACAGGATAACCCAAACCAGTAAGATTATCTTCCAACCAACTTGAGTAGTGCGACACACACCCAACGTGATACCTATTTGCCTCAATAGTTTCTCTTCCTAATATGAGTTTGCAATGCCACATGTGTTGAGCGTGATATCTGTGAGGGCTATCATCGTCTTGAACTTCATCCCTAAAGTGACTCACTTTGTCCACCCTTGGTATGATTTGCTTCCTCCCTGCTTGCCTCTTGGCTCGGAGAGGGACATTAGGATAAGTTCCCCTCAGACCTATGAGTCTGAGGAATGGTACACCCAAGAATGAACAATGAATTCCCCGGTTGGGTACCAATCATACATCCACTGCACTTGATCTTCCTTCATATTCTCAAATAGCTCTACCCATTCTCTAGCGACCTCTAGTTGGGCGAACATGTTTGGCATGAATTTCATTCGCTTTTGGTGGTGTAAAGCGATATGATCATCCCAGTCTCTCCGTATAATTTCATGCCGATAACCACCTTCTAATGGTGTTCTATAATCCACAGTTGAAGCAACAGATTATAACCTTCAAAGTTTTTGGCCCCTTGCTGACACGTTTCCAAGGCTCGGTATATCTCGATAACAATTATAGGCACTATGCTAAAGACAACCCATCAATCCCCACCTTTATGATATTGGTTGCCATGGCTAGTCTGCTGTGGATCCTAGCCTTCTTCATAGGAAAGATTATCATCCCCAAAAAACATAACATGAAAATGAAAACCCTTCAGTGGATATGCCCTAAAGAGGTAATGGAAAATTCGTAAGTATAGGTGTAGTATGACTTGCGATGGCCATACCCCTCGTACAAGTAGTCAAATGGCATGTAGGAATCTTTCAAACAAGTCAAATCTGGGTTTTTCTTGAGTCCCATCATTTTGAGCAAGCCCCTACCTTTGAGATTTTCTGGTATAAGTAGATCTAGAGTTTCCCAAGGAATATCAGCCAGACCCCCTATTTCTTCAAGTAATGGGGTCATTTCTACATCCCCAAAGCGATACACTGACCGATCACAATCCCAAAACAAAGTTGCATCCTCTATGATTTTGTTGTCAGGCTGGATTTCCAAAAATGAAGGTAAATTTCCTAAGTATTTGCGGACAAGTGTCCAATCACTTGCATGAAGGTCCTTTCACCAGCTTAGTAGCCTTGGATGAAAGTTGGTTACCATACCGAATCTGGGGACTTCGTGCCTTATTTTTTGCAAAACAAAGTGTTAGAACCTTACACCAGTCTGGGTGAAGTCCCTCGAAGACTAGCCTCGAATCTTCGGCGAGCAGGAATGTGGGAGGATTAGCCATGGATTCCGGTGGGTTTTGAGGTTGAAAAGGGTTGGCGGCGATTAGGATTTGTGAGGGTGTTTGAGAGCATTTAAGAGATATGAGGGGATCCAAAGGTGGCGGGTTTGCGAGAATGGGGATAGGGTTAGGGGTCGTGTGAGTTTTAAAAGGGAAGGAGGAGAGTTGGGTCATTGATCAAAATGATCAACGGCTCAGATTTTAGAGGAACCGGGCGGGTTCGATTAAGTGGGACTGGGTCGGGTTAAATTAAGAAATTGGGTTGGCTAATTGGGGTTCGATTTGGGGCTGAGGTTGGGGTTAAATTGGGGTGCCATTTTGGCTAGAATTGAAATAGAATTGGGCTTGTATTTAAATAGCTATTTTTCCCTATTTGATTTATAAAAAATAATAATAATAATTTTAAAAGCAAATTAAGGGTACTGAGTAGATAACTATTATACAAATATTTATTTAAAAATACTAGAAGCAATTTTATAATTGTAAAATGTTGTTAATCGCAAAGTAGGCTACAATTGCAATTATATGCAATTTAACTTTAAAATTGACAATAAAATTTGTAAAAATATGTACAAATTACCTTAATTATATTTTGTGTAAATATGAGGATAACAAATAAGTTACTCACCAAAAATAATAATTTTGGGAATAATTATTAGATTTTATGATACAAAATAGGCAATGAATGGATTTTAAAAAATCATTAATATACCAAAACTCATAGGTGTGATTACATATTCACATACATGCTATTTTGGAAGTGTTTCGGGTATAAAAATACATAGAAATAAATTGGGTATCGACATATCCAATGATTGAAATCAACTGGTGGTATAGCAAGGAGGCATTTTTGCTGACTAATAGGCACAAAGTACAACCTGTCAAGGGGGGGCGTGTTTTGTAAGATTGAACCATCTCAAGCTAAGGAGCATCTTGTGAGATTAGCTGGTAGACCTAAGGTTGAGAGAGATTGGCAGAAGGATGAGGCAATTAAAAGATAAAGAGTGTGGCCACAATCCAGAAAAAGGAAGGATCATGACTTGTAGCAAATGTGGAGAAACAACCCACAATGCAAGGACTTGTGGTCAGGTAATTATTTTACATTAACTTCAAGGTATAACATATTACATTAACAATTCAAATGAAGGATCTAACTTGTCTTTTTTAGCTATTTTGATCAAGGGAAAGTATCAAAGTAAAAGTGGAAGAGTTGAGCAGGCTGCTGCCACAACTGAGCAGGTTGCTTCCACCTCTTCGTACCTACTGCCACTACTAAGCTGGCAGCCACCAAATCAGCACCTGCAGCAAATAAATCAAAAGGAAGGAAGCAAAGGAAGATGCCAAGTTGTTTGATAGAACATGAAACTGAACCTCAAGTTAAAAATGAGGTCAACTGTTCAACACCTCAAGCCACTCAAGCAAGTCAGGATAATGTTCTTGGGTTCATGCGTACACCTGAAAGAATGCTTAGGTCAAGTGTTACACATGAAGAAGATGTTGTGCTTTGGCCAATGATCATATCAGAAGTGACTACAAGGCCTAGGATGAGACAATAGGTACAAATACCATCTAGAACAAGGTCAATCAACTTCACAGGTGATCATACTGGTGTTTGTGTACCAACAGATCTGCAATATTCAGCCCCTACATTACAGTGGAAGGGGAAGACTGCTGTAACTGTAAATCAGTTAGAAAAGCAAGGGCAAGAAAGAATTGGGAAGCTGAAATCAACGAGAAAAAAATGAAGAAATGACAGTTATTAGGTGTTGTTTTTGGGTGAGGTAACTACTATTTTTTGTTGTTGTTTAACTGATGTAATTACTGTTATTAAGTGTTGTCTTTTGGTGTTGTTTAACTTATGTAATTACAGTTAGTAGGTTCTATTTTTGGGTGCTGTTTAACTGGTGTAATTACAGTTAGTAGCTGTTGTTTTGGTTGTTGTTTAACTGCTGTAATTACATTTATTAGGTTCTGTTTTTAGGTGTTGTTTTTGCTGCTGTTCCAGAAAAATACTACTAGAATTACTCTATTTTGGTTATGCAATTTCAGTTATTTTTGTGTTGTTTTGGTGGTGTACTTTGCTGTAACTTTAGTCCCATTTATGGCTTATTGTCCAGGTGGATACATTTATGACTTGTTGTCCACGTGGATACAAAGATGAATGAATTAGAGTAAGGTGGCAACATAATGTTGCCTAGCTATGTATACACGAAGTTAGTTTGTTGATACACGATTTGGTAGCATGAATTAATGACAATATGTGATGAAGATCATTTCGAAGCTCCAGGTGCATAGACTTGTTGTCCAGCTCATCCAAACTAAGTTGTGCTACTATAAGTTTTGAAACTAAGTAGCTTATCCAAACTAAGTTCTGCTACTATATGTGATGAAGACAATATTTTTTCAAATTAGGTTCTACTATAAAAGGGACTATATGACATAAAATAATTCAAACATGCACTTAGGAACACACATTAACAATTGGAAAGTTGAACTAAGGAACATACATTAACTTTGAAAAAACACTAGCACTTGGAACATCAAAACATACATTAATACTTGATGTAATTGTTTTACAATGGCAAAACAAACTCTAGTGCTTAGGAACATACAATAATGAGTGAAATATGGACCATTAGCCATCTTTAACAAAAACAATTTACTTCATCCACATTACCGCAACTAAACCAACAATAAGTGCAACTAAAATACAAATCCACATCTTCATCTAACCATTTTATCTTCGATTTCCCTTACTTTGTTTACTTCAATATTTTTTGAAACCTCCAAAGCTTCAACTTTTTCCAACAACTTGTCTATTTCTATTGTACAATACTCCAATAATTGCTTCAATATATTGATTGTAACATTATCATCATCCAATTTACACGACAACTTATTGATTACTGCTAAAGCTCGGTCATGAAAAGGTTCGTCTTGTCACTCCCAATAGCCACATGACTCATTCTAATGAAAATAAATAATAATTAGGTTAGAAGAAATAAAAATTTCAGTTTTGTACAAATAATTAACAAACTTACTTCAGGTTTTGAACATTTATAGAATCTTCTTTCTAGATTTTGAGGTGTGGTCGATCGTAATTGGTTGGAAATCTCTCTGCAATGGCACCTCCTCTTTGATGTAGCACTAGACTCCGACATTTATGAAATTAATTAGTTGAAATGGGATGTCTTGATTGAGCTAATATCATAGAGGGATGATGGATAGGGTTGGGGTTTAATTTTGGTTATAAATTCCTGTGTGTGTTAGAGGCATTTTTTGGTTTATTTATGGGTTATGGGTTGGTGGGTTTTATTGGAGCGGGTCGTCTCTAATAAGACAATTTAAAAAGAGGCAAGGATTAATGCCATGTGGCACCTTCGTCAACTAAGGGCAGATGTGTAAGGATAGTTGGACGGCAGGGACTTTAACGGCCCAATAGTATAACAGGGACATTTTTAAACAATTTACCATAGTGCATGGATATATCACACCCTTTTCTGAATTGTCTATATATGTTCCATACGATGTTGTTCGCTTTCCTCTAATTCATACATGTTGCATTGATCCTTAATTGCCTAAATTGAAGAGATTGCTTCCTTATTGTTTTTTATACTTCTTGATTGTGAGTTCCTCTATGACTTCATGCAAATAGGTAACATGTCCAATTCCTGTGGTTACCGATGTAGTTATCATATACTTCTTATGTCGTGTTGTTTAGTTGAGTAGGTTTCATTGTGAAGTTACTTGTCGGTATATATTTAGCTATAGTTGGTTCCTTTGCTGGGATATGGTTGTTTCTTATTATTCCATTGCTGGGATTCTTTTGTGATTGGTGTTGACTTGTATATTGGGATCGGGTTGCACACCGTAATAATATTATATGTGATCGGGTTGTACGTCGCATTAATATATATATATATATATATATATATATATATATATATATATATATATATATATATATATATATATATATATATATATATATATATATATATATATATATATATATATATATATATATATATATATATATATATATATATATATATATATATATATAAAATACTCCAATGCTCCAAATTTCAATAATTGTTACAGCCGTAATTCAAGTAGTTTCTCAATTATACCACTTAAAACAGTCTGAGATAGTATTTTACTTAAAAGGGAATTTTACTAATTTTTAAGTTATTAAATCTCATGTTAAAGGTAATAATCCATTCAATATTTCAATTTTTTAAATTAAAAGCAGTACTTTCTTTACTCAAATGATTTCAAAAGAAACAATTTCATCTTTCCTCGCTAGCTTTCCCAATTAGTTTAGAAATTGCAATTTTACTTATATTAGGTAAATGGGATTTCTTGGACATATTGGGTGCATTGTACGGACATTATGTATTGTATAGCATGTGGATTCTATTGTTAAAAGTGAGATGGAAAATTAGGGGGCACAAGGTGCTATGCGTGCAGAAGGTTCAGAAGCTAAGATTATGATATGAGAAACGGAGGTTAGTCCTGATACTTAATGGGCACCGCCATGGTGTTCTCATACTACACTTCTATACTTTTTGTCTACAAATCTAGGTATTTATCGATAGTAGTGGTACGGGTCGTTGCGGTAGAGACTCACGATAACCTGTTGATGTGTTCGCAAGCCTCGGAGTGACCTTCGTTAATATTTACATTCCATTGATTCCTTCTCATTCTAGAATAGTGTTGTATTAATTTTTTATAATTACTATTAGAAAGGCTTATGACTTATACCATCGATTTTGAGAATTGTGATTTATTGAGAGTTATTTAATTTGAAGTTAATAAATATTAATGTTATTGTTGTAAATGTTAGGCTGAACTAGCTTAGAGACTATGTGTCATCACAACTCCTTCGTAGGGATTTAGGTCGTTACACTTTGACTTCAGGTAAAACTCATTTTTACCTACAATGTTACTGACAATGCAGGTTATAACGTACTTACTGTCATGCTGAAAGAATGGAGGAAATGGATAATGAGAACAAGGCGCTTAGAGACTAAATGAAGAGCACCAGGAATGGGTAGACAAAATGCTAGGTGCTCCCAAATTGTTACAAAAAAGAGATGCCAGCATATTTGTAGAACAACCATACAGGGAAGAAGAGGCTATACACGCCATACTAAAGAACTTCAACATGCCCCCATACCTAAAGATATGCGATGGAATGAATGATCATAAAGACTATGCCGCCAACTACGTCATCACTGTGAAAGGCAATGACCTCACCAAGGAGCAGGTGTCTTCCATCCTGCAGAAAACATTTTGTGAGAATCTCACAGGAGGAGATTTGATGTGGTACTCGCATCTACCAGCTTATTCTATAGAAACTTTCAAAGAGATAGAGACAAAAAATCTGAAACAAGGATGTTGTACCTCACCACGGACGCCATCAACTCCTCATCGTTCTTTTTCAACTCCATCCTCACGGATGACACATCTCCCTCCTTACGGCCAACACATTTCTCTCCTCACATAGCCTCTTTCGAGCATCCTGGTACTTGCCATGGAACTCCTGATATTTTCCCTTCAGCCTCAGATAAATATCTTTCCTTTTCTTCTCCCTCTTCATATTTTTAATCTCTAGTATAACAGTCGAAAAAATAAGAAAAAGCAAGGTTAGAGCCCAGAAGTAAGTTAAAGCAAAGGAAGAAGAATGAGGAACGAAAAGACTTACCCTTAGGGTGAGACCAGCACTGCTCTTAAATAGGGTGTCATCAGTTAGGGCCTTGAGAGTCACCCACTCTACTTCGGGCGGAGAGTATCGAGAGAGTTGACTACATCTTTGCTATCCTTTAGTACATCACGATCCTTGGGAAATATGATAGTCCTTGAACCCCCCTTCCCCCGTCCTTATCTCGATATGGGTGATTTTTTCATCAATCATCATCAAGGTCCATGTTAGAACCCAATTCATCACCCACGTCGAGGATACCTTTGACTATGTAACCATCAGCAGGAGAAGCACCCCTATTGGCTTGGAAGAAGAAGCCTTCTCTTACCTTTTTGGTGCAGAATCATCCCTACTTGTCTCCTCCAAAACTCTCTCCTCCTTGGGACGCAAAATCACATCTACATTAGCATCTGGCTGAGGGTCCTCATAAGTCACCCTGACATCATCTCCAATGTGTATCGTGGTAGTTTCCCGTATAGGATCTCGCCCTTTAATGAATTGACAGCCAAGGGAACTCCATCTACATCCATGGACTTTCTCTTACAAGGCCTCGGTTCCACATCATGTGGATAAAACTCAATATATTCGTTGATGAATGAAAATTCAGGAGGAACAGGTGCAACAGCTGAGACACGGGTAGAGGCAGAAGCCGCAACGACCCCTCTCCTCCTGAACAAAGGCACGAGTGCCCTGTTCCTTCTTGTAGCCCCCTGGATGAACCTATAAAAAAGCATCAGAATTGAGTGCCACATCATAAGCCAATATAAATATGATAACGATATGAATCCCCCACAGTGTAGGGGAGAACCTGCTTGACCTAGTCAGCAAGATGTTCCTTCAAAGGAGGATGACAACTAGTAGTTGCAGGAGAAGAAGACTAATCATCTATTTTGGATTGAACAAAGTGCTTAAAATGATAAAATCAAAAAACACGAACACTTACATGGATGGTTCCAAGCCTCAGGGAAACCTTGACATTAGCCAAAACGGCCTCAGTCTTGACAAAGAAGTAGTCGATCCAGAACGACAAACTACCTTTATCGTCTTTCTTCACCACCAAAAGTTTTCCTGCACTATGTCTAAAGTTCAAAATTGTCCCTTAATAGAAGCTAGACGTCAACAAATATTCCAAGTGCTGCACCGTGACCTTGACCCCGGCGAGTTTGACAAACTTTGACAGCATCATGCTAACCTTGCAAACATAGGGTCCGAGATGAGCAGGGCAAACATTGTAATGGCGACAAAACTCCTCTACCAACGGGAGGAGGGAGAATGAGTAGCATATAGTGAACACATAGGCATAGAGAGCGCAATACCCAAGACGGCAAACAATATGCACTTCATCCTCTCCAGCGGGGATTAATTCTACATGGTTGGGAAGGCCAAACTTGGCTTTGAATTCAGCCAAGCACCTAGATATCACTGACAATTGAAATTTTATAGTAATCACATCTGGCTACTTTTGAAAATCGGATCAAGCATTAGGATTGCGGTGGATGATCTCCTGCACGGAAGGAAGAGGTTCATCTTTTGCATCGACGACATCATCCACCCCGTGAACATCGAAAACAATAGCTAGGGGAATGTCGTGGTTCTCCTCATAAACATTAGAAGGAAAATTAAACATAGCTACGAAATTTATAGGAAACCGATATATGCAATATAAGAGTATGAAAGGAAGTTAAAGGTTAGAAAGCAATGAAGATTCAAGAAAAGGAACTTATGTTGAGGAAAGATGATTCCAAAGGAAGTAAAATTTGAATAATGATAGAATAATCCCTATTTATAGAGATGAAGGCACCGAGTCCAAAATGGTTCATCATAAGTGGCACTAGAATAAAAATGGCAGACCCAATCAAGGGCCCATCATGAATTGATGCAACGTGTCGAGAATCGGTGTCATCATGACGCATGATGTCATGACATCATTTATTTTCTTAGACCAAACAATTCCAGAAAATAACATGGGAAAATTAAAGGTATGAAATACGCGATCCACGGAAAGCCATGTTTCTTGCTTGTCACAACAACCACGATCGTTATTATCCACTCATTGAACTCGCATATGAAGATGATCTCAACAAGCGGCGGGACTAACTATATGGGCTAAAAATTATCATAGTTATATGTGACCCTAATCAAGATTAAGAAAGCCTTCGAAGGCCACCACGTGTCATCAATTTGATTTCAATAGAGGATGAAGGTGAGGTCGAATACTCAATGGAGGACGAAGGCGAGGTCGAGGACTCAACGAAGGTCGAAGACGAGGATGAGTACTCCCTTTAGCTGAGTAGTAACGTCTAATTTTAGAAATAAGACCTTACAGAGAATATTCCAGCAAATATTCCTCACATCCGTACTATTAGGATTTTTTTGGCCCATGTGCCCTTATAATAGAAGGATATGTAGTTATAGGAGGGATTGTACACTCATTGTACAAATGAACACATTGACATTCTCTGAAGATTCTTTCTTTATCATATACATACTAAATACACTTTTCTTCTTATCTTTATTTATCTTTTCTCAGAATCCGAGTATTCAATGCCTTATCATCATCTATCTTTGTTAATATCAAAGAATCTCACCCCTTTTTGGGTGACTCACATGAATTTATTTACACACACCATTCATTATTATTTACTCTTATTTAATGCTATCTTCTTTATTTTTGGACCATTGACTATAGCATTATTGTTGCCATTTGTTGCTACTCAAAAAGTATCTGCGATATCTCACTACACAATTGGTTAATATATCTTTTAGATATTAATATTGGCCAAAATTAACTCTATTTTATTAAAAAATCTTATTATTTAAATCTGGATCTAAAATTTGGGTAAAACAATCTTCATATTGTTATACCGCTGTCGGCCTGTCGCTAGCCACATGAAAGTTAAAGTCACGGAAAAAAACTCAAAATTGTTATTAACACATCACTTAGAAATAGGAACATCTACAAAAGCTAAGTATTTTGGACATCAACTTACATTCAATCAGGTCAGGAAACATCAAGAAAAAAGCATTGAATTGTACCCAACTACCAGCCGGACCTAAGAATACACCTAACGAACCTTACTCCTTAGTTAGAAAAATCCTCTATATAAGGAGCCCTTTCACAACCTTTATGACACACCAATTAGAACTTGCAAAAATTAAAAACTTCCATTGCAACACGTTATCTTAAAATTAAACTAGCTCATTCAAAAATGGCTAAAGCAGCATTGTTGGTGGTGGTGTGCATGGCAGCAGTAGCTGTGATGCTAACGCCCCATGCAGACGCTACCATCACTTGTGGCCAGGTTGTTGCGAGCTTGTCACCATGCATTAGCTATGTGAGGAACGGTGGTGCTATTCCAGCACCATGCTGCAGTGGAATTAATTCCCTCAACAACCAAGCTACCAGCACTCCTGATCGACAGACGGCTTGTAGCTGTATTAAATCTGCTGCTGCAGGCATCAGTGGCATCAACCTCAGTCTTGCTGGTAGTCTCCCTAGCAAATGTGGTGTCAACCTTCCCTACAAGATTAGCCCTTCCATTGACTGCTCCACGTACGTATCTAATACGCACTTTTAATTTTGTAATAGTACATGAGTGATGTATGTTAACACCCTCTTCATTTTTACGCTTTCAAAAATAATCCTGGCAGCATATAAAAAATATGAATACTTTTGTCATTTCATTCTTCTCATTTTTCATAAGATGCCTTCGCCTCTCCAAACAAAAAATTGCCACCATTTTTTTCCTCCATTTCCTCCGTAGGGCCTTTTATTTGTCGGTTTTCTCCTACAATTGAGTCTCATAATAACTATTTGGTTCACATGTACAAATTAATATGACTCTCAAGTAATAACAAGGTAAGATTAACGTAAAGGGCAAATCAACACCCAAAATTTAATTTTAAATGTATTCTAGTTTAAAGAATGAATCCATGATTAAAAAAATGAAATAATATTGAAACTGCTTTGAGCTTCAACTTACCAGAAATTAAACCATTGAGTTTGTTCTTCATTTTTCTCTAATTCTTATTTGGTTGTCGGTCTAAAATGTTGCAGGGTGCAGTAAGATTTGTGAGTTAACTTATGGTAGCAGGATGAAGGATATGGGAATAAATAAGATGCGTTCTTGGAGAAGATGGATGAACTTTTGTTGTATCTTCTAATGTTTCGATCATTTCTAGTGTACTATAGTACTCATGTATGTTCATTATCTTGCTCTTCAAAAGATTGTACCCTTTCAGTTTGTTGACTACTATGATATCCTGCTACTTCTAGTAATTTCTTCTCTTTTTTCCAGTTTTATCTTCTTTAAAATTTCAAACAGTTTTATTAAGCATTTCTCTTGACTACTCATCTTAAGATGGGCTGATAAAGTACAAGGTACTAATAGTTACTGATGTCTAACGCATAAACTTAGTTTGTGTTATTTTGAGGATCATTCGCACCTGTGCCTCGCTATAATCTCTGCAAATTAATCTAGACAAATCCAAGTTTAAACTGCTTTGTATCTTTCCACTATGCATCCATTATGTTGTCCGACCACATAACACTGAAACTTCTCTAAAGATAGAGTTAAGAGTTTAACAAAACATTACAAATTTCGGATCCTAAACTACTGTTGTCCAACCACATATCATTGAAAAAATTATTGAATATCAGTGTTTACCCTTAAAAACGGATAACAACTGAATTTTTTATACGCAATTTTAAGGATAAATAGATTAATTCAATACAAGTGACTAATGACGTGGATTAAGCAAATGAAAGACATGATGAATAGCCAAACCAATGATAAGAGTGATCCCGAGCTCTATTAATGGTTCATGAGGAACTTGCCTCCAATTTCGGGCTTGTACTTATGAAGAACAAATGAACAAAAATAAGATATTTGAAAAACAGAGAGAATGCAAATAGATTGTCTTGATATGCATGTTACAACGTATCTGATAAATAATAAGCCTCCCATTTATATAATAGGGGAGTTTTACCCTAAGTACAATCCAAAGAAACCTAAAAAAAATCATTTCGCTAATTACTAATTTTTCACCAATACTGGCCGAGATTCATGCAGTGATATCCGGTTCGGCACGGACATCATGGCCCTTTGTTAGTCGTGTGCAGTTGTCTGGTATTTCTCTCCGAGGTCTCGAGATTCGAATCGGACCCGGGGGAGGTGATCTTGATGCCCCCCCCCCCCCGAGGGCAGGTATTTTGCTCGAGCTCCGATATGAGAGGATCCTCCATCTGATTCTGAATACTCACGATCAAGTCCATGCTCCATTTGCCTCACCGAAAACTGGGATGCTCGATGGGTTCGGTTTTACCCGTATACGGATAGTCCCCTTATTTCTCAAAAAGTAGGCTTGCCGAAATTATGGGAAACGATACATGATTTTGATTCCTTCCTCTGTAGGTTATGATGAGGGAGCCGAAACATCCCATCAGTCACATCGTTTTAACTTCGGACACGTGTCGCCATCGACAGGTTGCCCCCGAATGTGAAGCGTTGGTTGTTTCCCTATAAAAGCTTCTTCCCTTTGTTATTTTTCTAGTTTTTGACTAAAATCACTGCCTTCGAGCTTTCCATCCATCTTCAAACCTTCTTCTAACATTCATATCTTCATCCTTGTTCTTCAATTGCTATAGTAATTTCTATATTTTTCCCTGATTTTCTTTACTCAATGTACTTTGGTCTTCATCTTCAAAACTCATTATTCCAAAACTTTGCATTCTTTCCCCAAATTTTAAAATATTCCCCCAAATGACAATGGCAAAAATATCGAAAATAGTTCCTCAACAAGTTGCCTCTTCATCTTCTCAGTCAGCCGCTATGCTGAAACATTTGCCCCTGAAGTCGTCGTCCTCAAAACTGTTGC
This sequence comes from Nicotiana benthamiana, assembly GCA_034376525.1. Taxonomy (NCBI): domain Eukaryota; kingdom Viridiplantae; phylum Streptophyta; class Magnoliopsida; order Solanales; family Solanaceae; genus Nicotiana; species Nicotiana benthamiana. The sequence continues at coordinate 69,037,375 of CM067341.1, read as the reverse complement.
CCCCGCTATGGTTAATGAACCGGCCCCAGACTCCCTTGAAAGTGTTTGTTCCCAGGGGCTTCTTAATTGCAGATGACTTTAAGGTCGAGAAACCTTCGTGCAAACAGGTTTGGGACGAAAGGGTCTCGAGGTACATATGCTCCGTGACGAAAAATGTTCTTCCCGTAGTTCATAAAGACTGCAATTAGGAGGCAAGAACACAGTAGTCCCCATACCCGAGGACGTTGTTACAACCCACATGGAGGGGTACTTAAGTGTTTATACTTATCCCTTCACAGCGGGCCCAGTGGATCCGATCGTTGTAGAGTTTTGCAAGAGGTACGAGGTGTGCTTTAGGCAAATCCATCCATCGTTGTGGAGGATCGTAGTCCTCCTACACTACTTCGTGAACAATACCAAGTCTCGTCAGTTCACGATCGACCACATGCTCTGATTATACAATCCCTGAATGTTCCAAGGGGGACTGATCAAGCTTACCCACTGGGCCAGCAAGGTCGCTTCTTTTAGTGCCGAAAAAGATCATACGGGGTTGGTAAGGGCAATTTGTCCGGGTGAAAACCGAGGATTTGATCCCTCCTGAATACATGCCATTCCCGGAGAAGTGGAATGTGTCTCGTAAGTGCAATCTCTCTTTGAACATCAAAATTCCTTTTTTATCAATTTCAATTTTTTTATTCATGATTATGGTTGTGTAGTCGTCGCTCGGGTTCTGAATGTGGTTCCTCCGCTAAAGGAGTGGATTGGTGTCATATATACTCAGTTGTCATACTTCAAGCACACATGGCATGGACTCACAAAGGGCTAATGGGAGGCTCGTTCTCACGGTTAGGCCTTTTTCTGAATGGTGAATCTTATGTTTCCACCTTCCATTACACTGACTTCTCTTCCCCTTCGTTATTGTAGGTTTTCCTAATACCATCAAACTTAGGCCTTCAAAAGGAAACGAGGATGTGGCCTCTCCCATTGGTCTCACTATTGTGGGACAGCCTGAAGCTACCACAGAGGAAAAAAAGAAAAGGAAGAGAAAACCTTCTAGCTCCCCAGGCTCCGAGGTGAAGAAGCCAAAGAAAAGAGCGGCTCTTAAGCCCAAGAAAAAATCTAGTTACCGGGTGTTGGACTCCAATATACTCCTTCATCCAAGGGATGAGCCTGAGGAAGATGATATTTTCATTATCCACGGAATGACGTTTTCTAGAGGGGCAGGTAGTAGTCGAGGGAGAGGTTCGTGAATCCGATCTCTCTTAGGATCGGAGGTTGATGTGAAGGCAGGGGTCAAGACTCCCAGCGACGCTGGTTCTGCTCCCAAGGAAGCGCCCTGTGTAATAAAAACTATGAGTACACCATCCTCTTACAGCGATTCCATGCTCTAAGAGGCACAGGCAGGAAAGGAGAAGTCCAACGAAGGGGTTCATGGCATGTACGATCCCCTTCAGGGGCGAGAATATTCCCCCAACTACTACATTTCCTGGTTCCGCTACATGTGACCAGGTTGCACCACTTCCTGCACCTACTGAGGGTGCATCGATTCCTCCAACTCATATTTCGGTTCAACCTCCATCCCCAACTTCCAGTTCCAATATTTCTGACGGGGATCTTAAAGGTGCCATACAGATGTTGACACAGCTAGTGGCTTCCTAGGCCCACAGATCAAATGATGCACCCATTTCTTCTAGCAAACAAGGATATTCTACTGGTTACATGGTGAACATATTTCTTTTGTTAGATCCTCTGGTGTTCACGGGTCTAACCCCGAGGAGGACCACCAGGATTTTATTGATGAGATGCACAAGTCTCTCTGAGTTATGCGCGCTACTGAGACAGAGGGAGTGGAGTTGGTCGCCTACAATCTGAAAAGGGTGGCCTCCCTTTGGCTTATTACAGTTGTAGTTATGTCTTTACCTTGTCTGTTATTGCTACACCTATGTTTTTACTTGATTTACTTCTGCTACATTTCTTCTTCGAATTCATGTCTTTACTTGTTACTAGCCAAACCTATTACATGCCTCTAATTGTCACATGATTTACTTGTTAAATGCCTTAATTTGCTATATATTTGCACTCACTGCATGTTTTAAACTGCTATAAGTCTCCACTTACTATATGCCCTACTTACCATATGCCTTCACTGATTAAACGTCTTTACTTGCTACGTACTTCATATTGCTACACGATTGCATATGTTGAATGTCGTCATTTGATCCTTGTTCTTACTTGATAAACACCTTTGCCCGTTACTTTTATTACTCTCCTTTTCGTAACCGGATTGGGTGACTTATAGAATGGTTATGTGATATACCTTGTGGAAGCCTTGCTGTTATGTATAATGGACTACTTTTTTATATTGGACTCCTCATTCTACTCTGTCGAGTTGTATTACCTAGTCAGATAAAGCGTGTTCATTTTCTTAGTCTTGTGTTATGAACTTTTCTCGTGTTTGGTTGTTGTCGTATCACATGATATTATTGATATTGTAGATTGAGTTACATGCCGCAATATATATATATATATATATATATATATATATATATATATATATATAGGATTGGGTTTCATGCTGAAATAGTGTTGATATGAGATATGAAGCATACTGCAACAGTAATTATTAAAGATTTGGGATTCGGTTTGCACATTGCAACAATGTTTATTATACACATACATGTAAACACGTGATTTTTGCTTCATGAAAACTACTCCAAAAGAAATCAAAAAATAAAATAAATTTCCTTTTGGTACAATTTTGAGAATTTGCGTGGCATGTTTGGATAATTATTTGTATTTAAATGTTTATCTTATTTTAATTAGTTAAAAAATACAAAAATATGTATTGCACACACACACACAGACACACACACACACACACACACACACACATATATATATATATATATATATATATATATATATATATATATATATATATATATATATATATATATATATATATATATATATATATATATATATATATAACAAATTTGGCATCGGTTTGCACATTACAATAATGTTTGTTATACACATACATGTGAGAACGTGATTTTTGTTTCACGAAAACTATTCCAAAAGAAATCAAAAATTAAAACAAATTTCCTTTTGTTACAATTTTGAGAATTTGTGTGGCATCTTTGGATAATTATTTGTATTTGAATGTTTATCTTGTTTTAATTAATTAAAAAATATAAAATATATGTTGCATGCATTTAGGATTTAATTTTGCAATTAGAAATTAATTAAACCATTTTTTATTTTTAAAAGAAAGAAAATCACAAAAATATATATTTTTCGTATTTCTATCATTTATTGTCCAATTGCGTGATTTAATTAATATTATTAAGGGTTAATTAATATTTTCTAAGTTCATTTTGATTTTTACAAATTAATTTAGGAATTTTGGTAATTAAAAATTAAAAAGGAAAGTAATAAAAAATAATTGAAATAAGAAGAAAATCGGAACTGTGTCACCCTTTTGGACAAAAATCAGGCCCAATACACCCCATTTACTCTGTCCAATTTGCCTGACCTCTCAAATGATCCAAACGACGCCGTTTAGGTGTCTCAAATCCAAACCGTTGATCAAACAGATCGAACGGTCCAGATCAACCCCCAACATTGGTAAGACAACACCATTTCAGGTGTGTTGATCTGAGTCGTTCTTTCCCCTTGATCTAACGGTCCCAAGCTTCCCCACAACCCGATCCATTTTCCACGGGTCAACCGAGTCCCCCATCATACCCAAACGATATCGTTCCTCACTAATAAAGTGATCCAGGTCGTTGATCGTGATTGACCCTACAGCCAAGATCAAATCCACCCCCAGTACATAAGCCAATATCACGCCCCACCCCCTTCAGACCCCCCCTCTCTCCCTTTCTGTCTCTGAAGAACAGAGACCAAATGAACCCCCACAAAACCCTAGCCGCCCCCGAACACCTTCGACTGAAACCTGGCGGCAACGATGCCGCCGGCCACGAAAATAACACCCCTAAACCCTCTAACCACCCTCTCCACGAATCTGTGCTTCCTCGAATCATCCTATACTTGCTCGAATATCGATAAAAGACCAGCCCTAAAAACCTAATTGTTCTGTTTGACCCCAAACGTACACCCAATAATCCTCTTGGCCTCCTTAACCCTAATCCCTAACCAATTTGGTTCAAATTCGAGTTAAACTCGCCGAATGGTAAATCTAGGGTTCAGCTATTTCAAAATTGTCAAGGTCAAATTGGTTTCTAGTTAGTATTATAAGCTTTTTTCTAACTAAATAATTTTATAATACTAATTGGAATTAAATTTCGAAGAGTATGTTGATTGGAATCCGAAAATCACTGAGTTTTTTTAAACTTATTCTTTTCTTTTTCTATATGCTCGCTTGTCTGTGTTTCGTTGTATGTTTGCTTGAATTAATTCTGTTGTAATCTTCATTTATGATTAAGTAGTTCTTCCTCCTCTTTCGGACCATTGTTTTTGTCCAATTTTCTCCTAATTGATCAACATATGTTATAAAATATCGAGTCGATTAAATAAGTTTCATCAATTAGTCCATTTCTGGTAGCCAATTCATGTTTGTGCTAAAATGTTAGTTTTGTTTAACTCTGAATTCTTTTTCTTCTAGATTGGTCGAATGAATTAATGTTGTAAATACCCGTAAGTTTTGTATAAAACTGTAGGTATTCCTGTAATTGCTCGTTTTATTATTAGTTCAAAGTGTGTCGTGATTGTCTATCATTTTACTTATGAATTCAATCTATTTTCGTTCAGTGCACTTATAGTATTCAATTACTTTTGAGGTTTTATTTAGGAATATGATTTGTTTCAAATGTGGATAGTGTTTATTTGTGTCAGCCAGGTCTGATTTTAGAAGTTCAGTACAGCTTTGTTCTAATTCATTGGTTTTAGTAGTTCTAAAGTGAACTGTTGATTAAGGTTAATAAACCGAATCCCAATATTTGGTCTAATTGGATCTGACATTGCTTGAGTTATCCTAATGTGGTTGATAGGAAATTAATTTCATATGTTTAGTAATCGAATTGGTAGGTTTTGAATTAGTTATAGCTGATAATGTACAGTAAGGAATCCTAGGGCAAATCACAATAAGTTCAGGGGTAAATCAGGGGTTAATTTGAAATTGAACCACTAGTCATTAAATTAAAGGATGTTATAGAACTTAATGGAGACAATTCTCAGTGGGATTGAATAGTTAATAGACAACTATTAGTGGAAGACTACTTTTTATTTTAGAAAGACTAATTTAAGAATGATTAACTATCCACTAAGGCCTAAAATCTGGAAAAGAAAAGGTGATTGAAAATTAGAGAGTGGAATAAAAGGGTGAAAATTTTCTTCAATGGGAGGAGTTTTGGCAGAGCTTAGAGAGAGAGAAAAAGACAATCTGAAAAGGAGAAGGAAAGAGAGAATTCAGAGTTGAAAAACGAGAACTAGTCTTCTCTAACTGCTGAAAATCAATTAAAAAGGAGAGTTCCTGAGAGTGTTCTTCTTTTAAAGTTAAAGAACAGAGAATCAGCAAGTATATTGTTTCATTGCATCTTTTGGTCGAGTCTGTTTATTTGGTGTTACTGCTGGTATTTCTAGTTTGATTTCACTGGGTTCTTGGTCTGTCTGTGTTGTTGTTGGTATTTCTGGGGTTTTAATTTGTTTTCCTAAGTTTGTTGCTGGGGTATATTGTTGTTGTTACTGTTGCATTGGCTGTTTTAAAGACTGGTTGTTGTTGTTGTTGCATTTGCTATGTTGTTACTACAGCTGCCCTTCCTCTTTTCTTCTTCCTCATTGCATTTTTCATGTACACATTCTAATCATGTGTGATGAAGCTGTGAAGTGAAGTAATAAATGAAGTTTATCGTCCATGTGAATGCCTGTAGTTTAGTCCATAATACTTTAATCTTAGTTTTCTCAAAACTGTGTTGAGATTAAGCTATTCTGGACTGTTTTGAGTTGATGAACTGCTGTTTACGAGTATCCGTCCATTCAGATTACTAGTTAAGTTCAGTATTGCTAGCATAGTGTAATGTAGCTTGATTTATTTTTAGCAATCCATTTTTTAGTAGTTACAAAATCGATTCATGTAGTTTCATTTGTTAAAAAGGGGCTCGAATGGTTAAAAGAGAAATCGGTGTTAGACATGTTTAGTTCTGCAAAAATTAGGCAAAGTCAAACATGGCCAATAATTTGGATCGGCATGTATGATGCACTCGAAGTTTGGTTCGGTGTAATAAAACTGAAGTCATTAATCTAGTAGGCATGCGTTGAGTTCAAATAAGACGTGTTAATGCTCCTTTGAATATAATAGACTTTCCAAGCATCGATTAAGTTTTAACAAACTTTCGCAAGCATTAGCGATGAAGGTTGGTTTTAGTTTCAAATAGTTGTAACAATTAATTCCAACAATTCAATTCAACTAATAATGTGGGTCTAAATTAGTTAGAGGATAATTAGTTTATTTTGATAATATTGTTTGTCAATTCCGTATTCTATTTATAATTTGAAATTTAGTAATATTCACTTATAGAATAAGTCACGAAACAATCTCTCTTAGTGCAAGCTCGAGTGCAATTATTCGTTGGCACTTGCCTTAATCTAAATAACTAATAAGTTAGGGCCTTTGCAAGGGTGTTAATTAATTAGGATCATCCCTTTATTTTTTAGAGACAAAATAAATAAAAAATTATAGTCGTTTTTAGGTTTGCCTTTTAAATAAATAAAATAAGATGAGCCTCGCCCAATAAAAATGCAATAATTTTCGTGGCCCTCATAAATGTATATATTAAAATACTTAGATTTCGGGACGGGTCGTTTAGCAAATTTCACAGCCTTCCCCAAATAATGACGCGTTAGTCTCTTTAGGTGCGTACTTTAATAACATTACCTCCCTAAACTCGGGTGCACATTTATGTGACCCAAATTCAAATCTCAACGGAGTCGAGATGTGTCAACAATCACAGGCACATTGATGTGACGTGGTTTGAGATGCATTTTCACGACATTGCATTTTTCTTTAAAATAATGATACTAATAAAATCACTAAAGGGTTAAAATTTTCACATAGGTTTAACATGTATTAAACTCAGATAATAACTAAATATGACAGTTGTGCGACCGTGCTAGAACCATGAAACTTGGGAATGCCTAACATCTTCTCCCGGGTTAATAGAATTCCTTACTCAGATTTCTGGCGCGGGCTGTTAAACAGAGTCAATATTTTCTTCGATTCGGGATTCAACCGGTGACTTGGGACACCATAAATCTCTCAATTGGCAACTCTGGTCCTATAATAATAAATTCCGTTTTGATTGTCCTTTAATTGGAAGAATGCCATTAATCACCTTTGGGTGTAGTGAAAAAGGAGGTGTGAAAATACCCATACACACACACACACACACACACACACACACACACACACACACACATATATATATATATATATATATATATATATATATATATATATATATATATATATATATATATATATATATATATTATATATATAACGACCCAGTTCGCCCTCCGTGAACAATCGTGACGGCACCTAGTCTCTACGATTAGGTAAGCCTAAATATGGAAAAAAAGCCCAACTTGCGTAAGAAAACAAGAAAAAAACAATTTAAAAAGAAATAGGGAAAATGGAACAGCGTTTCAAAGGTGTTTCTCGGCATACACAACATATTACTTCTCAAATCAATACATACTCCAAATCGGAAACCCATGAATTACAAGCTATGAAATATAGTAAAGTGCTCTAATCTAGAATGTCTACAGCAATAGTAAGATAGAAAGGCTAACACTACAAGATAGAATAAAAATAGAGACTCCTCGATTTACGAAAACGGCAGATGTACTTCGAAGTAACTGAAAGATCTCCTTGCCTCAAGGGTGATAAGCCTGAGTAGAGGTACCTGGATCTGCACATGAAAAACATGCGCAAAATTGGCATGAGTACACCACAGCGGTACTCAGTAAGTGCCAAACCTAGCCTTGGTTGAGTAGTGACGAAGAAGGTCAGGGACCTACTAAGGTTAAATAAATGAAATAATTGACAGTCTAGAACAGAAAACAGTAAAGCAGGTACAACAGTATAAGTAGTACACATGAAAAGAACAATACAACTACGCAAGAACAATGTAAACACTAAGAAAAATACAGCTCAACTCAAATAATAACAGTTGGGGATCTTACAGAATATCGTCCTGAAGTCCCAATATACATATCTGATAAGTCTCTCGGGATACCGTCATATTTCAACTATCAATGTATAGGGGATCTACCGAAATGACGATTCGTAATCCCAAATATAAATAACCAGTACTAGGAAAATCTACCGAGTGTATTCCCATAGTTCCATATAACTGTGTAGGGGGATCTACCAGGAATCTAACTCGTAGTCCCAAAGTAAGCAGACAAGGGGGAGCTACCAGAATTCCACATCTGTAGTCCCAATGTAAATACACAGAAGCAGCAAGAAAATATTTATAGAAAGGGAAGTCTCATATTAAAGCAATAGATAATTCTAGCCTAGCATGCTGCACGGACTTCAGGTAAAGCAGTTAAACAAATAAGGCAATTTGATCACTTAGGCATACTTTTACTAAGCTAACACAGGTTTAAATAACACAAGAACTAAACAGGAAAGTAACATACTAGTAATGCTTAATCAAAACTGGATTTTCCAACAATTAGTACATTGCGCACTCGTCACCTTACGTACAAGGCATTTCAATTAAAAAGTATACCAAATCCTATAGGAAAGGTCCCCACACAAGGTTAGATAAGCCACTTACCTTGAACCGGCTAAAAATAAACCCAAAACTATGCTTTTGCCACGAGTATCCGATTCCAAATAGCTCAAATCTATTCAATTCAATTGCATATTTTAAATAACACCTCAAATAACTGATTCTACGATTTAATTCTATGCTAATACGCGAAATTAGGTAAAATGATCAAAACGCCCCTCCGGCCCACATCTCAGAATCGGGTAAAAATTATACATTCTGAACACTCATTCACTCACGAGTATAACCATATAAGAATCTCTCAAATCGGATGTCAGAAACCCAATCAAAACTCAATAATTTGGTCTATGAAGTTTATCTCATTTTCCCCAAATTTTCCACTAATATTCGAAATTTATGGACTAGATTTAAGTTAGGAATCATGAAAATTGATCTAAGTTGGGTAGTAATCACTTACCCAAGTTGCTTAGGTTCAAAAGTCTTCAAAAATCACCCCTCCCGAGCTCTCAAATTCAAAAAATTGAAAATAGGCTTAAACCCTGGAATTGGAATTTTAAGAAATCTGCCCAGGTATTTTGTACATCGCGGTTGCGAAAGGGGACCTTCGATTGCGAAGAGTAAAATTTGATGGCTCCTGAACTGGGCTATGCGAATGCGAGATGGGTCACGTGATCGCGAAAAAAGAAAAGGGGCGGACTTACGTGTTCGTGGACATGACCATGCAAACGCGAAGGGAAAAAAAGACCACCGAGCCACCGGCTTATGTTTCTACTATGCGAACACGAGGGTAGGAATGCAAATATGAAGAAGTGAAGGAATGACTTTCGCAATCATGAGCCAAGTCATGTGATCTTGAAGAACAAATTAGACCCCCTCCGAAAATACACTACGCGAACGTGGAGGAAAGGTCGCGAACGCGATGAAGGAAACCAGATACCAAATTTTTCTGCAATTCTACAAGTTCCAAAATGACCGGTTGAGCATCCAAAACACACTTGAGGCCCCCGGTACCTCAACCAAAACTTCCAACCAATCCGAAAACATCATTCAAACTTGTTCCAACCCTCGAAATTCTCAAAGAACTCATAATACTCGATCCTGGCGTTATTTCTTATCCAACTCGGCATCTCTCTACGCTGCAAATGGTCCACAAACCACTGTGTGCCCAAGTCTTTAGTTCTATCCTTGTACACATGTTTGTCAACATTGGGAAGATTCTAATATGTATTTATCAGTTCTGGATCAAAGTGTACTTGCTTGCCCCTGACAGTAACAACCAAATCGTTTTTGAAGTCGGTCTCTAAGGCATTTGCATAAATTCCCTTGTCACTTTATGATTGCCTTTTGTTGGTTCTTCAGCAAAGCAAATTCATCCATTCAATACCAATCTTCCATAGAATTCGGGCCATTGACCTTCAACTTCATCCAAAATAATGTCTTTTGTGCTTGATCATGATTCTACACAGTTGTTTGTCATAGAGGTGGCAACATCATAGTGATGAGAATATATCCTGATCAGAGTACTCCTCTTGGGAAACTTGTTCGGCATATTCTTGAACATTTTCAATTGATGTTGAAGCCATTTTCAAGCTAAATGTACCTATAAAAGGAGTAAACATGTTAAACACATGTGTAAAGACTTAAAGCATTGGATTAAGAGGTATTTAGGCCAAAGAAAGTAATCAAAAACCTTTAGGATCAGATTCTGCATAGTTACTGTTTTGGTGCATAGGCACTAATGATTCGATCGTATAAATGGGCACACGAGCCCGAAGAGAAATTTGGTTTTTAGAAGACTCAAGTATACACGATCATAGAAAGGAATTCGTGATCATAATAGGTATCTTTACTCTCAGCAGAATTTGACCTACGGGATCACGAAATTAGGTATCGCAATCGCAAAGGTCTTCTTCCTTGCCCAATAACAGTTTGTGCAGGCCTTTCAACAAACATACGGATGGGCATCCTATTTTCTTACCAATTTCACATTATTGACTCATGGATATTACCTAGAAATTTCATATAAAACATAATACAAACTCTCAACTAATCTCACCCAGCAAGAAAGCATGCAAAGCACACAACATTGTCATTTGAAAAATTAAAACTTAAGCCCTAAACCTTGAAAACATGGCTGCCTTTCGACTTTTTCACAACAAGACTTGGAAAAATAAAAGGGAAGAAATCCACGTACCTTGAGAATGACAAGTGAATATTGCAATGAAATTGAAGCAAGGAGAACATTAGAGATGATTTTGTGGTTAGGGGAGTAGGAAGAACCATTCTTATGTTTGGCCAGATGTGGGCTTGTTTTTTATTTTCAGTGCTTTTAATCGTTGGGAACTTACCTGTTGACCACAATTGCATTTTGAAACTAGCGTTCATGTAGAACAAACTTTATTCAAATAGTCTTGACTGTGGTTTAGTCTCTGCGATTGCGTAGATATAGGAAATATTTGTTGGAAGATGATTGCTATTAATATTTGCAGGGAGGCTTTTAGGCTAAAGGAAATTTGGAAGAGTAGAAAGATTTTGGAGAAGAGAAACTTTTTTTAATCAAACTTGTTTTTGATTTTTTTGGCTTGATACAAAATGAGCAATCCTACACCTATTTATACTTGGCCACTTCCTCAATCAATGGCCAAGATTTATCCAGCACAACTTTAATCTAATGGCTACAAATCACCTTCTACACAATTCTACAAAAATATCCACTCTCTAGATGACTCCATACTTATCTATATCATTCTACTATTCTAAAGATATTTCTAGAGCACATTTCTAGAACATGGGCCAAATGGGCTCACATTCTAGAAAATAGGCTAATTGGGCTCTTTATTTTTCATAATTTCTTAAGCCCAAATAATTATTACAAAATCAAGTTTATTTTAATTTTATTTTCAACACCCCCCCTTAAACTTGATTTGTAATTCCAAGCAAACTTCTTAACTTGATGAAGTCCTCTTGCTTGAGTGGCTTGGTGAAGATATCCGCAACTTGGTCTTTGGACTTCACGTACTCTACTTGTACATCCTTTCTTGCGATGCACTCTCTTATGTAGTGATAGCGTGTGTCAATATGCTTGCTTCGATCATGGAACACCGGATTTTTCGCCAACACCAACGTCGACTTATTATCCACGCAAATTGTAGTTGGATCTTCTTGTGGCCATCCGAGCTCCTTTAGCAAACTTCGCGTCCAAATTGCATTACATACACAGGAGGTAGCGGCAACGTACTCAGCTTCACATGTGGATAGAGTGACAATTGGTTGTTTCTTGGACATCCAAGTGAAGGCGGTGTCTCCCATGAAGAACACGAAGCCCGTGGTACTTTTTCTATCATCAATGTCTCCGGCCCAATCGCTATCGCTATAACCAACAAGCTTATAATCATTAGAAGTTGAATAGAACAATCCAAAGTTGATTGTACCTTTGAGGTAGCGGAGAATTCTTCTTGCAGCCTTCAAGTGTGTACTAGTTGGATTCTCCATGTAGCGACTTATGAGGCCGGTGGCGTAGAGAATGTTGGGTCTCGTGCAAGTCAAATATCGTAAGCTCCCAACTAAGCTCTTGAACATCGTCGTGTCCACTTTCTCAGCTTCATCATGCTTCGACAACTTGATCTCGCACTCCACCGGTGTGTTGACTGGGTTACAATCATCCATCTTCAACTTCTTTAGGATCTCCTTCGCATAGCCCTCATGTGAGATGAAAATTCCATCCTCAAGTTGTTTGACTTCAATGGCAAGATAGTACGCCATAAGCCAATTGTCGGTCATCTCGAACTCTTTAGCCATCGCTTGCTTGAACTCATCGATCATTCTTTGGTTATTTCCTGCAAAGATTAAATCATCCACGTACAAGCAAACGATCAAGATATCTCCATCTTTCATCTTGGCATAGAGCGCATGCTCATATGGGCATTTGGCGAAGTCATTTTCTTGCAAGTACTTGTCGATCCTAGTGTTCCACGCCCTTGGTGCTTGCTTTAGTCCATATAATGCCTTCTTCAATCTTAAGACTTTGTCTTCCTGCGTCTTCACCTCATAGCCCATAGGTTGTCGGATGTAAACTTCTTCCTCAAGGACTCCATTCAAGAACACCGACTTTACATCCATTTGGTGTATCTTCCATTTGCTTTGAGCTGCCAGAGAAATGATTAGTCTTACAGTTTCTAAACGGGCTACAGGGGCAAATACCTCGTCATAGTCGATGCCGGCTTTGACTGTATCCTTTTGCAACAAGCCTCGCCTTGTATCTTTCGATTTCTCCCTTACAGTTTTTCTTTGCCTTGTACACCCACTTGACGTTGATTGCCTTGTGCCCTTTTGGAAGTGAAGTCCGCTCCCAGGTGTCGTTCTTTTCGATGGACTAGATCTCCTCATCCATTGCATCTCGCCATTTCTTACTTTGTACGGTTTCTTCAAAGGTAACTGGTTCACAATCAGCAAATAGACAAAGAAGAGTTAGGTCCTCTAACCTTTCAGTGTCTTCATAAATGTCGTCCAAACTCCTTGCGCGTTCCTCGCTCCTTTCATTCAGAAACGATGGTGGTGAGTCATCTTGAACTGCTGTTTGCGAGGTAGGTGGAGTAGTTAGCTCTCGCTGGGCATCCTCTGCTGTAGATCTTTGTTCTTCTTCTTCGGTTAGAATAATGGAATTAAAGTCCTCGTGAGAACCAAAATTCCATTATCCTTCTTCATCAAACTCCACGTCCCGACTTATCACAAGCTTGTTAGTATCTGGATTATATAATTTGTAGCCTTTGGAGTTGGAATCATACCCGATAAAGATGAACGCCTTACTTTTGTCATCGAGCTTGTTCCGTGTCTCGTCAAGTACATGTGTGTATGCTTTGCTTCCAAAGACTATTAGATGGGAGATTCCTGGCTTCCTTCCACTCCAAGCTTCTGGTGGTGTCTTTCCCCACACGCTCCTTGTTGGTGATCGGTTGAGTAGATAGAATGCACACACTCCTGCTTCGGCCCAGAATTCTTTTGGTAGCTTCTTGCTCTTTAGCATACTCCGCGCCATGTCTAGAGTTGTCCGGTTCTTCCTTTCCGCCACTCCATTTTGTTGGGGGGACCTTGGTACCATTAGTGGACGCCTTATTCCTGCTCCTCGCAAAAATTCTGGAACTCTCTAGAAGTGAACTCGCCTCCATGATCGGATCTCATGGCCTTTATGTGTAGTCCACTTTCTTTCTCCACTGCCGCTTTGAATTTCTTGAATACTTCAAATGCCTCCGATTTTTGCTTCAAGAAATACACCCATGTCTTTCTAGAAAAATCATCAATAAATAGAAGGAAATAGTTCCTTTTACCGAGGGAGCTTGGCTTGATAGGACCACATATGTCGGTATGTATGAGCTCCAATGGCTTTTGGGCTCTCGAGCTTGACTCCTTTGGAAAACTCTTTCGAAATTGCTTTCCGAGTAGGCGTCCTTTGCACAATTGATCGGGGTGGCTCATGGATGGTAGTCCTCGCACCATGTCCTTTTTGGATAGTAGCTCCAAGCCTCCAAAATTCAAGTGCCAAAATCGAAGATGCCAAAGCCAAGATACATCTTTGTAGCAAGCTTTAAGACACTTTGCAACATCATTTTGAATGTTCAACAAGAACATTCTATTTTTGGACATAGGCACCTTAGTGATTAAATTATTTTTATTATCTTTTATGGAAAGACTATGATCTTTCATGTGAATGTCATAGCCCTTCTCTAAGAGTTGCCCCAAACTCAATATATTATTTTTCATGTTGGGCACATAGTAGACATTTGAGATAAATTGGTGGTTTCCATTCTTCAAGCGGATTAGGATGTTACCTTTGCCTTTCACTCGTATTTTGGATTCATCACCAAAAGAAACATTGCCACTCACCGATTCGTCGAGCTCCACGAACATGCTCCTCTTTCCACACATATGGTTGCTCGCCCCGGTGTCAAGGTACCAAGTGTTGTCTTGTCTCCCTTCTTCTCCTTTGTATGCTAGAAGTAGGGTCAGGTCTTTTTGGCCCTTATCCTCCACAAGGTTGGCGGTCTCTTCGACTTTGGTTTGAGACCCTCTACATTGTGAAGCATAGTGTCCATATTTTTGACAAGAATAACATTTGATTTGAGATTTATCGTACCTTGCACCTTGGTTGCCTCTCCCACGACTTGGGTATTCTCTTCTTTCTTCATTGTTGTTGAAACCTCCTCGTCCACGACCACGACCTCTTCCATATTGACCTTGTCCATTTCCGATATTTTCTTCCTTATCTTTTATTTGCATCTTGAATAATTGCTCCACTATATTTTGTTTTTTCTTATGCTTTTCTTCATATGCTTGTAAGGATCCTATTAATTGATCAATTGACATCTCCTCCAAATTTTTAGTTTCTTCAATTGTTATGACAATATGCTCGAATTTGGAAGTTAATGACCGGAGTATCTTCTCAATAATTCTAACATCTTCCAATTTTTCACCATTTCTTTTCATTTGATTTGAAACCACCAAAACTCTTGAAAAATAGTCGGAAATGGACTCCCCTTCTTTCATATGTAAAATCTCAAATTCTCCTCTTAATGTTTGGAGACGTACCTTCTTTACTTGCTCGGCACATTTGCAAGACGTTTGGAGTTTCTCCCACGCTTCCTTAGTAGTGGTTGCACTTGAGATCTTCTCGAACCTATCATCATCCAATGCTTCGTAGATGAGGTCGAGAGCTTTCTTGTCTCTCTTTCTTGAATCCTTCACACCATCCTTGAGTTTGGGATAATGTAGATTCATCTCGGGGCTCATTGTAGCCTTTCTCTACAATATCCCAAACATCATGTGCACCTAGGAGAGCCATCATCTTGATACTCCAATTATCATAGTTGCTCTTGTTGAGCATAGGAACTTGGAAGGATGCAATACCATTTGCCATAGTTTTAGAAATTTTTGGTTAGAATCTTGTGGCTCTGATACCACTTTGTTGGAAGAGGATTGCTATTAATATTTGGAGTGAGGTTTTTAGGCTAAGGGAATTTTGGAAGAGTAGAAAGATTTTGGAGAAGAGAAACTTTTATTACTCAAACTTGTTTTTGATTTTTTTGGCTTGATACAAAATAAGCAATCCTACATCTATTTATACTTGGCCACTTCCTCAATCAATGGCCAAGATTTATCCAACACAACTTTAATCTAATGGCTACAAATCACCTTCTACACAGTTCTACAAAAATATCCACTCTCTAGATCACTCCATACTTATCTATATCATTCTACTATTCTAAAGATATTTCTAGAGCATATTTCTAGAACATGGGTCAAATGGGCTCACATTCTAGAAAATAGGCTAATTGGGCTCTTTATTTTTCATAATTTCTTAAGCCCAAATAATTATTACAAAATCAAGTTTATTTTAATTTTATTTTCAACAATATTTTGTTCTCTGTGAACGCAGTGCATTTTCTACGATCGCGATGTTCTGCAGCTTTTTTTAGCTACCAAGTTTTTCTTGTCCGGGCACCCTGACCTTCTTAATTCAACTTGAAAAAATATGAAACTTGGCAGATTAGTAAAAAATAAGATAATAACTATTCTAAAAAGGAATTCTCAAAAATGACCTAAAATTGTGAAATGATGGGAAGCCTCCTACCAAGTGCCGCATTTAACGTCGTAGCACGACGCGAATCAACTTTACCACTTTTTTATTCACATGGAGGATATGAATTGGGAACCTAACTTGGAATCTAGCTTGTGACCATGAACGACAGGGGTGGTAAGTAGATGATCAAGTCAAACATCAATTTCTTCATTTTTCATTTGTTGGATTTTGAGGAATATCATTTAGCATTCTTGACCTTTCAAACTGCAAGATGTATGGCTCTTGTTTTTCTTCTTTGCATTTTCAGGGTAGGGGCAAAGTCTACATACACACTACCCTCCCCAGACCCCACTAAATGAGATTATATTGGATTGTTGTTATTGTACTTCCATATGATTCACACGGCAATTCCCATAACGCCATGAAATGCCAATGTTAAAAAGTTCTCCAAATGAGATATAAAACTCCCAACTTGCGACTTTTTTCAGATTTTGACGTCCTCTTTTTCCCTCGGACTAGAGTCAATCTCAACCATCTTTTCAACTACACTAGTTGATTCTAGTTCCATTTTTTCTTGGCATCACCAACAAGAATTGAGTCGTTTGACGGATATTTAATTCTTGATTCCTCAAAATGAAGAGCACTTTCTTCCTCAAAGTTGGAATTTTCTTGAAGTTTTTCCATGCCCTCAAATAGTTAGGCATAATGAGCCTCATCCTATGGTTTCATTTGATCTTCCAAGGTGCGGAGAGTGTCATCATTCCGACTTAATACTTGTTTCAAGTCCTTGAGTGCCAAGTTTTGCTTCTTCTCATTTTGAAGAATGGCTTCTAACATGAGCATTAACCTTTCATTTTGAGCATTTGAGAATTCTTCTTGATTTTGATCAATTGCCAAAGAAGGATTTCCGGCTTCAACCTCTAAGGGAGGTTCTTGGCTATCATCCACTTCCGAGAATTTTTTGACCTCTAAAACTTCAAGAATTTCTTCTATTTGTGAGTTCAACCTTTCAAGCGCCAAACCATTTTGGAGACTATTTTTCAAAAGCTCCTCCAAGGCTTTTTTTCTTCTTTGTTTCATCCTTCAAGTAGCATTCCATCGTGAGAATGAACTATCCATTTTGACCATGCTCAATTTTTTCTACTTCCATATCCCTATAATTGTCATCACAAGGAGTAGAATTATCATAGTGGGTTTCGGGGAAGGGACAGAAAAATGAGCACAATTAGCCCAATGGCCATTTTGACCAAAACATTTATCACATATACTCCACACATAATTTTAGAATCATACGCACAATCTACCCCCGGGTGAATTTAAATAATTTTTCCATGAGTATGGTCCTCCACAATAAGGACAAAAGTCATTGAAATATGAATAACTACTATCCTGACCAATTTTCGTTATGTGGTTAAATTTATAATAAGAAAATAAACGAGATAACAAATAAGAAAATAAACAAAGATAAGAATATAATTACAAAAATATTCAAAAGTTTGGACCAAAGTACTTATGCTTACTTCTCAAATAACCTAAATGCACCAAATTATTTTTCGGCAACAGCGCCAATTTTGATGACGTCCAAATCTACTACAATAGTAAGCGGATACGGTAGCATGCAATATGATATACCCAACTATGAGTCGAGGTCGAATCGCACAGAGAATAATATGTAGGCAATTAGGAAATGTAAGAGATTATCGCTTATTATGCTATGTTGAAAAAATATTTATGTCTAAATGAATTGTAAACTAACCAAGAAAGCAAACAAAATTATCAATGGCTAGAAGCATGGATACACAGGAAATTACACTCAAGTGACGATCCAATATATTTCACGATTTTATAAATATAAGCGAGTTTATATTAATTAGACCTGGATAATAATTCTTTATTATCTTCTTCAGAAGACTAAAAAGACTCCGCAATCGAATTATCCCTAAAACAATTAACAGGATTAAGTGCACCCGACTAGGCTACAAGTAGTTCAATCTTATCCCTAGGTAAAATCTATAAAATGAGGGTTAACGTCTCAAATTCTTGTTAATTAATATATACCAATCTCAAATGACCTTTTCCAAGACTAATTCGAAGTTAATGGTCGAGTCCTGGGTTAGCTAATCCCTTTGAAAATATTAAAGAAAAATATTAATTAAAAAAATAGTAACTCACTTCATAATAGATAAAAAATTATTCAATATATAAGCACAATAAGAAATTTACTCCACACTTTAGTAATATTCCCATAAACAATATTTAAGGGTTGAAATAAATAACACATTTAGATATTCAATTCAAAGAAAGAAAATAAAGAAAAGAGAAAAAATAGATTAAAAAATTCTCAACCAAATTTTTCAAATCTTCAAAACCCAAGTGTGTGTGCAAGAACTCTAGCTCCAAGAGTTGTGTTCTCTAGTCAAGAAAACAAAAATAAGCCAAAGATATATTTTCAACGAGCAGAGTCCTGTATTAAATGGTCTGGGGATCAAAAACATAAAATGCCAAAACTGCCCAGATTTTTGCCCAGTTATGTGAATCGCGTTTGCGAAAAGTAGTCTATGATCGCGAAGAATAACATTGCAAATCACCTCGATTGCAAACTAAACTTTGAATTCGCATAGAACACTTGACCAACCGCTGACTAGTTTTCTTCATTGCATTCGAGTAAAGTCAAACACGTTCGTGATAGACTTCTTCTCGATGGACCGTGATCACTTCGATCCACCTCATGATCACGTAAAGTACTTGACCAGTCGCTGACTAGCTATTTCTTCTTCACATTCATAGAATTTCCTCCACATTTGCGATGGATATTTTTCTAGGCTACCGCAATCGCATAAGACACTTTGCGATCGCGAAGAACATTCACTAGCAGGAGTTAATTTTTATATTTTAACATATTTTTGACTTATTTTCTTCCGTATATTCTCTAAATCACTTGATACCTTAATAATGTCGATAAACATTAATAAACTCCTTATTTCTCAATAAAATCATACAAAATCTCAGGTATCAAGAAGATATAAGTAGGTAAAATACCAACTTATCACGGCCCGAGGTTAACATTTTGGTTGCTTTTAGTATTTGATTAAAGATTCGACCTTTATCATTTAGGTTTGCTTCCTATGGTATTATTTGATGATTTTGAGTTGCTTTTGATTAGTTTCGAGTCGTTCGGAGGTCGATTTGAGTGGGATGGTTCCTCTAGTGTATTAATTTGGCTTGTTTGAGGATAGTGCTTGCCTAACGTTGTTGAGGAAATTTTTCCTACTAAATGATATTGTTTTCCACATGCATGAGTGCTGCATATACAAGGTGACGAGCGTATATGCATGTGACAGAATTTTTCATGCTCGGGAGGGGGAAATTATATACTTTCTTGCTACTTTGATGAATTTGGTGATTCTTTGACTTGTGCTTTATTTATTTCTATATCTAATAAACTCAATTAACTATGTTAGAAATCATGTTAGAATATATGGTATCTTAAAAAAGATTTAGTGTGTTATTTTCGGACAGTTACATACTTATTTGACCATAGCAATATGAACACCCATTTATACCAGTTATTGTGTTTCTACTTGAGTTTCTTTATCCGTAATATGTATGAATATTGGGAACTAAGGGATATGTTTGGCACGAAGGATAATTACTAGCGGTTGATATGATGTTGGCACGAAGAGTAGTTCCGTGTGGTTTGAAATGACATTGGTTTTTGGGTTATTACCGTGTGAAAGGAAAAAAAGTTGGATTTCTGTTATGGTTGCGCATTCGTTAAGTACTTACATACCCTTTACTTTGGTTTCTATTAATGTTTGTTGTTTTGTGTGGTACTTTTCAATCGAGTTCCTTATGTAGTTACTTCTGTGATTTCCCTTTGGCTTGTTATAGTTATAATTATTCCTTTACCTTGTCAGCTACTATTACACGTACACTTTTACTTGATTTACTTATGTTACATGTCCTCTTCGAATTCATGTCTTTACTTGTTACTAGCCCATACTTGTTACATGCCTCTAATTATCACATGATTACTTGTTAAATGCCTTAATTTGCTACATGTTTGCACTCACTACATGTTTTAACTTGCTATATGTCTCCACTTACTATATGCTCTACTTACCATATGCCTTCAGTAATAAACGCCTTTAATTGCTACATGATTTCATATATCGAATGCTTTTATTTGATCCATGTTCTTACTTGATAAACGCATTTGCCTGTTTCATGTATTACTCTCTGTCGCTTAACCGGATTGGGTGACTTATAGATTGGTTGTGTGATATACCTTTTGGAAGCCTTGTCGCTATGCATAGTGGATTATTTGTTGATATTGGACTGCGCATTCTACTTTTTTGAGTTGTATTACCTAGTCGGATACTGCATGTTCATTTTCTTAGTGTTGTATTGTGAATGTTTCCCGTGTTTGGTTATTATTGTGGTTTCACATAATATTGTTGATATTGTGGATCGGGTTTCGCGTTGCAATGATGATATATATATATATATAGGGGATCGAATTGCTCGTCGTAATAGTATTGATATGAGATGAATTCAGATGCACACCACAACAGTGATTATTTAATATGTGGGATTGGGTTGCACCCAGCAACAGAGAAGAAGGTGTATTATGGATATTCATGACTTTGTTTTCTATCATTTTAGCATTTTATGAGACTAAGAAGTAATGATATTTGGGGGTGCTTTATCATTTGTGTTCTTGTTTCATTCATTAAATGATTATGTGTGTATCTTTTCTCGTATTTTCTCTTCTGCTTATTATTTGCACAGGTACAAATATAAGAAGTCATCTTTTAACTAAAAATCTTCTCACTACTTTACCGAACTTAGTTAAAATACTTAATAAGTACATGGGTTCAGTTGTACTCATGTTAAACATCCGAACCTTGTGTGCAGATCTTGGAGCCACGTAGATGTGGCAGACGAAGCCTTGCACCGAAGATGTTCCAGCGTTCCAGATTCGGGCTACCCTTTTTTCATGGTAGTTTAGGACTTAAATTCTGTATATGTATATTTCAAACATATATCGTACTATTTCTTCATTGCGGTTTATAAATCTAAATCATAGTGGCTCGTGATTTGTTCTACTAGTCCTTGGGAGGTCGTATAGAATTCCATCATTTAGTTTCTTGCCATTAAGCATTTACCATTTGAGATACCTGGTTCTATGTTGGCTTACCTAGCATTAGGGCTAGGTTCCATCACGACTAAGCAAATATTAGGTTGTGACAGAAGCGAGTGGATGTGAATCTCGATACTCAAGTCATCCCCAAGAGAAGTAGTTTCAAGTATCTCAAATCTATTATACAGGGTATCGGGGAGATCAACGAAGATATCAAATATCGTATTGGATCGGAGGGATGAAGTGGTGGCTTGAATCCAATATTCTATGTGATATAAATGTGCTGCCAATACATAAGGGTAAATAATACAGAGTAGTGGTTCGATCAACCTTGCTGTATGGGGCAGAGTGTTGTCCACTCAAGAGCTCCCTCACGCAGAAGATGAAAGTAGCAGAAATGAGGATGTTGAGTTGGATGTGTGATTGTACCAGGAGAATAAGATTAGTAATGAAGTTATTCGGGACAAAGAAGGAGTGGCCTCCATTGAGGACAAGATGCGGGAGTTGATGCTGAGATGGTTCGGGCATGTTAAGAGGTGAAGCATTGACACTCTTGTTATGAGGTGTGAGAGATTGACCATGGTGTGTTTGGAAGAGGTTGAGGCAGACCTAAGAAGTATTGGGGAGAGGTGATTAGGTAGGGCATGACGCATCTTTAGCTCACTGAGAACATAAATCTTGATAGGAGGGTCTAGAGGTCGTGGATTAGGTTAGAAGGTTAGTAGGCAGTTGACAGTTTCCCCTTTCTTGTGAATAGTACAAGCAGCACAGATGTACTTTCCTATTTTTCAGATTAATATTACATCTTGTTGTTTAGTTTGTTTCAGTTATCGTATTCTCTTGTTGTTACTATTTTAGTATTACTTATTCTTTCCTCCACCCTTTCTCCCCTCTCTTTATTTCTTTTTCACCCTCTGCTGCTACTGCGTCTTCTTCTTCTTTTTCTTCTTTTTCTTTACCTCTCTATCTTTCTGAGTTGAGGGTCTTTTAAAAATCACCTCTCTATCTTCACTAGGTATGTAAGGTCTGCATATACACTACCCTTCCCAAACTCTATATGTGAGAATATACTCTGTATGTTATTGTCTCTGTTTTGCTATTATTATATTTGAGCCCCTAATGTTACACTTTGATTCAAGAATACCCTTAATTTGAATTTTGATCGAAGGAACACATGCCAGCCCTTTTCCAAATTTAAATATTCAGTTCAATTAAAACCCGCCAATAATTAGATCCATTACCCGACCCATCCTACATCTTCTCTTTTTTTTTGTTGGAAAGATAATATATATATGTATATATATATATATATATATATATATATATATATATATATTAGTAAATGTGTACAGAGCTATTACAAGTAGCATTGCTTGTCATGGTCATACATTGGAATTATCATCATGGCTGGCTATTACACACCCATTACTATATACAATATGAGCAATGGTGTTACAATTATTTTCTAGGCTTGGTTTTGTCCCAAGCAAACAGCCTTATCAGAAGCAAAACAAAGCTTAGCAAAATCAGGGACATTGTTAAAAACTGTTGGCCAGCATGCAATTCCAAAATTGTGACCTTCCTTTGCCATACTATCTGCCACCCTATTCTGATCTCTGCATGCATGTTTGATTGCCGCTTACCAAGCTGATCCAATTAATACCTGCAGTCCGTAATCAAAATAGAATAAGGGATATTTTCTGAATTAAGTAGTAGCAAGAGGTTCAATGCATCCACCTACATTTCTATAGGTGTAATATTGTGTTGATTAGCAAGTTTTAGACCTTGTAATAAAGCGTATAATTCTGATAAAATAGAGGACACTTGTGGTACTGATCCAGCAAATCCTATAACCCATTATGCGTTAGAGTTCAGAGATGACTCCTCCTATTCCTGTTGATGTGTAGAGAAGGCTCTGTCTGTAATAAGCTTATAGAAATTATCCGGAGGTAAGTACCATTTAATATTCTTAGTTAAAGCCTTATTACTGGTCCTTTTTGGATGAAAGGAGGCTATATAGGTGAATTTGCAGCCTGCATAGTAACCAAGTTATATGGGATATAATATTTCTTATGATGGTATAGGTTATCATTACGCGTTAACCAAACACTCCACAAATTATATGGTAGATAAGTAAGGGGTTTTAGGTGCAAAGGCGGGCTTAGATTAGTATTAAATAAGAGTTGATGGATTAAAGTAGTATATCTAGTGCATGATTAAGAGAATTAACTGTTGAAGTTAAGCCTAGTTGTGTCCAGAAATTTTGTGCATTAACACAAGTGACGAAAATTTGTAGTAAAGTTTCTTCCTGAGCTTGGCAGAATTGACAGCTAGCATCTTCAGTGATGTTCAAATGCTTTAAGTAGTTATTTGTTGGCAGGAGGTTATGTCAAAGAAGCTAGATGAAGCTTTTAATTTTCGTATGGATAGGAAGTCGCCAAATCCAATTAAAACTATAATCACTATTATCTTGCAATGTTCCATTCTCAGCGAGCTTCTTATAAATAGAATTAATACTAAACTTGTTATTATTGCTTAATCCCCAAAAAAGAATGTCAGAAGTATTATTAAAGAGGAAAATATATATAGAGTCTATAAGTTGATGCATATTAGTAGGTAGTTTAAAACTGAAGTAGTTTTTATTAAACCCTAAAGGAGTGAGTACTTTGGCAATAGTTAAATTTTATTCTGAAGAGTTAAAGAACCATAAATTTGGGAACGGAGTGTAATTCCCGCCTTTTTCCAAGGGTCATACCAGATGTTGATACTTCTGCCATTGCCTATTTTCCACTGTATGCCCTTTTGACAATTATTCCAACCATTGATGATATTGATCCAAGTTTTTGACGTGGACGAGGAAGGTTTTTTAGTTAAATACTTATTAATAAGGACTTGTGCCCACATTGCTTGAGGTTTTTCAAATAGCCTCCAAGCAAGCCCTAAAATTAGGGCTTTAATTTTTAGCTCTAGTTGTTGTATACCTAGTCCCCCATTACTTTTGGTAGCCGTTACTAACTTCTTCTTCTTCATAAAAACACCCTAACACCTCCTATGCCATAATTCACTCTAAAATTTGAAATCAAACAAACAAACATCTTCTTGTCTTTTGAAATTTTCATCAAAATGAAGGGAGCTTTAGTACGTAGTGCAATCGTTTTCTTTTTTTCCTTTTTTTTTTCTTTTTTCAGAGGTTGGTGTTATTGTTTCCTTTCTATTTAATTCAACTGTCTATTTTATCTTTTTCTTTCTTATTAGAACTTCACTAGTATTAAAATACGTGCGATGCGCGGATAATTTGACGGAATATTAATTTTATAGAATTATGATCTAATATATCCTACTATTAAATGAATATTAGTTACTATTTTATTTTTTAATATAGTGTACTTAAATATAATAAAATTATACAAAATCAAAGGATACAACGCACTATTGTAACCAAATAAATTATTTATTCCTTATTTAGTCTTCATTAAATTAGCAAGTACTGCATACTATACATTTACTGATGTGATTTTTTAATTAATTTTTCAATTGGCTTAATATTTTGATACTACTTCTCTTCTAATAGAACATAGATATATATTTTCTTATTCTGAAAGTATATTTTTATACTTATGTTATACATGTTTAAAATATATCAATTATCTAAATTTATCAATATTTTTCTTGAGTTTTATATATTTTTTTTAGTTATTAATTAATTCAAATTATAAATATATTAAAATTATTTTTTCCACCTCTTTTTGTATATTTTTTCTAATATTATTTAATTAGTTTTCTCATTTTATATTTGATGAATTTAAATAAAATAATTTTTTTACTGAATTATAATTTTGAATTCATCAAAAGCGTAAGGAGATAAACTTTTTATTATTTTCATAAAAAACGTGCAAATATTTTTAATAATAAATAAAATGTGTGTCATATATAATATGTTATCTTATGTATAATATACTAATAGTTTCTTTATATTTTGTGTTTTTTATAGTGAAATTATTAGTTTTATTTATTAATTGTATTTTCCTGCATGAGAAATTTAATTAGTGTATGTATTTTTACGATATCATTTGATTTATTTATTTTTTTAGTATGCTTCATTTATGACTATTTGTTTATTATAATTTTAGTTATGTGTACATGTACGACATTTCTTATAATAATTTTAATTATTTTTAATATATATATATATATATATATATATATATATATATATACATATATATACATATATATATATATATATATATATATATATATATATATTATGTTATCCATTACATAATATTGTTAAATTGACATATAAATTATTAATAAATTATCAATTTAGTATAATAACTATTCCCATATATATACACTAGTACTATTATATTAGGAAGAAATTACTCTTCAATTTGAAATGGTAGTTTTTTACTTTTTTATTATAAAATAATTTTAAAACTCCAACTTGAAACTACTCCCCAATTTGAATGAGTAGAATATTTTATATTTTTTATAGTTAATTATAAGATATCTACAACAACAACAACAACAACAACAACAACAATAACAACAACAACCCAGTATAATCCCACTTAGTGGGGTCTGAGGAGGGTAGTGTGTACGCAGATCTTACCCCTACAC
The DNA here is from genome assembly GCA_034376525.1 of Nicotiana benthamiana. Taxonomy (NCBI): domain Eukaryota; kingdom Viridiplantae; phylum Streptophyta; class Magnoliopsida; order Solanales; family Solanaceae; genus Nicotiana; species Nicotiana benthamiana. Next base: position 69,011,292 of record CM067341.1, on the reverse strand, counting down.
TTGGGTGGAGAGGTTGTTTCCAAAATGGACCCCCGGCATCCTTCCCTCCAAGAACTTTTCACCTTGCTCTTGGGGAGACTCGAACTCACAACCTCTTGGTTGGAAGTGGGGGTTGCTTACCATCAGAGCAACCCCTCTTGTAACCACTTAATGCAAAATTCAAAATTCAAAAAAAAATTAGTTAGAAAAGTAATTTATTTTGTCTTAACAAAGACACATGAAATTTTGTGGTTAAGACACTTGTCTTAATGTAGTTCTTTAGCATTTTGTGTATATTAATTTCTTAATATTGTTAAATTGACATATTAATTATTAATAAATACCAATTTAGTATAATAACTATTTCCATATATATACTCTACTACTACTACTACTACTACTACTATTATATTAAGAAGAAATTATTCTCCAATTTGAAATGGTAGCTTTTTACTTTTTGTTTTTTTTTAATTGTAAAATAATTTAAAAACTACATCTTGAAACTACTCCCTGACGCTTGTGCAACTAAGCAATACTGAGAATTAGATAACAAAAACGCTCTCGGCGCAAGATAAGCAAGGAAGCTAACTTGCGCCTTCAGCCATGGCGAGACGACGACGGAAACCATCAGCGACAACTATGATACCGGAGGAGGAGAGTATCGAAACGCCTGCTGTTGACAAGCCTGCTCGATGGTTAACAGGGATGGGTTCGCCGCCTATAATTTTTTACAACCCTAGCAGGAATTAAAATTCCGGAATGCAGATAACGCCGGAAAATGGAGTACAACAACGATTACAACCAGTTACGTTTGGAAGTTTTTTACCACTGAAATTCTAACCTATTAGTGAGGGAATCGGCGAAGGCGAGGGTGAAATTCTGGGGACGGACAAAGCCGATAAACAACATGTTCATCGACAACTCCAATTTTCTGCACAAACAAAGCAAGTTCAGATCTGTCAGACTTCTGAAGATCCTAAGGCAGTAAAAGATAAAAGGGATACCATGCAACAGAATCGAAGCCCTCAAAAAGGGAAACCGCTGTGCTATATACCTCCTGCTATGCGTGATGGTACATTTGTGGTACAAATTGAAGACAAGGATACGAAGGAACAAGAGGCATACTGGAGCAGTGCATTGATTGGGTTTGTGCTTTGAGAAGACCCGAACGAGCGAGCAATGGACAACTTCATCACAAATATTTGGGGTTTTTTTGCAAAACCTCAAGTGCTGCATCATGAGGAAGGTTATTATATTTTCAGATTTGATAATAACGAAGACAGGGACCTTGTTCTTCAGGCAGTTCCATACACTTTCCATAACAAGTCATTTGTGTTACAACAGTGGAGAATGGATTTCAAGTATGAACCAGGCAGTGTTAGTGTAATTCCTTTGTGGATTACCTTCCCTGGCTTGCCATTAGGATTTTGGTCCACTGAAGCCCTCCGTAAACTAGCTAGTGTGGTTGAGAAGCCTATGTACACCGATAGAATCACTGCTGAATTGGAGAAGATATCTTATGCAAGAGTACTGGTGGAAAAAGATATATCTCAACCCTTGCCAGATAGTTTTGCGTTATATACTAAGAGGGTAGTTATCATACAACAGATTGAGTATGAATGGAGGCCAAAATACTGTTGTGACTGTGTAAGATTTGGCCATAACACTGATGATTGCTGGTGTAAAAAGAAGCAGGGAAGTGAAGAGGTAACACAGAACCATTTCTAGGCAACAGGGAAAAAAAAGCAAGTGCAAAGTGAGAACTGGAAATGGATACCAAAAACCAAGCATAATGGTGAGGTGATTAAAACTGCTAGGATAGTGGAGGAAAGCAAGCATACTGACAATGCTGGAAGCAGGGTGATTGATAAAGGGTTGGCAAAAGGGAAAAATGTACAACACTATGCTGGAGCCTCAATGAACATGACAAACAGTTTCTCTTTGTTACAGATAGGTGATGACCCAGGGAACGCTGGCCCATCCAGCTTCACCACAACATGATTTTCAGCACATGGAATATTAGGAGCCTTAACAAGGCCCATAAACAGAAGGAGCTGAAACACTTTCTGAAAAAGCATAGAGTAGACTTTATGGGATACATAGAAACTAGAGTGAAGGAAACAAAGGTACAAAGGATTATCACAAAACGGGGGAATGATTGGAGATATAGTGGGAATTACAATGAGCATCCAAATGGGAGAATCTGGCTACTGTGGAATTTAAATGTTGAAATGCAGATATTGAAGACTGATGAACAGTTTATACATTTTGAGGTTAAAGAAAGAAGTACAAATTTCATAACACTGATAACAGTAGTGTATGCAAATAATGAGATGAACAAGAGACAGCAACTGTGGGCCAATCTGTTGACCTTAGGAGAAACTATTCAAGAGAGCTGGCTACTCAGTGGAGATTTCAACAATGTTCTCCACACTGATGATAGGATAGGTGCTCCAGTTATGCAACAGGAGATTCAAGGTTTCCAAGACACACTCATTGCTCTTCAATTCACTCAGTTGAAGAGTTTGGGTTGTTTTTATACATGGTGCAATAAACAAAAACCAGAGATAAGCGTCTATAGCAGGATTGATTGGGCTTTTGGAAATGTGAACTGGATGCAGGAATATAGTCACATTGAAGCTGATATATTGACTCCGGGAGTTTCAGACCATTCCACTATCCTTTTACTGTGCAATGCTGAGGAACAAAGAAGGAACATTCATCCTAAGCCATTCAAACTGTATACATCTGTCATGGATCATGCTGATTTCGCTAGAATTGTGGAAATTGTATGGAATCAAAACCAGCATGGAAGGAAAATGCATAGAGTATGGAATAAATTAAAGGCCCTAAAAGTGGAGTTAAAGGATTTGAATACCTATATGGCAAAGTATAGGATACACCTCAGTGAGGCAAGGAAGAAGCTGAAAACTATACAAAATCAGATGCAGATCAATTGTATGGACCAAGGTCTGATTGATCAAGAATGGATGATGCTTATGGATGTGGAGAAATGGAGTAACATAGAGGAGCAGATCTTACACCAGAAATCTAGAGCACACTGGATTGCTTGTGGAGATTCAAACACTAAATATTTTCATGCTTAACTGAAGATGAGGACAAACTTTAATACTATAAACTCTATATATACTGAAGATGGAGTAAAATTGTCTGGTCCCAGGATGGTGGAAGAAGAGTTTATTACTTGCTTCAAGAGTTTACCGGGGGAAACAATAACATCTGCCAATGTCCAAACACTGCAGTAATCCATCAGGGTCCTTGTCTCAACTTGCAACAGAAAGATGATCTAGTAAAGCCAGTCACAAGTGAGAAAATACTAATGGCAATTAAGTATATGTGTCATGATAAGGCACCAGGTGTGGATGGCTTCCCAATTGAATTTTTCATAAGGCGTTGGCATGTAGTGGGGGAAGACATCTGTGAAGCTGTGAGGGAATTCTTTCTCACTGGGAAGCTGCATAAAGGAGTTAGCAGCACTGCACCAACTCTAATTCCTAAAGTGCAGAATCCAAGCAAAGTGAAGGATTATAGACCCATTGCCTGTTGTACAACTCTGTACAAAATCATCACTAAGATCCTTACAGCTAGGCTGAAAGCAGTTATTGACTATCTGGTTGGAAGATCACAACCAGCATTCATTGAGGGTTGTAGTATCACTGATAACATTTTATTTAGACAAGAACTGTTCAAAGGCTACTCCTGGAAGGGCATTTCTCCTAGATGTGTTCTTAAAGTAGATTTAAAGAAGGCCTATAACTCATTTCAATGGTGCTTCCTTGAAGGACTGTTGCAGGACTTGGGCTTTCCTGACAAATTTATTGCGTGGGTAATGGAGTGCATATCCTCTGTTACCTATTCTCTCAACATCATTGGTGGACTCACTGCTCCATTTAAAGGAAGAAGAGGCATAAGGCAAGGTGACCCGATGTCTCCATACCTCTTTGTTCTGGCCATGGAGTATCTTCAAAGAGAATTTGTGCAAATGATGAAGAGGAAAGAGTTCAAATTCCATTCTAGATGCAAGAAGCTGGGTGTAGCACATGTTTGCTTTGCGGATGAGCTTCTTATGTTCTGTAAAGCAGACATTCAGTTTGTGATTTTAGTGAAGCAGGCTTTCCAGAACTTCTCCAAAGCTTATGGACTTCAAGCAGATGCCGAAAAAAGTGTTGTATACATAGCAGGGTAACAAACTGGCAGAAGGAGGAGATCTTACAAGCATTAGGTTTCCCTAAAGGCAGGCTTCCATTTAAATATTTGGGGATGCCTCTGGATTCAAAGAAATTGACCATTGCTCAATGTTGGCCATTAGTTAAGAAAATCACACAGAAAATAAGCTGCTAGACATCAAGGCTGCTCTCCTATGCTGGTCGACTTAAGCTGATTAAATCAGTACTGTTTGGTGTTCAAGCCTATTGGTCCCAAATATTTCTACTGCCTAATAAAGTTCTAAGGATGACTGAAGCAATATGCAGATCATACCTTTGGACAGGTTCAGCTACAGTGTCAAGGAAAGCTCTGGTTGCCTGGGAAACACTCTGTATGCCATACAGTGCAGGGGCATTAAATGTGTTGAACCTGATTAAGTGGAATAAGGCTGCTGTTGTAAAGCACATACGGGCACTGACCAAGAAGAAGGATAGTCTGTGGATAAAATAGGTGAATACATTCTATATTAAAAATTGTTGTATTGATGACATGTCGGTGCCTAGATCTGCTGCTTGGGCAATTAGGAAAATATTTGAGTCGAGAGAGTTGATAAATGGCATTGCAACTTTTCACTGTACTCTGGACAATCGACTGTTTCAGCTTCAGAAGGGTGATTCATTAAGCATCAAGAAGTTATACAGACACCAACACCCTCAATACTGTAAAATCCAATGGAAGACCATCATACTGCAGACTCAATTACACCCCAGGTACAAATTTATTTTGTGGCTGGCTCTGCACAAGAGATTGGCAACTGTGGACAGACTCCAGGAACTCAATATCCTGGTTCCACAGGAATGTATTTTCTGTGGAATGTTCGTGAGACTTTTGATCATCTATACTTTGGTTGCTTAAGACTAAAGCACTTTGGAGTCGACTCCTAAACTGGTTGGCTTATAAGCGACCCATTTCTGACTGGAAGGAGGAATGTGACTATGTCAGTAAGCTGGCAAGAAGTAGAACTGGAGTAGCAGAAATCACTGCATGTCTGTTTGGGATCCTGGTGACAGTGATATGGAGAGAGCGTAATCAAATGAGATTCCAAGGAGGTAATGTTGAGCGATAAGGTTTGTAAGGAAATAACAGTCCATCTCCACTCAAGAGGAGCTTCAACTCATAAATGGATGGATGTTCTACAAAGGTTAAACCATTACCCTTAGGCAGCTCTTGAGACAGAATTGTCACATTTATTATCAAATAGTGATATTGTAAATCTTATTAGATTGATAATATGTGTAGTGACTGTATAGCATGTGAGTATAGATGGCCAGCATCTATGTTTATACGTGTACAATTTTTTGAGAGGATGGAATAGAAAATCTGTTTATTCAAAAAAACAACTATTCCCCAATTTGAATGAGTAGAATATTTATTTGTATTTTTATTTTTTATAGATAATTATATATCTATTTTTATTAATTCAATTACTGTAACCAATTAATTCAAAATTCAAAAAAAATTGTTATAAAAAGTAATTTATTTTTTCTTAACAAAGCCACTTGGCATTTTGTGGTTAAGACACTTGTCTTAATGTAATGATTATAGATAGATATTGGTTTATTCCACTAGAGTGTAACTTATAGTGTATTTTTGGAATCTTTACGGCTGGGTTCTCAAAGTTCGAAATAGTGATGGAAAATTTTGAAGTTGTGAACTAACAATTATTTTTAAATTATTTGAATGTTCGTATTTGGGGACTGATAATCGAAATTAAATAATATTAGGAGGTGAGATTTGTGAACATAAGTTGAACCACCATTGAAGATGCTTTGTGAACATCTATGAATGCAAAGTCGAAATTATGGGTCAAAAATTTTTTTGTTGCTAATTTGAGTTTACAATATTATAACACCAATTTGTTGAAGAAACCTAGAACATCATAATATTATTATTCTAAGATAGAATGGGTGGGTCAGGTAATTGATCTAATTTAGCGGTGAATTTTAATTTAACCACATATTTAAATTTGGCGATGGATATATTTAATTCAAAGCTGCCGCCTGTTTCTCCATCCAAATTAAAAATATTGTTAGCCAAAGTTTAAGGGTTGGAGCCCAAATATATTAATGATGAAATGGAGGGTAAGTTTTAAATATTTTTTATGGTAAAAAGGTATATTTTTATAGACATACCTGTCTATATATCTTCCAAAATAATCATCCTTCATGGCTTAACTTGGAAATAACTCTCCGATTGCCATATGGATGCATCATAACTTGGGCTCGACTATTATTCTTGGGCTTTTCAATTCCAAGGCACAATAGGCCCAACTATCACAAACACTTCTCAGTCACTTCAAACCAAAAACATATTTGCTTGTATAAAACTTTTATTTAAACAGAATATTAATACTAGTCATATTTTCCCAATAACAATTTCTATCAACTTAAGAAAATTAAGAGTAAGTCCTAGAAACTTACAAACAGATTATTTGTGTATGTAAAGACTATTTCTCGTTGAAAAACACTAGCTTAGCAGTATAAATTTTTCGTGCCAAATTTTAGACACGTAAGAGAAGTTTAAGACATTGAAGAAAGTTTATTCCGATCACCGGAGTAAATTATTTTATTAATCTTAAACTAGAGATATTTATATGCAAATTTTAGTAATATCAAATGATAAGTGCTAAAGAAAGAATTGAAAATCGTTGCAGTAGTGGTTCAAATTTCGATCAGTTTATCATTCCTTTTCACCTAATTATTATTAGAATACTCATCGAGTTAATATTTGTTAATTAAATTTTAGTAGATTATTCACATGTATTTATGTTCCGTGATAAAAAAAAATGAAGTTAGAATCATACCCATAAGCAATACATTACATTTGCCACTGGCTGCATGATGTGAAAAAATTGATGCCCTAATCAAACTAGAAAAAGAATTCAATCAAAGGTTTTACTAGCTCTGAAAGTTTTAAATGGATTCAGTTTGGATTTGGTAGCCATAATTTTTTTTGTGGTTAGGTAAGAACACACTCTTTCAAAATATTTCTTTGCTTATTGGTTTAGTTATTGTTGCAAAATTCTCTGATTAAAGCACACTGACTTCATGCAAGAATAACAACATCTTGAGGAAAAAAGAGTAGTAATATTTTGAACAAAGAAAAAGGAAAGTTTAACTAAGGTAAGGAAAATCTCCATCTTCTATTTCAGTATTACTCGGTTTTGGTCCCAAGAGGACCATTTTCTGGGAAATAACTTAAAGCTGTCCCAAATTCTTCTGTCAATCAATTACCATTTATATGCATTTTATCAGACATAACAATTCAAAAAAAGAAAATCAAATTTGGTTTTGTTGAAGAGTTTGCACGCACTGTCGTAGAGTGTGATGGAATGATAAAGGCTCCTTCACCAAAGGTCTTGGGTGCGCGTCTTGGGAATAGAATCTTCTTTCGTAGGGAGCATTAACCCATGGCCGGGGGTTTTTACGGTGCGAATCCGAATTAGTTAAGCATGTGGGTTATGAGTCCCTGACACAAGATGCTTGAAAATGAAAAAGTTTGCAAGCCCCTATGACTTCATTTTCTTTTTTGTAGCTCAAAGAATCTGCATTTTTATTTCTTCTCCCATTTTTAGCTATATACTGTAGAGAGTTTTGGGAGAAGTTCATTGGTTTGAGGCTTCTCACAAAATATATTGCTTACAAAGGTATATATAGAGTACAGAGAGAAATCAAATCCTACCAACTATAGGACTGTACAATAGACCAAATCCTACCAACTATAGTACTGTACAATATATTTTAAAATATACTATATATAGTAACTGCGTTTTTTGTTATTTGACTTGCAGGAATTGATTCTTGATCAGCTAGCTATAGGAAAATGATGAATTTCAATCGTCGGCTTCTTCTTCTTGAGACAGAAGAGAAAAGTATGCCACCAATAAATGGAAATCAGACAGATGATTCGTACCTTAATGATTCAAATTTCGACACAAATATGATCATAATCCTAGCTGTTCTGCTCTGTGCATTATTAAGTGTACTTGGTCTAAACATAGTTGTTCGATACGCTTTGCTTTGTAGTCGTAGGTCGTTGGTCCATGAAAGCACAGAGGAGTCACGAGTTTTTGCTGCTAAAGGCATTAAGAAGAAAACTCTGCGGCAGATTCCGGTGGTGGTTTATGGACGAGGGAATTTTCCGGCGAGTGAATGTCCAATTTGCTTAGGAGAATTTGTGGATGGTGAGAAAATCCGTGTGTTACCAAAATGTTACCATGGTTTTCATGTGACATGTATTGACAAATGGCTCTTGTCACATTCATCGTGCCCAAATTGTCGTCATTCTTTGAATGAATTGCAGTCGATTTCTCCTCTAGGTAATCGTGAAGCAGCAAGTACGTCTTTATCCCTAGCAAATTGAGGTTGGTCGTATGAATTGCCACTGTCCGTGTTGCTAGATCTGTTGCAAAATTGAAGTCGGCTATATAAATTTTCACTATACAATAGTAAAATACTTCCTCTTTGCTCTGTTAAAATTTTGCCTTTTCTTTTTGTTTCCTCTTTGGCCAAATAAAGATTAAAATGAGTAGCTATATCATAGTATGGTGTTTGAAGCTTTGGTGGTTCTTTCAGTTCTTTGAAGCTCAGAGCCATCTAATGTCTTAACATAGGGAACCTTCTAAAAAGAATTCACATATCACGAAGCTTTAGTTCCAATTTTCAACAAATCCATATTCACCACTACTCAAATTGAGTAAACACGTTGTGTATTATTCAGCCTTGGTATCAATGTGAAAGAGCTTCAGTAATCAAACTCGAAAAAAGCAATCATTAGTCCCTTGATAACTCCATAACCGATACATGTTACCGTAGTTCCAATGAAAGGAGTAAAGAGGATAAAATTCGATTAATCCTAAGAAATAGGTATATTCGCAATAAACCTGCAAAATAATGAATACCACTGTTTTGAATATCTTTTATTAGTGGTTTGGTACCCCTAGTCCATTGGTCGACAAGAGGAAGTTACTCAGATGTTCGCATGAATTTTATAAGCGACGCTGAAATTTATAAAGAACAAAAGTAATTACTTTAATCATCATGCTTCTAAGCAAGAAATAGTCTTAATTTATTACTTTTGTAAGTCTTTAAGTAAAAAAAGTTCCTGAGTTCAAATCTACTTCATCACAATTTTTAACCATAGAGGCTCTATCAAATATTTACAAAAAAATGTACTAGTAGAGGTTTGAACATTTGACTTGTTAGAGCAAAATCAAGCACATAACGAACATGTCAAGATACAATTTTTGTTAACTGATGTTATTATTTTCTATTTATCTGTTTCTTCATAGTACATAAATATTTTTAGTAAAAAAATTGACGATGCGGTATCGCGTGACATCGCTTTGTTCAAGGTATATTCGCCCCTGAGCTCCCTCCTACCATCTCAAGGTTGTTGGTTCGAGCCATCAAAAGAACAATAGCTCCAACAAATGGAGATCAAAGAGGAATCAAAGGGGAAGGAAACTAAAAATAAAAACATCAATTTGTCCAGGGATTTACGTCGGGTATTTGAAGGCATTGGCCCATTCACCCAACTATAGTCTATTATCAAAATTTTACTGCATTCGTTTCAATTTATGTGAACCTGTTAGACTGGGCAGAGAGATTAAAAAAATAAAGATATTTGAATTTGTGGTCCTTAACAAGTCAAAAAGGGGCCTAGAATATTTTTGTGATTCTCATTAAGGGTCTAAATTGTTTTCAATTTTAGAAAGGTGTCATTCTTTTTGGAATGGACCCAAAAGAAAATAGGTTCACATATACCGGAATGGAGGGAGTATTAAAGTTGAATTGATTTCAATCATCCTGCCAAGGGGTGTTAAATGGGTTGAACTGATTTTGGGCGGGTCAAAATGGATTGAGTCAATAATTGACCCGCCCAAAAGTTACTTGGGCTAAGATGAGTTGGGTCAAAATAAGCTAAAATTCGGTCATAGCCCAACCCGTCCAACTCTTTTCAAGCTTTACTTAATATGTGTTGCCTTCTCATGAATTGCATAATTACTAAATTTTCGTTATGGTCATATACAACATATCCAAAAAAAATTATTTCTAAGATATTTTGAAAAGTTACTCATGGATCAATTTGGACTAAAACTTGACCCAACTTTAAATAGATTGGGTAAAGATGGGATAAGCTCAATGAATGTGTAGGTCAATAACCAGCCCAACCTTGGGCGGATTAAGCAGATTGTGCGGGTCATTTGGGTTGGGCCAAATTTGACATTCCTAATCCTACCACATCACTAAACCAAACGTGCATTTTAAATAGGGAAATTACCAGCTATGTCCATTTTGAAGTTGCTCATTACAAAAATTGGCCAATTGATAAAATATTGCTAATATTAGCCAAAATGGCCAATTAATTATTTGTAGCAAATAAATATCAAAGTTTTACTTTATTCTGAGTGGGTGCTATTAGAAGAGATTGGGTATATCTTAAGGAGCTTGAATCTCAATTTTAGGATGATTTGGTGAAGTTTTGAGGTGGTTTGAATTGAAAATTCGAAGTAAAAATCGAATATGAAAAAAATGATACGTGTATCACACCATGTATTACATATGTGTCATATTTATATCGATTGTGTATCACATGTATATCCATGTATATCTGTGTGTGAGATGATACATGTTTGATACATGTGTCACAGAAGAATTTTTTGATATCGATTTAATTATGAATTTTGATACAAAACCAGTCCAAATCAGCTCCAATCTTTCTCAAATTTTGTATATTGACTTATCTATATGTTTTCAATGAATTTCGACTATATCCATTAAAAAATTCGCTGTTTGTTTCGATTTTTTGAATATTGGCTAGAGGTTAGTAAGTTGAAACTTATATGGGACATTTCTGCAAGTTTTCCATTTAAATATTTTGTATGTAATTTGTTATTATAACTTAGTTTAATAAATTGTGATATAATTTTGGAGTAGAAAGTTAAGTAGCACACAAGTGAGGGCTATTGTTGAAATATAACTGCGCCGGAAGCCAAATGAAACAGGATATTAGTTGTAGTATATATTTAGGGATTTTTACCTATCTATGTCATATAGCAAACCTTATTACAAAAAATGTTCACCAATTGGTATTTACCCGTGTTGTCCACATTATCCCTACAAAATATACACCAAGCATATAAATAGCGAGATTCTACCAAAAAGCGTGCGAGATTGTTGGGGAGGATCTGCTATGATCCTATCAGCATTTAATTCGAATTTGAAACGGAAGTAAATCTGTAGCTGCGTAAATCTCTCCTTCTCCATATATTTTTCCACCATTGATAGCCAATAAAAAGCTTGGAAGCTTTAAATTCAAATTTGGATTTTCAAAAATTATTATTTGTTTGGATTGGGTGTTGTTGTAAATAATTCGGAATATATTTAGGAGTTTATATCTCAATTTTGAGGGGTTTTGGTGAAGATTATACTTGGTTTTGACTGAATTTTAGATTGAAACTCGTCGAAGAAGAAGAAGAAGAAGACATATTTCCAGAAATTGTAGTTAAATTGTAGAATTGTAGATGCAATGTAGATAAATTGTAGATTGGGAAGACTAAAACTTCTACAAGTCTTCTACAATTATGTCGAAAATGCCAATTATGCTACAGTTGAAATGGGGATTGGGGTATTAACATTCAATGTATTCAGTTTGTAGATATCTTACAGATAAAATTTCTGCAAATAAAATACAAATCAGTTTAAGTATTGTATAAAGTTGTATTGTTTATAAGAGTATCTACAAAATTACTACAATTAAACTATAATCTTGTGTCATGAAAAAATATTGACAACAAAATTTGGTCTTCATCTACAAAATTATTACATACAAACTACAAGAACTATAGTACGTACCTTTAATAAAATTAATAGTAAGAAATGTTTAATCTTCTGTTTAGAGAACTGAACACATTTATTTTCTTGATTTTTCATAAAATTAAATTGCCATGGAATTAACCGAAGGTAAATTGGATTGGCAACGGAATAGTACTGGATTGAAGTCTGAAAGGATAGCTAGTTTAATAATATAGAAAATTTGGTTTTGAGCATTACACATTTATTAAGGAATGGATAAACTGACTTCTCCATAGAATTAGTTCACATGAATGGCGTATTCATGAAATCGACCAATCAACTATGTTTCAACCCCAAACTAATCGGATTTGGCTATATAAATTCGCTGTAATGTGGGGGTGTGGGGGATGAGAGGAGAGAGAGGTAGATAAAATAAAATTGGAGAATATATGCTCCTAAAGTCATGCCTAGAATAAATGAAGCAATATTTATACCCTTAATTTGAATTATGTTATCTAAATTGAAATTTGGTATGTTTAAATGTAATAAACACAAACCTTAAACATGAGAGGTAATAAGGTTTGCTATATGGTATACATGGGTAAAAATCCATATATTTATAAGGCCAAACCCACAATCAGCCTCTTTAAGTTGGTCCGACTTTTTATTTTGGCACCCCAACTTAGACCTGTTTCATTTTGACACTCTAACTCATGGTCTCATGTGCCACTTAAACACAAAATGCTGATTTGTCATATTGTGTGACTTACACCTCTTTTAGGCGCGTGGAAAGCTGAAAGAATGGCCAAAATTCATTTTTTTTTCTGAATAACTGGAAAAAAAAAAATTTAATTGATTTTTTTTAAACTGAAAATTTGTAAAAACTGAAATTTTATTTTTTTATAAACTGAATTTTCTTCTTTGTAAAAGCGGAAAAAAATAATTTCGCTTTTTAACAAAATATTTTCATTTTTTAAAAACTGAAAAATTATTTTTAACAAAATATTTTTTTCATTTTTTCAGTTTAAAAAAAATTCAGTTTAATAAAACGTGGAACTTTTTTTGTAAAAGCAGAAGAAAAAAAAAATTTGTTGTTTAAAAAAATATTTTCGTTTTTTAAAAACTGAAAATTTTATTTTTAACAAAATATTTCTTTTTTTAATTTTTTTTTAAAGAATCAGTTTAAAAAAACTGGATTTGTTTTTGTAAAAACAGAAAAAAATTCGTTGTTTAACAAAATATTTTCGTTTTTCAAAAACTAAAAAAAATATTTTTAACAAAATATTTTTTCCATTTGTTTAGTTTTTTTTAAAATTAAGTTTTAAAAAACTGGATTTGTTTTTATAAAAACAGAAAAAGAAATTGTTGTTTAACAAAATATATTTTCGTTTTTTAAAAACTGAAAAAACTATTTTTAACAAAATATTTTTTCATTTTTTAAAAATAAGTCAGTTAAAAAAACTGAATTTTTTTTGTCAAAAAAAACAGAAAAAAAAAAATTAACATAATATTTTTTTTAAAACCATCTTTGAAAATAGAGGGGTATATTTGCTACATGTCATTGTTCCATTGGTTAATTTTCCACATAAATTGCATGTGAATTACACCCTCTTCATATTTTTGACTGATGTGCGTTCTGTATTTAAGTGACATATGAGACCGTGAGTTTGAGTGTCAAAATGAAACATGTCTAAATTGGGGTGCCAAAATAAAAAATCGGGGTGTCAGTTATGGGTTTGGCCTATATATAATGGTTCCTTAAAATAATTAAAACATTACTACTCAAACGAAACCAAATGAAAAAAGAAATGGATTTAAAGAGCCCTAACGGCTAGTAAAGCAAGCTCCGGCCACTGGTAGAATGGAAGCAGGACAGCAATGCCATTCATGGAAACTCAATGTTCAGGCCAAGGCCAATAACTTGGATTTCAAATTGGTAGCCACCAACTTTTTACCCAATTGCAAGTTTTTTCCATTCTCTCTCAAGTTCAAGTACTGCAGATTCTTGATCCATCTTAAATCTGAAACACCAACCACTCCAAATCCCCATAAATCAAAATCCTTGAAATCGAAACTCCATCGATTCCTTGAAAGACTCCGTATTCGAAGACGTTCCAAGAACAATAGTAGAGCGATGATTTCCAAACCAAAGAACAAGGTATGCGTTTCTATAATCCCATTAACATGGAAGATATGATGGCTTCTTGACTTGAAATTACGTCTAGGGCTGGCCGTATATAAGGTAAAACCCACAGCCCGAATCAAAAAAAGCTTATTAGGTTATCGCCATGAAGTTATTGAGTTAATTGTTCGGTAATAGTTTTGTCTTATTTGATTATTGGGTTATCAGATTGGGTCTCAGTTTGTTTTATATTAGTACTTTAACCAATATTCCAATAAGTTTTGTGAAAATTATAATTATACTCTTAGATAATCAAAGCCACCTTAGAGCTTCATTCTCTATTAGTATTATGTTTGGACTTCTTAATTTTTAAGATGTAATTGCTACTATTTTGTGTTGTTTCTAATGTGTTTGGACAAGTGGACTTGAACAAATCTCTTAGAGCCTGTTTGCAAAGCCACCTAGAAATTGAATTTTGGTATAATTCGGTGTAATTACACTGTTTGGCATGTTTGTTTGGCCAAGTAATTACTTGGTCATCATGGAATTGGGTGTAATTGGGGGGGTGTAATTACACTTTCCAAGGAGGGGGTGAGAATTGGTGGTAATTACACTATGTAATTACAATGTTGTTTTTTATTTTCTTTCGTTTTTATTTTTGTTTTAATTTATTTTCTTTATAACTTTTTACTTCTATTATTTTGATTTTTTAAATTTATTTTTACTTTTAAATTTCTTTTAAAAAATTTAAATATATTTTTCTTTGTACATTATTTATCTTTTATTTCTCTTCCTTTACTTCTTGTTATTTTATGTAATTGCTTATATTTTATTTTTTATTATTTTAATATTCTATTTTTGAAACTACACCTCCTAATATTACAAATAATGAGTCATTTACAAACTTGTCATATAGTGAGTGATGTAATTAAAGTAAACTTTCATTATTGAATGTTGTTATAAACTTATTATATTTCCTAATCTAAAGCTATAGTGGAACTTACTATTATTATGTTGGAATTTGATATATGCTAAATAATTTTTTTTTAAATTTAAAATTATGTTATATTCATGGTTCCAATTTACTTGTTTAATAGTATTGGCTCACTCGCATGTTGTTCATTTTTAGTTAGAATTGATAGATCAATTTTGTCAAATATTGGAATAATGTTATGGCATTATATTTATAAATATTAATTTATTTTATCAAATATGAATTCATGATGTTACAAAAAAATGTATATTTTAAATTTTTATAAGTATCTAAACTAAATATTATTATTTTAAAATATATGTAAAAAAATATTTTTACAATATTAACTATAAATATATGATTACTTATTAATATATATCACAAAAAATATACATCTTAAATACTAAATATAATATCATTTGTACTTATAAAAATTTATAACAGTATATTTATTATATTAATTTTTAAGTTATGATAATTACTTAATTCAATATTTAATCTAACTGCATAATTAGAATTGTGCAACCAAACAGTAAACTTATAATTACACTGTATTTAATTTATCATCAAATATTAGTGTCACGTAGGTTTTTATGTCTACTTTGGACAAACTTAATAAAAGAGGTGTATATTTGAACCACTAGTACGATCGGTAGGGGTATATTTTGATCCAAAGTATAACAAGGATTATATTTAAATATTTTCTCATAGTACAGAGTTATATTTGGCCCTTTTTCGAAAAGATAATGAGTTCTTCCGTCATTATCTTCGTAGGATGCAAGTTAATATAGTGAAGTCATCCTCTTTTATTTCATAATCTCTTTTATGTTCATTTTTTTGTGAATATATGAAATACATTTCAGCAAAATTTGTTATTGTCTGCAATAATGCTCTTTTGTTTTTGTTTTTGTTTTTATTTTTGTTTTTCTCTTTCCTTCACTGAGCCGAGGGTCGATTGGAAACAGCCTCTCTGCCCTTTCGTGTAGGGGTAAGGTCTGTCTACATATTACCCTCCCCAGACCCCACTTTGTGGGACTATACTGGGTAGTTGTTGTTGTTGTTGTTGTCTGCAATTAAACAAACTTTTTGATGAGGGTAGACATGTGTCCGTGAAACCTTTATTCACTATTTAGAATATAATTGAAAGGGTCTTATAAGGTGCTCTTCTATCCTTTTGGCAGGGCATTCTCATTGGATACGTACTTGGACCCTTAAGCAAATAGAGAACCAGGGGATCAATTAGTATTATACAATACGTTTTTTGCTCTAAATTAAGTTATCTTATCGGGTAAATCGATAACCGAATTGATAACAATCGATAACTGATTAACCGATACCCGATAAATGATATCTTATCGGTTCAGTTATTGGTTTAGCATATCTATAAACTAGTAACCGATATGTCGAACCAATAATATTTACAACTGAAGAGAACTGACCGATACTCACCCCTAACTACGTGTATACCTTTGAAGCATTATAAATTAAAAGTAAAAAATTATTTCCCTACCGTATAAAGTAGTAGTGGTGTGTGAAGCAGTATTCTACACCTATCGTCATAGCAGTTGTTGGTATGAAACACTAAAGGTCTCCCAATTGATTCTAGCTTTAAACACTTTGGATCAATCAAGTTTGATCAATTCCAAGAAAATTTTGAGTTGGAAACTTGTTCGAGGTATATATCCAATTAATTAATCCCATAAACCAGGGAAGTTAAAGCGGAAATGAAAAATTAGGGTCTAAGAAGCCACTAAAATTGGGGTGTTCATCTACTCGTTCTAACCCTCGTTTAAGGAGACATAGAGTGAAATGTACAAGCCCCTTTAGAGAGGGGCGAGTACTACTCAACCTCGCAAGTAAAATATGGAACAAGCCTTGGCAAAGCTTCATTTTGCATGTTTCTAATGAAACTTCTAACTCTAGATAGTAGGAGTTTTGAATAAAATATGACACCAGCGTCCTCATCGCTGCTCGTCCTCATCAACGATTAAAGCGATTGACTTGGCATTGTATATCCTCCCGTGTTCAATTTTCTGTTCACCCCCTTATGTTCCATGATATCCTAAATAATTAACAAAGTATGGTATATCTCTATCTTTTCTAATGCAGGCAATGATATCTCAGAGTTCAGTGGTTGTAGGAAACCTAGCCCTCTTCATTCAATCACTGTATCAACGGGACAAAGATGGAATCTTTAAACTTGTCTTTATTTGCTTTGCTTCCATATTTAAGAGTTTCATGGCAAGAAAAGCTTGGATATTGTTGGTTTTTGTAATTGGTGCCATAGTTTTCTGCTCAAATGTGATGCATCTCAGGTTCAGTAGCCACTTTGATCATCACTGTCTGTCAAGATTCTTTTGGAGGGCTTTCAAATGCTGCCTTCTCTCAGGTGAAAACACAAAGTCTCTTCCTATGTTACTCGATGCTATGTAAAAATGTTGTCGCACCCATGCTGAATCATCCAAAAAATTCACTACTTTTGGAGGATTCAACATGTCCGGCGCCATTTTTGAAGAGTTCAAGCAGCATAGATCCCTTCTTTATACTTTGATTTTTGATGTCTTTGTTATGATAATGCATATGCAGTTGCTGACTTTGTGAAACAATTCTCAGGTGCTTACTGCTATATCTAGAATAATATGACTTTCGCAGTGTCCTATGGGATGGAATTCAGAATCATTAAAGGGGAAACGGTTTATTCGTTGAATATTATCGTATAGTGTCAAAGTTTTATTTGAATTTGTATTGAACGTGGTCCATTAGGCAGTTCTGTTAGAATTTTCAAAGTCAAATTGTCCTCTTTGTCATACTTGAGTCCTTTGAAAACTTTATTTCTTCTGCTGCTAAGTTTTAATTCATACTATGTATCATAATCTATGTTCGTTGGAACTCTTCAAAACTGCCAACGGGAGTATGTCGGATCTTCCAAAAGTAGTGTAACTTTGGAGGATCCGACACGAATATGGCAGTATATGACAACTTTGAATAGAGAATATTTTTCCTTGAACTACGAGTGACTTCTAAGACTTAACTTTACATTTAACATATGCAGTCACACTTCACATCACGTACGTGTAGATAGGGGTGTACAAAGAAAACCGAAAAATCGTACCAACGCGATAATCCGAGTCAAATTGAGAAAAAAAATCCGACTATAGTTTGGTTTGGTATTGGAAAAAAAACCCGGCCATAATTAGTTTGGTTTGGTTTTAACTAAAGATAGTCAAACCGAAACCAAACCAACCCGACATTACATATATAGAAATTTTAGATATAATACATTAATATACTTATTGTAATGTAATTTATAAATATATCTCAAAAAATTTCATAATTTTATCTTTTAAAGTATTATTTCAAGGTTGGATTTAGAACTTTTGAATGCTCCAATAAGTTTTATGGCCATTAATATTAGAAAATATACTAATGCTAACAAAAGACAATTCAATTCAAATATTACGAACGAGAATGTTTTTAATGTCTATTTTTTGTTTTGCAATAATTTGGATAAAATGCATAACCTATTTTTATTTTTCTTTAGCTTTTAGTCATATAATTAATACTCTTTTATTAGTCTATCTAGTTTAGCATGACTTAGTACTTTTAGATTATGTTTATTTTTATTATGGATTTTTAATTAGCAATATTTATATTACATAATTTTATTGTCTTTATTGTTGAATATTTTAGGATAATGTCATGAGTCATGACATATTTTATATTTTGTATTATTTTCTTGGAAAATATTTTATATAGTTGTATCTTATTAGGATTAACGAAATATTTTGAGAATACGTTATATATTTTGTTCTACGAAGATTTTACCGAAAAAAATTTGAGAAGAACCCATATTGAAAAACCCGAGTTTTATTGGTTTGGTCTTTAGATTTAATAATCCGACATAATTGATTTGATTTGATAATTATAAAATCCGAACCAACCCGACTTATGCACACCCCTACGTATAGAGTTTGAATCTGACCAGAAATCTATTCTCTTAAGGTTTGGGCCGTGAAGGTAGTGTCGACCATTACAAGCAATTATAACAATTGGAACTCTAAACTCAATATTTGGAAAAGAAGTTAGTTTAATTTTATCAAAGTGATCATAATTTTGTACCCACTGTCACAACGGACTTTTTTTTTTCTAAAAATAAACTTCATTTCATTTAATAACATAATCTTTTACAAATAGAGTAGCTGCTGACCAGCTACTGTTCTCACTCAGTCTATAGGGGATTCATTCCCATAATTTATATATACAATATCTAAGGAGAGCGATCCAGTCTTCACAATTCATCCTTCCAGTGTTTAAAGGAGTTTCCTTGTATATGTATGTGGACTGCTATCTTGGCATGTAGCATTTATATCAATTCTTCCGCCTTGGAATATAATCTTGTTTCTCTCTCGCCATAGACAGTATACTAGCATCCCAAAGACACTGGTAGTAATTTCAGCACGCCCGTTTCTCCTTTTAGCAATGTTGCTGATCCATCTTACTTCACTGTTCCAATCATTTATGGTCCGCTGGTAGCCCAGCCAGAATAGCAGTCTATTCCATAGCTCCCAAGCTGTCGGGCAAGTAAAAAACAGATGGTCAAAGGATTCGTCTACTTGCCTGCACAGTACATATTGTTGTGTGATTTGTATCCCAAAAGTCATTAGTCTCTCTACTGTTGCTAGTCTTCTGTGCAAAGCTAGTCAGATAATAAATTTGAATCGTGGGTGGAGTTTTGTCTACAGCACAATACTTTTCCAGTATACTTTTGAGTATTGAGGGGTTAGCAAAAAATAGAGTGTTTTAAAGATTCAAAGAAAGGTCACAAAAAATAGAGTGCAAAAAATAAAAGTCACAACGGACTTTTATTAGTTTAAAAACTTGCTAGTCATCATAATTACATCTTCTTTCCTAAAATTTAAAAGAACTTTGTATAAAAAGTTTGCTCTAAAAGACTACGCAAAAGGGGTATTGCCGTTGGGGTTGGGATTGGGAGGGGGGGGTGGGTGTGTGGTCAGATATGGATTCAATTGTCAAAGTAAAAATGAGATGTGTCACTTAAAGATTCAAAGAAAGGAGCAATTTTGTAAAGTAAACTCATTTGGAGATGACAAGCAAAAATTAATTAATTATGAGTTTCGGATTGAAAACAGGACAACTGCCTAAAAGAAAAATAAAAAGAGAAGAGCATAGAAGAGTATATGCTGTTTATCATGTTCGATAAAATAATAAAATATGATAAACGAAGACTTGCGTGCTTGATGGAATGTGTATATAAGAGATGTATGTCTTATATTAAATGATTTAGTATAAAAATCGGATGCAGTTAAATTTTGTCATAATAATTCACTATGTGAGAGGACATGTGGAATATAAAAATAGTCAAAATATTGATAATAATATACAATTTTGCAATAAAGAACTACCTAGTATAAATTAAACAATTGTATGAATAACGGTTGTGGAATTTTCAAAGTTGTGAACTATTAAGAAGTCGAAAAGTCGAAAAGTCTCAAGCATATAATAACTCGTCACTTGGATTATAGATTACTATTATCATAATGTGCGCTGGCACAAATTTTGGGTTTAATTCAACCAAAGAAAATATTTAGACCATCACAATTAAGTTAAAATACTATAATCTTTACTTGAAAATTTTATAATAAGTAAAAATTGACTAAGTTGGTTAGACCAATATATCCATTTTAATAGCTTTAGATCTCAGCCTCTTTATATTACTTGTTGAAGGAGACAAGGGATGCCTATTTTCTCTTTTAATTATCTTTCAAAAGGATCGTGATCAGAATTTAACATTAAATGCTAGGAAACTAAACATAATTTTTAAATAAAAAGATATTTTCTTTCTGTATCCGAAATGGAAAATGAGTGAGGATTGGAGGTGTATTTTGTATGAAGGAAAATATTTGGTTTGGCTGGCTTGTTCGATAAAATATTTTCCATGAACTTAACCCCCCCCCCCCCCCTGTCTGACCCTGATCTTCTTAAACCTCGGACCTTCATTTGGGACACCAACCCTTGACCCCGTCCTCGGAACAGACCTCAGATATCGAAATCCGACTCCACTCACCCTGCTATGACTTCCTAAATTGTATAAAAATGCTTTGAGATAATATTTTTTACTTACTTTTTTTTAAAAAACAATTGCATTAAACATAAGTAGAACTACAAAGGGGTGATGCTGTTGCATCTATGTTAAATTTTAAGAGTGTCATATCAATATAGGAACCGTTGCCCCTAGGACTACTACTACTATCCAGTACATGTGTCCTATGATGAGTTGGCAAATATTCTTGATTATCCCATTACAGGTGTTGTGTGTGCATTAACCTCCGAAGGCGAGTATCTCCTGCTCGATCATTTTGCAAAAAGGCGTTCACAAAATGTGATGGCTTTTCAAAAATTATGGAAGTAGTCGTTGAATCCATGCTGCATCCAGCTTTTGCTAATCCATCGGCCACCTTGTTCCCCTCTCTGTAAATGTGTGTGATAGTAGGATTAAGCGGATGATCCAGGAGGTGCCTGCAATCATAAATCAAATTAGTATAAAGTGGGTGATCTTGTTGTAACATCTTGATTACCTCTGTGACATCGACATTAATTTTCAGTGGAGTCAATCGATATGCTTTTGCTAGTTCAAGTCCCTCGAAAAGAGCTTGCAATTTCGTTTGCATTATGTTTACATGGTTGTAATTACCTGCAAACCCTACTATTCAATTACCATGGGAGTCTCGTATGACTCCACCTATACATGTTTTATGGGTTGATGTTAGTACAACCCCATCCGTGTTTAATTTGTAGTAGTTTGGTTTAGGAAGAATCCATTTAATAGGTTGTAGTAATTTAGGTTTGATATATCGAGCAGTAAGATAGGTGAATTATAGAGCATGTTGAGTTATTTGATTAAAAGTTAAGTGTTTTTTGTTGTTGTTGAAATTATTATGGTTGCGATGTAGCCAGATGTCCCACAAAATGAATGACAAGAAAGTTTTCAGGTTGATTAGATGAGGCATAGTGTCGTGTTTTGTGTGCATAATATTTAGCACCCACTGGTAGGATTGAGTGCAGTGATTAAGTTGATTTACAAACTGTGTTAGTCCTTATTCTCTCCAAATATGAGCTATATATTTATAATGGAGGAAGACATGGGTAATGGTCTCCTTGTTTGTATGGCACAATTGACATATGTCATTGAGTGTGATGCCTAGATTATGGAGATTGAATTTTGTTGGTAATCTATTATGTATGATGAGCCATATGAATGTTTTAGGTTTGGGGGGGGGGGGGGTTGTATTTTCCATAACCAAAGGTAACGATGTTGTTACTATTTTCTATTTAACGATTCTTTTTAGCAACTGAGAGTATATTGATTTAACAGTAAAGTTACCATTTGGACTGAGAACCCATGATATATTATCAGTTTTGTTCGTGTAAATTGGTATATTAACTTTATGAATTATAGTTTTTAAATCCTCAGTGACATTAAAAGGAATCTAGTCCGAACTCCAAGTATGATGCTCCCTATAGGAGGTAACACTCCTGTTAGTACTTTTTCGAAAAAAATTTCCTTGCAAAATATTTTTCTAATACCAAACATATCCTAAGTTTGGAGACTAAAACTTCTGTCAAGATTAACAGTTGAAGCAATTTCACTTAAAGCTGATTCCAAATAAGGGTGAAATTCAAAAATAGCTAGATTTACAAGTGGTAATTAAAAAATATCTACGTTGCAAAAGTAATCAAAATCTAGCCACTTTTCATGTAAAGATAAATCTGAACGAAAATACTGTTTAAAATTCGAAAAATATTCCATCATAATATACTGGAGTTCTATAATATACTAGACTTCCAGCATAATATACTGGTTAGCATAATATGCTGAAAGTTCATAGACATGTGCTCCAATCTGCAGTATATTATGCTAGAACTTTTTGTTTGTTGGAGCCCCAGTATAATATACTGGAAGTTCAGACATGTGCACCAATCTTCAGTACATTATGCTGGAACTTCTCGTATTGCAGCAAAATAGTGACTATTTTCCAATAACTTTGCAAATGCTGGTTATTTTTTAATTACCCGTCCGAAAACTGACTAGCCCGTGCTATTTTCACTTCAAAAGTTGTAAAATCATTCACACGCGTAAAATGTACCTTGTGGGTATGACTGTTCAATCTTTTAAAGCACAAGACGTCCACTGGGTAATTGAGACCTTGCATAGAGCTGATAGTGTAAGACGATTCACTGTGATCACTGAGCTTTACTTACTAAAGTCAAACCACTCTATGACTGTCTCGTTTGTTCAAAGTTTTTTGTATGATATAGTGAGGTGATGTTTTAAAAAATATATATTATAACATAATATTATATAAGGGTAAATTCGAGGCTAATAAGCACCCCGATATCCGGGTAGGGCAAACGAAGCAAAGATGTAACTATGAGGAATCGAAATCGAATTTGGGAGACTCTCGTATCAAGTCACGAACAAAACACCTGCCCACGAAGTCATCAAGACCACGATCCCCCAGATCTGGTTCGAGTTCCAATACCTCGAAAAGCAATACCAAACATCCGCACACGATTAACAAAGG
This sequence comes from Nicotiana benthamiana, assembly GCA_034376525.1. Taxonomy (NCBI): domain Eukaryota; kingdom Viridiplantae; phylum Streptophyta; class Magnoliopsida; order Solanales; family Solanaceae; genus Nicotiana; species Nicotiana benthamiana. The sequence continues at coordinate 68,987,592 of CM067341.1, read as the reverse complement.
GTCGTGATATCCGTGCCCAACCAAATATCACAGCATGAATCTCTGCTAATATCGGCAGCAGATCAATAATTAGCAAAAAGGAAGGTCTTTACTTTTTTTTAGAAATGTACTTAGGGGTAAAACTCATCTGCTATATATAGGGAAAGTATATTATTCAATAACACTCTGTAACACGCATAACAAGGTAATATACATATGTTTTCTCTACTTCTAAAAGTTTTTCAAAGTTCTTAATTTTGCGCATAGTTCTTCATAGTGTTTGGCTCCGAACAGAAGGCAGGCTACTTGTTAAGCCTATAACCGATCCCGGACTCAATACTACCACTGGTTTGGTTGTTTATTATACCTTGAATTTGTTCATCTAACGTCATTAATCACTTGTATTGAATTAGTCCATATGTCCTTAAAACTGCATATATATTCAATTGTTATCCATTTTTTTGGGTAAACAGTTTTGTACCCACCATGGAGCTAAGGATAATAGTGGTAGTTTGATACAAATTTCCATTACACACTCTATTTTATGCTTATTTTTTTGACATTTTAATTTAGATCTACATAGGAATGTCAAACTCTCATTCCGCTTATTTGAGCGTTGATGCCGAGTCATGACATCATGGCGAAAACAAAAATATAGTACCTAGCAATGAGGTGCCTCCTTTTGATCCTAACAGAACCCCAGTTGTGGATCCAATTGATGCCAACGCACATGTGGCCATCGATGCTGACCCACCGACCGACCCTAAGAACAGTGTTTGAGAAGGAGCTCGGCCAATGACTTGAGGTACACTCGAAGGTGAAGGCGACGGGATCAATCTACGAGTGATCTATAAAATATTATAGACCCAACAGCTGCAGAAGCAAAGTAGCGCCCTAGGAGAGTTGAGCCCGAACCATCCCAAAAAATGCCCAAAGAAATGAGCAAGTCACAAAAAGGCCGGGTTAAGCTGAGCTCGGGACCAACCATGAAATAATAGAAATGCTTGAGGAACTGACGAAGCGGGTGGAATCGGGGGAGAAGAAAATTGAGGACGATGACACAAAAGTGGAGACCTATAACTCCATAGTAGATCAAATCCCAGAAGCGCCCCTGATATTGAAAGGCCTGGATTCCAAGAAATTTATTCGAAAGCCTTTTCCTCCATGCGCTGCACTGAAGCCAATCCTGAAGAAGTTCTGTATGCCCGATATTCCGAAGTATAACAGAACCATGGATCCAAATGAGCATGTGACCTCCTACACGTATGCCATCAAGAGAAACAACTTAGATCATGACGGGATCGAGTCAGTGTTGTTAAAAAGTTCGGAGAAACCCTGTCAAAGGGATAGATGATATGGTATCACAACTTACCTCCAAATTTTATTGATTCATTTTCTATGCTTGAAGATGCCTCTGTGAAAGTGCACGCCATGACCATCAAGGCCGAGACCAAAAAATGGGACCTTTTCAAGGTAAAACAAAGAGATAACAAAATGCTTAGGGAATTTGTATAGAGGCCTTAAATGGAGTAGATGGACTTGCATTGGGACGTTCAGGCATTTACTCAAGGGCTCAACCCTTGAAGCTCCTTAGCTTCACATAATTGAAACAGAATTTGATAGATTACTCGGCGGTAACTTAAGCCGAGGTATATAACAGGTACTAGTCAAAAATCAGAGTCATGGATGATCAGCTTGAGGACTTCTCCGGGTTCGTTTATCCCATAAGAACTAATGACCGGTCTAAAAGAGTCGATTACCATGAACCAAGATCAAACAGAGACCAGCATCAACCGTATAGCGGATATCAAAGGGGTAACGGATCTGGGCGTAACCATGTAAGAAATGAGAAGAGGAATGATCGAAGCCACATTAGTTGGGGACTCATAAGCCAAAGCATTTTGGACAAGCTACTCGGGGCAAGGGAGGTACCAAGGTTATCAGAATATAACTTCAATGTCGATAGAACCTGCATTATATTCGCCATCAAGGGCATCAATGATACTAAGTGGCCTCGATCATTGCAGTCCGACCTACCCAGAGAGATCCTAACTTGGTGTGCATATCATGGCACATATGGGAATCGAACCAGGGTTTGTACCAGTTGGATGGAGGGATAGGAGGTAGCACGCAAATGGAGGCCGAAGCACCCCGACCGCACCACTCCCTAGTGTTTAAGCGAGTTTACGGGTCATAGAGCAGTTGGGTCTACAAAACTAAATAGTGCTAGAAGTCCCGATGTTGAACAGATTTAACACGGCATGCGAAACTACTAAAGAGGAGATAACCCTACTGGTGAACAATTCCGGACCATTCAAGAAATAGAATTCTATATGATCTAAGGGGATATGAGTTATAATTCTCTATTCGAAAGACCATGGGTGTCGCACCCCGTTTTCTAGCGAAAGAGGGTTTTGATGTGTGACAACTCTTTTAAATGGGTATTAAAAGAGAAGAGTCGCCACCTAACGATTTTTAAGGTTCATTAGGGAACCTTTTGCAAATAACTCTTTTTGAATAGTCAACGCTACCAAAGATCAGTCAATGTCTCAAATTACCTCAAAGAGAAGGTGTTAGGCACTCTTCGAGGTCCACAACTGTGGGTCCCCGCCAAACTTTAAAACTATGTAGATTATGTAATTAGACTAGGCGATCAAATAAATAAAGAGAAATTAGAAGTCTAAGAGTCTTATCATAACACATTGGGAATTGGTATAAATCTTTAATGATTACAAGGTTACAAACACATTGGTTTATATTAAATGACTAAGTGTAAATAACAAGTATATAAAGAAAGGTGGGGAATCCTAAGTTTTTTAGCCTAAAGTATCACCCTGAGCAATATAAATAATAACCTGCAACTCCCTTAAGATAGGGAATTGCTCATATTATTCAGCGGGCACGGACTGTCATCTCCTGCTACCCAATTACTATGTTGAAGTTGTTACTTAAAGGTGCTCTAATTCAATTCTAAATTGTATCCTATGTGTGCACTACATGTCCCATGATTATGGTCCAGGAGGCTTTGGACCTACTATTATGTGGTTCTAGACTCAACTTAGGTTGCTCAAAGTGATAAAACTAAAGGACACTCAAAATAGATAGGACTTCACATAAAGGCAATTAAAGGCCCAAGTTAGCCTCCACACATAAACAACAAATGCATGCGGACAGATTTCATGTTATACAGTAAGCAGTTTCAAAATCGAGGTGTTGTTTGAAACCTATAGTCATTGCTTCTAAGTGACCACACAGTTTAATAATATTTCATGGGCAGTGCTGCTATTTGAATTATCTAAATTACGGATTACAAGTTATGAAAACCTATAGACATGATCTCTAAATGATTTGTGCAATAGGGCAGTGAAAGCCATTGGAAAACTCAGAATTATTAGTGTTTGACCTATTCGCATGATTTCTAAACAAGTAGCAATATTTATAGCCAGGTTCTCTAATAGTTGTCATTTGAATGCAGACTTATCGTGCTTATTCCTATATGTATGTTATTGTAACGACCCGGCCGGTCATTTCATGAATTATAGCCTCGTTTCCCCCATTCCTATTTATTTATATGTTCTTCAGCTGTATTTTATCGTATCATATTGTTGTTTCGGGTTCAGAGTGGTTTTGGTATGGAATGAGACACTTAGTCTCCTATTTAGAAGTTTAAGTTGGAAAAGTCAATCGGATATTGACTTATGTGGAAACAATCTCGTATGTGAATTCTGATGGTTCAGTTAGCCCCGTTAGATGATTTTTGACATAGGAGCACATTTGAAATAAAATTTGGAGGTCCGTGGTAGAATAAGACTTGAATTGGTGAAATTAGAAATTTGGTATTTTTCGGTCGATAGTGGAAATTTTGATACCAGGGTAGGAAAGGAATTCTGGAAATTGAAGTAGGTCCCTAGTGTAATTTTTGACTTGTGTGCAAAATTTCAGGTCATCCGGAAGTAATTTGATAGGTCTCGTCATCGTTTGTGAAATTTGATAGTTTGTAAGTGCTTAGGCTTAAATGTGAGGGTAATTTAGTGTTTTAGTGTTGTTTTGAGTGATTCTAAGGCTTGACTAAGTTTGCATAATGTTATGGAATGTGTTGTAACGTTTGGTTGAGGTCTCAAGGGCCTGGGGTGTGTTTCAGATGCTCAATGGGGATATTTTTGGACTTGAAAGTTTGGTAGATTTTGCTGGTATTTATATTGCAGAAGATCCTTCTTCACGATTGCGTGAGGAGGCGCGTGATCGCGTAGAGCATTTTTGGAAACCAGTTAAGTTCTTCACATTCGTAGAGTTAGGGATGCATCCCATAGGTTGTTCAGGTGATGCATTGCGAATGCGACCTGTGGTCCGCGATCACGTAGGAGAGAGAGGCAGAACATCGCGGCCGTATGGTGTTTAACGCGTTCGCATAAGGTAAAGTCAGGAGTCAGCAAATTTTTTCTTCGCGATCATGAAGGTGTTTCCGCGATCATGATTAAGGAAATATCTGGGCAGAATGTTTAAAGTTCAAAATGAGGGTTTGAGTTCATAATTCCAAAATTCAACAGAGAGCTAGGGAGAAGGCGATTTTAGAGAGGATTTTTAGAGAAGTAATTGGGGTAATTTTTTTCACTTGATTTTGGTTAAATTTCATGATTGTATCTTGATTTATCATCTAAGTTGGGAACTTGAGATGAAAATTGGGGGGGGGGGGGGTGGAGGAGAATTGGAAAGTTAATTTTGGCGATTTGAATGGCCATTTAATGTCGGATTTTGATGAATTTGATATGGTTAGACTCGTGAGTGAATAGGCTTTTTAGTTTTGTAATTTTTATCGGATTCCGCACGTAAGCCCGGGGGTAGGGTTTGAGCCAAATTCAGAATTTTTGGTCTACTTTGATAATTTTCATGTGGAATTCATTCCTTTAGCATATATTGCTGATAATGTACTGATTTTGGTTAGATTCGGAGAATTGGTGGCTGAGTCGAGAGACAAGAGCATCACGGGTTAGAGTTTTGTTCGGTTTAAGGTTAGTGATGATTGTAAATCTTCTCTTGAGTGTATGAAACCCCGAATTTCGTGTTGTTTCACTATTTTAAAGTGACACGCATGCTAGATAACGAGCGTGTGGCGTGCACCGTTGGGGATTGTGACTTGGTCCATCGCGTAGCAACTATTAAGTTTCATATTTGACTGGAAACCTATATAACACATTTGGGTTTTATAAGAATTTCTATAGAATGCCATATTTGGGCCTCGGGCCAAGCTATTTGGACCCTTAGGGGACTTCTCTTATTATTTCTTCATGGTTTTGACTTAAGATCTGTACTTCGTCATGTTATGTTTTACTGATTTCATAACTCAATATTTATTACTCTATTTTGATGTATAAAATGATTATTTGGGCTGAGCATCTTATTTTACCGATAGCCAGAGTGACTTGAGAAGCTTCTGACTAAGTGAGGCCGAGGGCCTGTGTTGTGAGGATATTTATGGGATCGGGTTGCGTGCTGCAATATGTTATTACTAATTTGTGATTATGAGTGTCACGACCCAATTCGATTGGCCGCGACTACCACTCTGTAACTGTGAACTCTGGAGGGTAACCCTTAGCTTAGGTTGATGAGGCCATACCCTGAATCATCTTAAAATATCATGTCTCTCATCTAAGGGATACACATAGCCAAAAGCTCCCATATATATATATATATATATATATATATATATATATATATATATATATATATATATATATATATATACATAAAATTGTGCATGCTGATGAGGCCGCCATGAATGTCTACTGATAGACCAAAATATACAGGACTCGTCTACTAGCCTCTAGAAATAACTAAATTGTATCATGATCGGGATAGGGCCTCGAACGACCCGTGAAGACTATAAATATAAAATAGTGGTAACTCCGAGAAAGTGGAGCGTACCAACCAAGGTGACGTTTGTCTTTGTCTACTAGTAAAATCTATCCAGCTGTCTATTAGACCTGCAGGTATGAAATGCAACATCCCCCAGCAAAATGGATGTTAGTATGAAATAATGTACGGAGTATGTAAGGAAACAGAATAACTGAAAGCTAAAACTGAACTGATAATATAATAACTCAAAGTAACTAAGAGTCAAAGATAATCTGAAAATATGCTTACCTGGTGGTACTGACTCAATTTTCTCAATATAATAAGTAAAATAGTTGACCGGCTCTATAAGTGTCGGTATCAATATAACTGTTTTGCCATAGTAGGCTCGCTCATAGGCGAGCTCAAAGTAACTAAGAGTCAATGATAATCTGAAAATATGCTTATTTGCTGGTACTGACTCAATTCTCTCAGTATAATAAGTAAAATAGTTGATCGGCTGTATAAGTGTCGGTATCCATATAACTGCTTTGCCATAGTAGGCTCGCTCATAGGCGCCTGGCCATACTAGGCTCTGTATCTCGGTCATGCTCGGCTCGTGCATAGGAGCTCGACCATAGTAGGCTCGGCATATAACTTACCATCTAATCAGAGGTTGCCTAATAGGGGCCTACCTATCGATTATAACCCAATGGTAATGAAAATACTGTAATACTGTATATATAGGCTCTCTGCTCTCTTGAATAGATGAAGGCAATACTCAATTAAATATGATAAAGGGAGAATATTATAACTTATGAGACTAGAAAAATGTACATAAATTCAGGAATATGAATTTCTCTTTATGCCACGTTATCAAACTTGTGTAATTACGAGATCATTCCAAAATGAAGGAAGGGCTTATCTTTAACATACCTGTGTGATCTCTTCGTTATTATTCAACCAAGCTTAACACAACTTTTTGCATCTACAACAAGCGAAATGATATTGTCGCTAACATATAATGTCGCACCATCGTATTTGGCTAGTCGCATGACTTAAGGAAAATCGGGTAGCAACTCCCCTATTTTAATGCATCCCAAAGACCATTAAGGGTCATCAATAGCCCAACAACAACAAATATAACCAACACTAGCAACAACAACAATATAATTTAATATGAGTTTCTCTGATTATCTTAACAACCATATTGAGCGGCAAACTCGTTGTTTACTCATAACAAGATATAAACTGAATCCAACTCTTATTTCATAAATTAGTTTACAACCTTCAGAATATCATACTTGTATGTACCATAATATTTTTAGTTAAAAACCTCCACAAAATGCCTTCCAAAATAGCCCCATACGTCTAGCACCTTAATTTTTATTGTTAATCACTTGTATTTCATCTTTTCTTCTTCAATTAACTTAATTAAAACCTAGGAAAGCTTACAACATCAGCCACAATATTATGAAATTATTTCTCACAATTTCTGCAACCACAAAGCATATTTTTAACCACAAAATAGTCCAACCAAAAAGACAATCGTATCCCATGTTCCTTCAAGTGCATCTTATGGTTTTTCACTCAAATAAACCTTAGGTACATTCAACAAGATGTTATGCATACCTTGAACAACAACTATAGCTCGAAACCCCATCCAAATTAGCTCATAATAGCCCTCAATCGCACCACAACATCATAGAAGTATTCTTTTGTGGTCTTTAATACCTTTGATGAGGATTTGTGTTGGTTTCTCTCGAGTTTAGTTCTTAGAATCTTGAACAAGTTCTTGGAGAGTTTGATAGTGTTTTCCAGTAATTGATATCTGGATATTGATGAAATACAATGGATAAAGACGACTTATAAGCCCGCCGCCTCAATTCTCCAAGTAGGTGGGTAAGCTGCCCGCTTGGCAGCTTCAGTAGTGCCACTTCAGATACTTGTTTCCCTCTACTCTGAAATCATATTGACAAACGACTTATGGCATTAGAAACTAGATAAATAAGGATTTAATTACATATAAACATCTCCATTTAACTCTCATATATTGGGAGAATCATATATTGGGAGAAAACTGTGTCGCAACTTGGCCCATAAACCTGTCAGTTTCTCCGAAGTGCGACAATGTAACTTGGTGGCCCTTACTTGAAAAATCTATATTTCTCTACCTGATGTCGTATGAATAAATGGTTTGGACCATTGGACACTAGGTTACAAGACCTTCATTTTGGTATGATATATGCCCTAAAATTACATCATAAAGCTTACGAATTTAATTTCTCAAAATGGCTCGTTTCAAGGAAAATCTTAACATGATTTTTCCGTAAGTTAAATCCAATTTTTCCCATAACATTATTTATGTCCAAACATCATATATAGTCATATTATGACTTTAAACTCATTCAATCATGATTATCAAGTCTCATATTCATTATACGTCATCTAAGAATGCATAGGGTGTAACACCAAACTTGTCGACTTTCGGCAAAACTTATCTTCTTCAATTTGTGTAGATTCTGAGCCTTACAACCATCTCGTACTTTTTATTCATAAAATTAAATATTATTAACTTCGACAGTAACATGATTAACTTACTTTATAAATCTTTTAAAGATAATTTTATTTCTGAGCTTACATCAGTTGACTTACGGCGTACTCTTAAGTACGAAAACATGGGGTGTAACAACGTGAGGTCGAGGTCCTGATTGAATTACACAATGAGATGACTTGTTAATATGATTGGGCTGTAGTAGACCCTCCATAGTCTTTACACCCCAGTGAGCGCAGGTACCCTGAGTTAGTGGTATGATATTTTGTCCGAGGGGCTGTTCTCGATTTATTTTGTGCCCGAGGGGCGGTATATGAGTGACTGTGAGGTTTTCCCAAGGGGCTGATTCTGAGAGATGTTATGCCCGAGGGGCGATTTATGATTCATGTTTGCCTGAGGGGTTGCATATCTTTAAATGATTTTTACCAAAAATGGTTTTAAACGAAATGATTTGACTCATATACCAATTTGAAAGCATGTTGTATTTACTGAGATTTCATGACATGGATTTTATATGTTTCTTACTTCTCAGTCTTTATTTACCTTTTTTACTTACTGAGTTGGCATACTCACATTACTCCTTGCGCCTTGTGTGCAGATTCAAGGGTTGCTGGACGTGATAACGAGCGCTGACCCTTCACCCGTCGCGGATATTTCGGAATTGGAAAGGTATCTACATGGTGATCATAGCCTTGCTCTTCTCCCTTATATATTCCTTTAGATAATATTAGTTAAATTTCCAGAGTATATTAATCTTAGTAGTTTTAGACAGTATTAGTGGATGCTCATGGCTTGTGACATCCCAATATCGTGCTTATGTTTCTTTCTGCACGATGTTATTCAAACTTATATTTATGAAGTCCTATTAATTAATAGCTTAAAAGTATATTCATTCCTTATTATCGGGTTGTTTGGATAAAAGAGTTGGCTTGTCTAGTTCCACGTTAGGCTCCATCACGACCTGAAGGATTTGGGTCGTGACAAGTTGGTATAAGAGCCTAGGTTACATAGCTCTCATGAGTCATGAGCAGGTTTAGTAGATTATTGCGGATGGGTACAGAGACGTCTGTACATATCTTTGAGAGGCTGTAGAACGATTTGGAAAAACTTTACATTCTTGAATTCTTGTCATGCAAATTTTTTTATTCTGGTAACTAAACTTCCGTTATTCTATTCTCTCACAGATGGTGAGGACACGTGCTACTGATCAGGATGGATGGCCACCCATACCACCAGTTGGGGCCACAAGAGGCCGAGGTCATAGTTGAGGTCATGGTACAGGCAGGGGTGTATCCCTCACAGCAGCTAGGGAGCACCTGCAGATCTACCAGCCACCCTAGTTCATGATTATGTCCCAATTGTGGATGCTCCAGCAGGACCAACTCAAGCACCGGTTGTGCCTATTGTTATCCCGGGCCTTTAGGAGGATGTAGCTCAGATTCTAACAATGTGCACTAGCCTGTCTCAGGCGGTCTCAGTTACTGCAGCCGCAACTACTTCTTAGGCTGAGGGAGGCACTTAGACTCCCACAGCTTGCACACTAAAGTAGGTTGTTCAGGGACTTCAGACATCGGGGGCACCTCCAGCGCAGCCGGTTGCAGCTTCTTAGGACTTTGTAGCTTTGGTTATGCCAGAGGACGAGCATCGTATATTGGATAGGTTTATGAGACTCCATCCTCCATCTTTTAGTGGTGCTAATGGTGAGGATGCATATGGTTTCTTGGACAAGTGTTAGAGGATGCTTCAGACCGTAGATATTCTAGAGACCACTGGGGTCTCATTCATTACTTTCCAGTTCTATAGGCCTACACTTAGTTGGTGGGAATCTTACGAGAGGGGTAGTTTGGTTAACGCAGCGCCCCTAACTTGGCAGCAATTCTACATTGTCTTTTTGGAGAAGTTTGTAACTGAGTCTTACAGAGAGGAGTTGTGCCGGCAGTTCGAGTAGCTTTGCTAGAGTGATATGTCTGTTACATAGTATGATATGCGGTTATCCGAGTTGTCTTGTCATACGGTATGGTTGGTTCCTACAGATCGAGATAGGATTGAGAGGTTCATAGATGGCCTCGATTTTCAGCTTCGGTTGCTTATGACCAGATAGTGGGTGTCTAGTGCCGCTTTTGATTAGGTGGTCGACATTCCTTGATAGATTGAGATGGTTCATGGTCAAGAGAGGGTTGAGAGAGAGTCCAAGAGGCGTCGTGGTCAGGGTGGATTCAGTGGTGCTCCTTATGGGGGTCAGTTTCAGCACGACAGAGGTCGTCCATTCAGACATTGTCAGTCAGCTCGCCCTGTTCAACGTGATGCATCATCGGGCCATAGTTATCACAGTTCTTTTCGGGTCCATTCATCACTTAGTACCCTTCCATCCCAGAGTTTGTCCTGTACTCTATCGGTTCAGGGCTCTTCCATGCCAAGTTTTTCTACTAATCATCCTCGTGCCAGGGGTTCCCTTCAGTCCCCTTCACCAACATCAGGGAGTTGTTATAAGTGTGGAGAGTTAGGGCACATGTGGAGGTAGTTTCCTCATCTCCATGGGGGTCTTCCTCAATAAAGAAATTAGTTATCGACTTCAGCACCAGTTACTTCACCACCCACCTAGTCAGCTAGGGGTGGAGGACGATCAGCTAGGGGTCGCCCCAGAGGGGGAGGTTGATCAAGTTGGATCAGGCCCGTTTCTATGCACTCCTAGCCAGTCCAGATGCTATTGCTCTAGATACCATAATCACAGGTATTGTCTCAGTTTTCCACAGGTATGCCTTTGTATTATTTGATCCTAGTTCTACTTTTTTTTATGTGTCATCATATTTTCCTCGTTATTTGGATATGCCCAGTAAGTCTCTTGTTGTATCTGTTCGTGTATCTACGCCGGTAGGCAATACTATTATTGTGGATCACGCATATTGGTCGTGTGCGGTGACTATTGGGGGTTTCGAGAATCGAGTGGACCTTGTATTGCTTTGTATGGTTGATTTTGATATGATATTATGCATGGATTGGACCTTGTATTGCTTTGTATGGTTGATTTTGATATGATATTAGGCATGGATTGGTTGTCTTTGTGTTATGCTATTTTAGATTGTCATGCTAAGACAATACGTTGGCTATGCCGGGGGTGCGACGAATTGAGTGGAGAGGTTTGTTGGATTATGTTCCTAGTAGGGTGATTTCATTTTTGAATCTCAATGGATGGTTGGGAAGGGTTGTTTTTCTTATTTAGAATTCGTGGTGGATGTAAGTGCAGAGACTCCTACCATTAATTCAGTCCCATTAGTGAGGAATTTTACGAATATGTTTCCAATAGACTTGTTGGGCATACCACTAGATAGGGATATTGATTTCGGTATTGAAATGGTGTCGGGAAATCAACCCATTTCTCTTCTACTGTATCGTATGGCACCGGCAAAGTTAAAGGAATTAAAGGAGTAGCTTCAGGAACTCCTTGATAAGGGGTTTATTCGGCCCAGTGTGTCCCCTTGGGGTGCGCCTATTCTATTTATGAAGAAGAAAAAGGATGGCACGATGCGTATTACAGGCAGTTGAACAAAGTCACAATCAAGAACAAGTATCCTTTGCCTCGTATTGATTTGACCAGCTTCAGGAAGCGAGATTGTTCTCCAAAATTGATCTCATGTCAGGGTATCACCAGCTAAAGATTAGGAACTCGGACATTCTTAAAACAGCTTTCCCGTTCCGATATGGTCATTATGAGATTCTTGTGATGTGTTTTAGGTTGACCAATGCTCCAGCATCATTTATGAGTCTAATGAACAACATGTTTTGGACTTATCTCGACTCGTTCGTTATTGTATTCATTGACGATATTCTAGCATACTCACGTAGATAGGAGGAGCATGCTGAGAATTTGAGAGTTGTATAGCAGCGAGTGAGGGAGGATAAGCTTTATGCAAAGTTCTCTGAGTGTGAATTTTGGCTTAGTTCAGTGGATTTCTTGGGGCACGTGGTGTCCAGTGGGGTAATCAGGTTGATCCAAAGAAGATAGAGGCGGTCCACAGTTAGGCTAGACCATCCTCAGCCACAAAGATTCGTAACTTTCTTGGTTTGGCGGGTTATTACCATTAGTTCGTTCAGGGATTTTCATTTACACCATCACCCTTGACCAAATTAACCAAAAAGTCTGCACCTTTCAGGTGGTCAAATGAGTGTGAGGCGGGCTTTTAGAAGCTCAAAACTGCTTTGACCACATCTCCAGTATTAGTTTTTCCATCAGCTTCAGGTTCTTATACAATATATTGTGATGCTTCTCAGGTTGGTATTGGGTGTGTATTGATGCAGGAGGATAGAGTGATTTCTTATGCTTCTCGTCAGTTGAATCCCCATGAGAAGAACTACCATGTTCGTGATTTAGAGTTAGCTGCCATTGTGCATGCATTGAAGATTTAAACGCATTATCTATATGGTGTGCCTTGTAAGTATTTACTGACCATCATAGCCTCCAACACTTGTTCAAGCAGAAGGAACTCAATTTTAGGTAGAGCAGTTGGTTGGAGCTATAAAAGTACTATACTATTACTATTTTGTATCATCCGAGAGAGGCCAATGTAGCGGCCGTTACTTTGAGTAGGAAGGTGGTGAGTATGGTCAGTCTTGCATTTATTCATGTTGGGGACAGATCTCTTGCAGTTGATGTTCATCCTTGGCCAATCGATTTGTGAGATTGGATATTACGGAGCCTAGTCGAATATTAGCTTGTGTGGTTTCTCGGTCTTCCTTATTTGATTGTATCATAGAGCGCCATATAATGATCCTTGTTTGCTTTTCCTCAAGGACAAAGTTCAGCACAGCGATGCCAGAGATATGACTATTGGTTATGATGGTGTATTGAGGATGTAGGGCCGGATATGTATGTTGGAAACACGTTCTCAATGCAGTATACTAAAACGTGTGTTCTTTTGTATAGGTTTTGATGAATGACAAACGAAGCGAAAATTGATATATGACGAAGTTCAAGAAACAAGCGCACAATTGATATACAACGAGATTCAAGCTCAAGACAAAGTTTTATTGTTTAATTGAGTCATTCTTAATTGTGATCTTGATCCTACAACTTGACTCATAACATGGCTTCTCTCATAAAACTATTTTCCAAAATCATGCATATTTAATTTAATGTCAAATGATTTTAAATCATGCATATTTACAGTAGTCAAAATAATTTTTAGACATGCCTTAAAAATCTGGACTAAGATAATCGATTATGTACTTATGATAATCGATTGTTTTAAGCCAAGACTGCACGACAATCGATTGTGAACTAATGACAATCGATTGTGAGTAAGACAGTGAGCATCAGGTTTTTCAAACCTGCATGACAATCGATTGTGAACTAATGACAATCGATTGTGACTGAGGCAGTGTCCATCAAAGTTTTTCAAAACTCAGAATAATCGATTATGAACTAATGGTAATCGATTATGTTGAGACAGTGTCTTCCAGTGATTTTCAAATTTATTAAATAATCGATTGTTACATTGGACAATCGATTGTCAAATAGACAGTGTCTAAAATGTTTTTCAAAAACTGATAAGTAATCAATTGTTGACTTTGTGCAATCGATTGTGAAGCTGACCGTTGTCGTAAAGTTTTCAAATACCGTCAGGTAATCGATTATTGATTCTGTATAATCGATTGTTTTGATTAAAATCCGGAAAAGATTTTTTGAACGTTATTGGGTAATCGATTATTGATTTTGTATAATCGATTGTTTTGATTAAAATCCGGAAAAGATTTTTTGGACGTTGCTGAGTAATCGATTGTTGATTCTGGACAATCGATTGTTTGTGGTAAAATCTGGAAAGGATTTTTTGAACGTTGCCAGTAATCGATTATGGATTGTAAGTAATCGATTATCAAGCGTACAATCTGGGATTGAATTTTGATCTGACTGGCAGACAATCAATTGTTGGGGTTTGACAATCGATTGTCAGTGAGTAAAATCAGCAACTCTTAATTGGCAATTAGGCAACGGTAATGCCAAGTTTTTCAACTATAAATACAGCTTCATTTCAGTGTTTTAAACACAACAACATACTACAACTGATCATTACATTGCTATAAGCTTGCATACTTTTGTTTATCATTTTATATTCAATTTCATAAAGCTTTTGAGAGCCATATTTTTGTCCAAAGTTGTTGTCATCTAGAGCTTACTTCTTTTACTCATATCTACTCATTAAGGAGTATTTTGTTTGAGTGTTTAGTGTTTTATACACTTGTAAGAGAATTGTAATTCTCTTGTTGTAAGGAACTTGTGTTTCCTTGGTTGAAGTCTTGGAGTGTTGTATCTCCGAGCAAAGGTGTTAAGGCTTGTGTCCTTAAGTTGTAAAGGTTTGTTGAGCACCCGTAAGCTTAACAAGTTAGTGGAAAATCTCGAGAGAGTCTCTCGGGGACTGGACTAGCCACGTGTTGTGGTGAACCAGAATATATCGGTGCGTTCTTTCCTTTTTGTTTATTTAACGCACTTATTTATTTCCTGCAAATTTTAATTTCCGCAAGTTTACGCTAAATTTTATTATAACGCTATTCACCCCCCCCCCTCTAGTGTTAAGCGCTTTATCTAACAATTGGTATCAGAGCCCAACTCTCTGAAAACTTAACAGTTTGAGAGAACCATCCATGGCTTCTACTCGTGATTCTTTTGCAGGAATTGATGAAGGACAGTGCTCCACACGACCACCTCTATTCAACGGTACAAATTACACGTACTGGAAGGAGAGGATGAAGATCTTCGTTCAGTCCAACAGCTTTCACCTTTGGAAGGTGATAATGAAGGGAAACCAAATTCCAACAAAGAAGGTGGAAAACGAATGGGTTCCCAAGTCCGAGGATGAGTATGACGCGGATGACATCCGAAAGGTTCAAAATAATGCTAAAGCAATTAATTTATTATATTGTGCTGTTAATGCTGATGATTACAGGAAAATATCGTGTTGCACAACGGCAAAGGAGATGTGGGACAAGCTAGAAGTTACATACGAAGGTACGAACCAGGTAAGGGAAACAAAAATTGATTTCCTAACCCATTATTATGAATTATTTCACATGAAGGAAGGTGAAAAGGTGGACGAAATGTTTGAGCGATTTTCAACAATCGTAAATGACCTACATGCTCTCAAGAAAACATTCACGGATAGAGAGCTCGTTCGAAAAATTCTTAGAAGTCTCACACCGGCATAGAGATCAAAGGCCGATGCAATTCAAGAATCCATTGGCGTTTCAAACGTCACCATCGACGCACTAAGAGGTAACCTTAAGACCTATGAATCTACTATTCTTAACCCTTTTGTTGATGATCAAAGGAGGCAAAGAATAGCTCTAAAGGCGAGCACAAGCCAACCGCAAAATGATGAGGAAGGAGACAACGAGTTTGGACTCGTTATCAAAAGATTTCAAAAGTTCATGCGCAAGGAGTATGAACGCAAGGGCAAAAAGCAAGGCGAACAAATCAAGTGCTATGAATGTGGTGAAACCGGGCACATCAAATCAAATTGCCCAAACATCAAAAAGGAGAAGAATCCTTTTAAAAAGCAACGTGCATACATCTCTTGGGGAGGCGACTCCGGAGATGAGTCAAGCGAAGGAGAAGAAGACGAATCAGCAAATCTTTGCCTTATGGCACAAGAAGACAACAAAGATGAGGTATGTCAAATCTCGTCTAAAAACTTCTTTACTCTTGAAGAAATGCGAACTGCTTTTGATGAATTATATGCTGAGTTTATTAAGGCTTCAAAAACTGTTAAGGCATAAAAGAAAATGCTTCATTAAAAGAAAAGGATTTTCAAAAACAGCTTTCTTTGAAAGAAAAGGATTTAGAAAAACTGGTTTTAGAAAATGAAAAGCTGAAAGAGGAAAACAAGTTTTTTGGAAAAAGAAGCGCCGATAAGCCCAAAAATTCTACTAAAAATTGTTCTTCTTGCTTGCATCTCAAAAATGAGGTAGATAGACTCAAAGGTACCTTAGATAAGTTTAATTCTTCCCACAAGAATTTGAATGAGGTCCTTGTAAATTTGAAATCAACCAAGCATGGCATAGGATTTAAGAATGAGGTTAAAGAAAAGGTTGAAGACAAACCCCAACCACCTAAGGCTCAACCTAGGACTAATAAAACAAATGCTTATCCTAGAAATAGCAATCCTAGAACCAATATGCATGCTAGACAAAATGTTGAACCCCTTAGAAGACCTAGCAATGGCCCTCAACCGAGAAACAATCACTCTAGAAATGCTGCCCATCCTAGAGCTCATAGTAGGAGAAATAATTCTCATGAAATGCGAAATAGTCATAGTGTTCAAAATAGAGTAAGAAATTTTCATCCATCTAGTTACTATGAACCTAGAAGGATGCATGTGACTTGTCATTATTGTAGACGTATTGGTCATATTGCTCCTGCATGCTTTACACGTCATAGACATATTACTCAATCGCATCATTATAATATGCCTAACCCCCAAGGACCCAAGATGGCATGGGTACCTAAAGAACATTAAGTTGTTTTGTAGGTGTGCTTGAAGGGATCAAGTGTACTATGGTACCTTGATAGTGGATGCTCCAAGCATATGACGGGAGATGAATCCAAATTCCTTCAATTAGAGCACAAAGAAGGAGGAAGTGTTATCTTCGTGATAACAATAAAGGAAAGATCATCGGCATCGGCTCGGTCGGTAAGGATGAAAAATCCTCTATTAAGCATATATTACTTGTTAAAGGATTAAAGCATAATCTCTTGAGCATAAGCCAATTATATGACAAGGGAAATCTTGCTTTACTTGATTCGGATGAATGCTTAGTGTTCAGACGTAGTGATTTCAAAATTATCCTCCGTGGTTTTAGAGTGGATAATATTTATATGGTTGATGTTGCTAATTCCTCACCCGATTATGTTGATTGTCTAATGAGTAAAGAGGATGATACATGGCTATGGCATCGTAGAGTAGCACATATCAATATGCATCTTTTGAACAAATTGATTTCTCAAAACTTAGTTGTTGGTCTTCCCAATTTAAAATTTGAAAATGACTCTATTTGTGACTCGTGTCAAGAGGGGAAGCAAGCAAAAGCATCTTTCAAATCTAAAAACATTGTTTCAACTTCTAGACCATTGCAATTGCTTCATATGGATTTATTTGGTCCCTCTCGCATTGAAAGTCTAGGAAGAAATAGATATGCTTTTGTGATTGTTGATGATTACTCGAGATTTACTTGGACTTTATTTCTTGCCAATAAAAGTGATGCTTTTCAAAATTTTAAATATTTTCTTAAGCGTGTTCAAAATGAGAAAGAAACAACCGTCACTTCAATTAGAAGTGATCATGGGGGAGAGTTTGATCACAATATTTTTGCGGACTTTTGTGACGAACTCGGAATCGAGCATACCTTTTCCGCTCCACGTACACCACAACAAAGTGGGGTGGTGGAAAGGAAAAATAGGTGTCTCGAAGAGATGGCTAGAACCATGCTCGACGAAGCTAAGGTACCCAAACATTTTTGGGCGGACGCCGTGAGTACCGCTTGCTATGTTCTAAATAGAGTAATAATTCGGCCGATACTCATGAAAACCCCTTATGAACTTTATAAGGGTAGAAAACCAAATATTTCCCATTTTAGAGTTTTTGGTTGCAAATGTTTTGTTCATAACAATGGCAAAGACCAATCGGGTAAATTTGATGCTAAGTTGGATGAAGGTATTTTCATTAGATATTCCTCATGTAGTAAAGCATATAGGGTCTTTAATAAAAGAACCCAAATTGTGGAGGAATCCCCTCATGTTGTATTTTTCGAAAATAATGCTCGCTTGGCGAGAAAGGATTCCGGTTTTGATCTTGCAGGTATCTTAGATAGCTTGAAAGACAAAATACAAGAGGAACCACCCAAGGAAAATAAAGATGAAACTGAGGAACAACCAATGGAAGAAGCGCCACAATTGAAAAAAGAAATGAATATGCCTAACGAGTGGAGGACAATCAAAGATCACCCTCTCGAACAGGTAATTGGCAACGTTGGAGACAAGGTAAGTACCCAAAACTCTCTCAAAAATACCTTAGAACATACTGCTTTTGTTTCTCAAATTGAACCCAAAACCATCTCAGAAGCAATTGGGGATGAATTTTGGACCTTGGCAATGCAAGAGGAGCTTAACCAATTCGAACGCAATGACGTTTGGGATTTGGTGCCAAGACCCGAAGGTCATACCATAATTGGTACGAAATGGGTTTTTTGCAATAAACTAGATGAAAATGGTATAATCACTAGAAACAAAGCTAGGCTTGTAGCAAAAGGATATAATCAAGAAGAAGGTATTGACTATAAGGAAACATATGCTCCCGTAGCTAGATTAGAAGCTATTCGCTTATTGCTTGCATTTGCCTCTTCTATGAATTTCATTTTATATAAAATGGATGTGAAAAGTGCTTTTCTAAACGGTTTTATTCAAGAAGAAGTTTATGTTGAACAACCCCCCGGTTTTGAAAACTTTAAATCTCCCGATCATGTTTTCAAGCTCAAAAAGGCTCTTTATGGTTTAAAACAAGCTCCCCGAGTTGGTATGAAAGATTAGGTAAGTTTCTTTTGGAAAATTATTTCATTAGGGGGAAAGTTGACACAACTCTCTTTGTTAAGCATAAAAACAATGATATTTTGTTAGTTCAAATATATGTAGATGATATTATATTTGGTGCTACTAACAATGTTTTATGCAAGGAATTTTCCGATTTAATGACAAGCGAATTTGAGATGTCTATGA
Source organism: Nicotiana benthamiana (assembly GCA_034376525.1). Taxonomy (NCBI): domain Eukaryota; kingdom Viridiplantae; phylum Streptophyta; class Magnoliopsida; order Solanales; family Solanaceae; genus Nicotiana; species Nicotiana benthamiana. Next base: position 68,968,471 of record CM067341.1, on the reverse strand, counting down.
TGGGTGAGTTAACATTCTTTTTGGGATTACAAGTAAAGCAAATGAAAGAAGGTACATTCGTTTGTCAAGCTAAATATTGCAAAGAATTGCTGAAACGATTTGAGATGAACAATGCAAAAGAAATGGCTACTCCCATGAGCACATCCGATCATCTAGACAAAGATGAGAAAGGTAAGGAAGTCGACACCAAAAAGTATCGAGGTATGATTGGCTCTCTTCTTTATCTTACTGCTAGTCGTCCGGACATCATGTTTAGCGTGTGCTTATGCGCTCGTTATCAATCGTGTACGAAGGAGTCTCACCTTACTGCGGTAAAACGTATTTTAAGGTATCTTGTTGGTACTACAAATGTGGGTCTATGGTACCCCAAAGGCTCTTCATGCCAACTTGTTGGCTACTCCGATTCCGATTTTGCTGGATGCAAATTGGACAACAAGAGCACTAGTGGCACTTGCCATTTGCTCGGTAGCTCTCTCGTTTCTTGGTTTAGCAAGAAACAAGTAAGTGTTGCGTTGTCCACAACCGAGGCTGAATATGTAGCCGCGGGGAGTTGTTGCGCTCAAATCCTATGGATGAAACAATAACTCTTAGACTATGGCCTAAGTCTGGATCATATCCCTCTTAGATGTGATAATACTAGTGCCATATGCTTGACGAAGAACCCCGTTCTTCATTCGCGAACAAAACACATTGAAATTAGACATCATTTTATTAGAGATCACGTTATCAAAGGCGATGTCGAAATTGAATTTGTTGAAACCAAAAACCAATTGGCAGACATCTTTACAAAGCCTTTAGAGAAAGAGTCCTTCTTCCGAATTCGCAGTGAACTCGGGATCCTTGACTCCACGTTGATCTAAGTCATGCATTGCATTTTTTTTACACGATTTCTAACTTGAGCGTCGGAGACATCTAATTCTATTTTGCAGGTATCGCCCTAAAAGTAGGGGAAATTATAAAGCATGACGCGTAAGAATCGAGTCTTCTTCAGAAAAATCTGTTTCCCTCATCTAATAATCGATTATCTCGTATCAATAATCGATTGTAATGCTATCATTTGAGCTATTATACTCTCTTTAAATAATCACACCTTCTTTTAATAAATAAACAAGGTTTATTTCATCTTTGGGATCTTATTATTATGTTATTTTTGCTAATGGCAAAAGGGGGAAGATAACGGGTATGATGCACTCTCAAATTATAAGCTTAAATTGAGGGGGAATTCTCAAATTGAGGGGGAACAAATTGCATACTTGTAGCATGTATATACTTGTCTTGAATCGTCATTATAAATTGCTTGTCTTGCATATCCCGCTTAATGTTTGCCATTATCAAAAAGGGGGAAATTGTTGGAAACACGTTCTCAATGCAATATACTAAAACGTGAGTTCTTTTGTATAGGTTTTGATGAATGACAAACGAAGCGAAAATTGATATATGACGAAGTTCAAGAAACAAGTGCACAATTGATATACAACGAGATTCAAGCTCAAGACAAAGTTTTATAGTTTAATTGAGTCATTCTTAATTGTGATCTTGATCCTACAACTTGACTCGTAACATGGCTTCTCTCATAAAACTATTTTCCAAAATCATGCATATTTAATTTAATGTCAAATGATTTTAAATCATGCATATTTACAGTAGTCAAAATAATTTTTAGACATGCCTTAAAAATCTGGACTAAGATAATCGATTATGTACTTATGATAATCGATTGTTTTAAGCCAAGACTGCATGACAATCGATTGTGAACTAATGACAATCGATTGTGAGTAAGACAGTGAGCATCAGGTTTTTCAAACCTGCATGACAAATGATTGTGAACTAATGACAATCGATTGTGACTGAGGCAGTGTCCATCAAAGTTTTTCAAAACTCAGAATAATCGATTATGAACTAATGGTAATCGATTATGTTGAGACAGTGTCTTCCAGTGATTTTCAAATTTATTAAATAATCGATTGTTACATTGGACAATCGATTGTCAAATAGACAGTGTCTAAAATGTTTTTCAAAAACTGATAAGTAATCGATTGTTGACTTTGTGCAATCGATTGTGAAGCTGACCGTTGTCGTAAAGTTTTCAAATACCGTCAGGTAATCGATTATTGATTCTGTATAATCGATTGTTTTGATTAAAATCCGGAAAAGATTTTTTGAACGTTATTGGGTAATCGATTATTGATTTTGTATAATCGATTGTTTTGATTAAAATCCGGAAAAGATTTTTTGGACGTTGCTGAGTAATCGATTGTTGATTCTGGACAATCGATTGTTTGTGGTAAAATCTGGAAAGGATTTTTTGAACGTTGCTAGTAATCGATTATGGATTGTAAGTAATCGATTATCAAGCGTAAAATCTGGGATTGAATTTTGATCTGACTGGCAGACAATCGATTGTTGGGGTTTGACAATCGATTGTCAGTGAGTAAAATCAGCAACTCTTAGTTGGCAATTAGGCAACGGTAATGCCAAGTTTTTCAACTATAAATACAGCTTCATTTCAGTGTTTTAAACACAACAACATACTACAACTGATCATTACATTGCTATAAGCTTGCATACTTTTGTTTATCATTTTATATTCAATTTCATAAAGCTTTTGAGAGCCATATTCTTGTCCAAAGTTGTTGTGATCTAGAGCTTACTTCTTGTACTCATATCTACTCATTAAGGAGTATTTTGTTTGAGTGTTTAATGTTTTATACACTTGTAAGAGAATTGTAATTCTCTTGTTGTAAGGAACTTGTGTTTCCTTGGTTGAAGTCTTGGAGTGTTGTATCTCCGAGCAAAGGTGTTAAGGCTTGTGTCCTTAAGTTGTAAAGGTTTGTTGAGCACCCGTAAGCTTAACAAGTTAGTGGAAAATCTCGAGAGAGTCTCTCGGGGACTGGACTAGCCACGTGTTGTGGTGAACCAGAATATATCGGTGCGTTCTTTCCTTTTTGTTTATTTAACGCACTTATTTATTTCCTGCAAATTTTAATTTTTGCAAGTTTACGCTAAATTTTATTATAGCACTATTCACCCCCCCCCTTCTAGCGTTAAGCGCTTTATCTAACAATTGGTATCAGAGCCTAACTCTCTGAAAACTTAACAGTTTGAGAAAACCATCCATGGCTTCTACTCGTGATTCTTTTGCAGGAATTGATGAAGGACAGTGCTCCACACGACCACCTCTATTCAACGGTAGAAATTACACGTACTGGAAAGAGAGGATGAAGATCTTCGTTCAGTCCAACAGCTTTCACCTTTGGAAGGTGATAATGAAGGGAAACCAAATTCCAACAAAGAAGGTGGAAAACGAATGGGTTCCCAAGTCCGAGGATGAGCATGACGCGGATGACATCCGAAAGGTTCAAAATAATGCTAAAGCAATTAATTTATTATATTGTGCTGTTAATGCTGACGATTACAGGAAAATATCGTGTTGCACAACGGCAAAGGAGATGTGGGACAAGCTAGAAGTTACATACGAAGGTACGGACCAGGTAAGGGAAGCAAAAATTGATTTCCTAACCCATTCTTATGAATTATTTCACATGAAGGAATGTGAAAAGGTGGACGAAATGTTTGAGCGATTTTCAATAATCGTAAATGACCTACATGCTCTCAAGAAAACATTCACGGATAGAGAGCTCGTTCGAAAAATTCTTAGAAGTCTCTCACCGGCATGGAGATCAAAGGCCGATGCAATTCAAGAATCCATTGGCGTTTCAAACGTCACCATCGACGCACTAAGAGGTAACCTTAAGACCTATGAATCTACTATTCTTAACCCTTTTGTTGATGATCAAAGGAGGCAAAGAATAGCTCTAAAGGCGAGCACAAGCCAACCGCAAAATGATGAGGAAGGAGACAACGAGTTTGAACTCGTTATCAAAAGATTTCAAAAGTTCATGCGCAAGGAGTATGAACGCAAGGGCAAAAAGCAAGGTGAACAAATCAAGTGCTATGAATGTGGTGAAACCGGGCACATCAAATCAAATTGCCCAAACATCAAAAAGGAGAAGAATCCTTTTAAAAAGCAACGTGCATACATCTCTTGGGAAGGCGACTCCGGAGATGAGTCAAGCGAAGGAGAAGAAGACGAAGCAGCAAATCTTTGCCTTATGGCACAAGAAGACAACAAAGATGAGGTATGTCAAATCTCGTCTAAAAACTTCTTTACTCTTGAAGAAATGCGAACTGCTTTTGATGAATTATATGCTGAGTTTATTAAGGCTTCAAAAACTGTTAAGGCATAAAAGAAAATGCTTCATTAAAAGAAAAGGATTTTCAAATACAGCTTTCTTTGAAAGAAAAGGATTTAGAAAAACTGGTTTTAGAAAATGAAAAGCCGAAAGAGGAAAACAAGTTTTTTGGAAAAAGAAGCGCCGATAAGCCCGAAAATTCTACTAAAAATTGTTCTTCTTGCTTGCATCTCAAAAATGAGGTAGATAGACTCAAAGGTACCTTAGATAAGTTTAATTCTTCCCACAAGAATTTGAATGAGGTCCTTGTAAATTTGAAATCAACCAAGCATGGCATAGGATTTAAGAATGAGGTTAAAGAAAAGGTTGAAGACAAACCCCAACCACCTAAGGCTCAACCTAGGACTAATAAAACAAATGCTTATCCTAGAAATAGCAATCCTAGAACCAATATGCATGCTAGACAAAATGTTGAACCCCTTAGAAGACCTAGCAATGGCCCTCAACCGAGAAACAATCACTCTAGAAATGCTGCCCATCCTAGAGCTCATAGTAGGAGAAATAATTCTCATGAAATGCGAAATAGTCATAGTGTTCAAAATAGAGTAAGAAATTTTCATCCATCTAGTTACTATGAACCTAGAAGGATGCATGTGACTTGTCATTATTGTAGACGTATTGGTCATATTGCTCCTGCATGCTTTACACGTCATAGACATATTACTCAATCGCATCATTATAATATGCCTAACCCCCAAGGACCCAAGATGGCATGGGTACCTAAAGAACATTAATTTGTTTTGTAGGTGTGCTTGAAGGGATCAAGTGTACTATGGTACCTTGATAGTGGATGCTCCAAGCATATGACGGGAGATGAATCCATATTCCTTCAATTAGAGCACAAAGAAGGAGGAAGTGTTATCTTCGTGATAACAATAAAGGAAAGATCATCGGCATCGGCTCGGTCGGTAAGGATGAAAAATCCTCTATTAAGCATATATTACTTGTTAAAGGATTAAAGCATAATCTCTTGAGCATAAGCCAATTGTGTGACAAGGGAAATCTTGCTTTATTTGATTCGGATGAATGCTTAGTGTTCAGACGTAGTGATTTCAAAATTATCCTCCGTGGTTTTAGAGTGGATAATATTTATATGGTTGATCTTGCTAATTCCTCACCCGATTATGTTGATTATCTAATGAGTAAAGAGGATGATACTTGGCTATGGCATCGTAGAGTAGCACATATCAATATGCATCTTTTGAACAAATTGATTTCTCAAAACTTAGTTGTTGGTCTTCCCAATTTAAAATTTGAAAATGACTCTATTTGTGACTCGTGTCAAGAGGGGAAGCAAACAAAAGCATCTTTCAAATCTAAAAACATTGTTTCAACTTCTAGACCATTGCAATTGCTTCATATGGATTTAATTGGTCCCTCTCACATTGAAAGTCTAGGAAGAAATAGATATGCTTTTGTGATTGTTGATGATTACTCGAGATTTACTTGGACTTTATTTCTTGCCAATAAAAGTGATGCTTTTCAAAATTTTAAATATTTTCTTAAGCGTGTTCAAAATGAGAAAGAAACAACCGTCACTTCAATTAGAAGTGATCATGGGGGAGAGTTTGATCACAATCTTTTTGCGGACTTTTGTGACGAACTCGAAATCGAGCATACCTTTTCCGCTCCACGTACACCACAACAATATGGGGTGGTGGAAAGGAAAAATAGGTGTCTCGAAGAGATGGCTAGAACCATGCTCGACGAAGCTAAGATACCCAAACATTTTTGGGCGGACGCCGTGAGTACCGCTTGCTATGTTCTAAATAGAGTAGTAATTCGGCCGATACTCATGAAAATCCCCTATGAACTTTATAAGGGTAGAAAACCAAATATTTCCCATTTTAGAGTTTTTGGTTGCAAATGTTTTGTTCATAACAATGGCAAAGACCTATTGGGTAAATTTGATGCTAAGTTGGATGAAGGTATTTTCATTAGATATTCCTCACGTAGTAAAGCATATAGGGTCTTTAATAAAAGAACCCAAATTGTGGAGGAATCCCCTCATGTTGTATTTTTCGAAAATAATGCTCGCTTGGCGAGAAAGGATTCCGGTTTTGATCTTGCAGGTATCTTAGATAGCTTGAAAGACAAAATACAAGAGGAACCACCCAAGGAAAATAAAGATGAAACTGAGGAACAACCAACGGAAGAAGCGCCACAATTGGAAAAAGAAATGAATATGCCTAACGAGTGGAGGACAATCAAAGATCACCCTCTCGAACAGGTAATTGGCAACGTTGGAGACAAGGTAAGTACCCGAAACTCTCTCAAAAATACCTTAGAACATACTGCTTTTGTTTCTCAAATTGAACCCAAAACCATCTCAGAAGCAATTGGGGATGAATTTTGGACCTTGGCAATGCAAGAGGAGCTTAACCAATTCGAACGCAATGACGTTTGGGATTTGGTGCCAAGACCCGAAGATCATACCATAATTGGTACGAAATGGGTTTTTCGCAATAAACTAGATGAAAATGGTATAATCACTAGAAACAAAGCTAGGCTTGTAGCAAAAGGCTATAATCAAGAAGAAGGTATTGACTATGAGGAAACATATGCTCCCGTAGCTAGATTAGAAGCTATTCGCTTATTGCTTGCATTTGCCTCTTCTATGAATTTCATTTTATATCAAATGGATGTGAAAAGTGCTTTTCTAAACAGTTTTATTCAAGAAGAAGTTTATGTTGAACAACCCCCCGGTTTTGAAAACTTTAAATCTCCCGATCATGTTTTCAAGCTCAAAAAGGCTCTTTATGGTTTAAAACAAGCTCCCCGAGCTAGGTATGAAAGATTAAGTAAGTTTCTTTTGGAAAATGATTTCATTAGGGGGAAAGTTGACACAACTCTCTTTGTTAAGCATAAAAACAATGATATTTTGTTAGTTCAAATATATGTAGATGATATTATATTTGGTGCTACTAACAATGTTTTATGCAAGGAATTTTCCGATTTAATGACAAGCGAATTTGAGATGTCTATGATGGGTGAGTTAACATTCTTTTTGGGATTACAAGTAAAGCAAATGAAAGAAGGTACATTCATTTGTCAAGCCAAATATTGCAAAGAATTGCTGAAACGATTTGAGATGAACAATGCAAAAGAAATGGCTACTCCCATGAGCACATCCGATCATCTAGACAAAGATGAGAAAGGTAAGGAAGTCGACACCAAAAAGTATCGAGGTATGATTGGCTCTCTTCTTTATCTTACTGCAAGTCGTCCGGACATCATGTTTAGCGTGTGCTTATGCGCTCGTTATCAATCGTGTCCGAAGGAGTCTCACCTTACTGCGGTAAAACAGATTTTAAGGTATCTTGTTGGTACTACAAATGTGGGTCTATGGTACCCCAAAGGCTCCTCATGCCAACTTGTTGGCTACTCCGATTCCGATTTTGCTGGATGCAAATTGGACCGCAAGAGCACTAGTGGCACTTGCCATTTGCTCAGTAGCTCTCTCGTTTCTTGGTTTAGCAAGAAACAAGTAAGTGTTGCGTTGTCCACAACCGAGGCTGAATATGTAGCCGCGGGGAGTTGTTGAGCTCAAATCCTATGGATGAAACAACAACTCTTGGACTATGGCCTAAGTCTGGATCATATCCCTCTTAGATGTGATAATACTAGTGCCATATGCTTGACGAAGAACCCCGTTCTTCATTCGCGAACGAAACACATTGAAATTAGACATCATTTTATTAGAGATCACGTTATCAAAGGCGATGTCGAAATTGAATTTGTTGAAACCAAAAACCAATTGGCAGACATCTTTACAAAGCCTTTAGAGAAATGTCCTTCTTCTGAATTCGCAGTGAACTCGGGATCCTTGACTCCACGTTGATCTAAGTCATGCATTGCATTTTTTTACATGATTTCTAACTTGAGCGTCGGAGACATCTAATTCTTTTTTGCAGGTATCGCCCTAAAAGTAGGGGGAATTATAAAGCATGACGCGTAAGAATCGAGTCTTCTTCAGAAAAATCTGTTTCCCTCATCTAATAATCGATTATCTCGTATCAATAATCGATTGTAATGCTATCATTTGAGCTATTATACTCTCTTTAAATAATCACACCTTCTTTTAATAAATAAACAAGGTTTATTTCATCTTTGGCATCTTATTATTATGTTATTTTTGCTAATGGCAAAAGGGGGAAGATAACGGGTATGATGCACTCTCAAATTATAAGCTTAAATTGAGGGGGAATTCTCAAATTGAGGGGGAACAAATTGCATACTTGTTGCATGTATATACTTGTCTTGAATCGTTATTATAAATTGCTTGTCTTGCATATCCCGCTTAATGTTTGCCATTATCAAAAAGGGGGAAATTGTTGGAAACACGTTCTCAATGCAATATACTAAAATGTGTGTTCTTTTGTATAGGTTTTGATGAATGACAAACGAAGCGAAAATTGATATATGACGAAGTTCAAGAAACAAGCGCACAATTGATATACAACGAGATTCAAGCTCAAGACAAAGTTTTATTGTTTAATTGAGTCATTCTTAATTGTGATCTTGATCCTACAACTTGACTCGTAACATGGCTTCTCTCATAAAACTATTTTCCAAAATCATGCATATTTAATTTAATGTCAAATGATTTTAAATCATGCATATTTATAGTAGTCAAAATAATTTTTAGACATGCCTTAAAAATCTGGACTAAGATAATGTACTTATGATAATCGATTGTTTTAAGCCAAGACTGCATGACAATCGATTGTGAACTAATGACAATCGATTGTGAGTAAGACAGTGAGCATCAGGTTTTTCAAACCTGCATGACAAATGATTGTGAACTAATGACAATCGATTGTGACTGAGGCAGTGTCCATCAAAGTTTTTCAAAACTCAGAATAATCGATTATGAACTAATGGTAATCGATTATGTTGAGACAGTGTCTTCCAGTGATTTTCAAATTTATTAAATAATCGATTGTTACATTGGACAATCGATTGTCAAATAGACAGTGTCTAAAATGTTTTTCAAAAACTGATAAGTAATCGATTGTTGACTTTGTGCAATCGATTGTGAAGCTGATCGTTGTCGTAAAGTTTTCAAATACCGTCAGGTAATCGATTATTGATTCTGTATAATCGATTGTTTTGATTAAAATCCGGAAAAGATTTTTTGAACGTTATTGGGTAATCGATTATTGACTTTGTATAATCGATTGTTTTGATTAAAATCCGGAAAAGATTTTTTGGACGTTGCTGAGTAATCGATTGTTGATTCTGGACAATCGATTGTTTGTGGTAAAATCTGGAAAGGATTTTTTGAACGTTGCCAGTAATCGATTATGGATTGTAAGTAATCGATTATCAAGCGTACAATCTGGGATTGAATTTTGATCTGACTGGCAGAAAATCGATTGTCAGTGAGTAAAATCAGCAACTCTTAATTGGCAATTAGGCAACGGTAATGCCAAGTTTTTCAACTATAAATACAGCTTCATTTCAGTGTTTTAAACACAACAACATACTACAACTGATCATTACATTGCTATAAGCTTGCATACTTTTGTTTATCATTTTATATTCAATTTCATAAAGCTTTTGAGAGCCATATTCTTGTCCAAAGTTGTTGTGATCTAGAGCTTACTTCTTTTACTCATATCTACTCATTAAGGAGTATTTTGTTTGAGTGTTTAGTGTTTTATACACTTGTAAGAGAATTGTAATTCTCTTGTTGTAAGGAACTTGTGTTTCCTTGGTTGAAGTCTTGGAGTGTTGTATCTCCGAGCAAAGGTGTTAAGGCTTGTGTCCTTAAGTTGTAAAGGTTCATTGAGCACCCGTAAGCTTAACAAGTTAGTGGAAAATCTCGAGAGAGTCTCTCGGGAACTGGACTAGCCACGTGCTGTGGTGAACCAGAATATATCGGTGCGTTCTTTCTTTTTTGTTTATTTAACGCACTTATTTATTTCCTGCAAATTTTAATTTCCGCAAGTTTACGCTAAATTTTATTATAACGCTATTCACCCCCCCCCCTCTAGTGTTAAGCGCTTTATCTAAAAATGTATGCCTAATATAGATGGGCTTTAGGACTTGATTCTAGAGGAGGCCCATTCTCGTGGTATTCCATCTATCCAGGTGCCGCAAAGATGTATCAGGATTGAAGATAGCACTACTGGTGGAGGAGAATGAAGAAAGATATATTGTGGTCTGTGGCTTCGTGCGTCAATTGTGAGCATGTGAAATATGATCATCAGAGATCGAGTGGCTTGCTTCGGCAAATGGATATTCCAGAGTGGAAGTGGGAGCAGATCACCATGGATTTCGTAGTTGGAATCCTATGGACCTTGAGGAAGTTTGATACTATTTGGCTGATTGTGAATCGGCTGACCAAGTCCGCACACTTCATTCCTGTATGTACTACCTATTCTTCATATTGGTTAATTGAGATTTATATCTGAGAGATTTTTTGTCTACATAATATCCCAGTTTCCATCATTTCAGATAGAGGTACTCAGTTTACATCGTAGTTTTGGAGTGTTGTGCAGAGAGAGTTGGGTACTTAGGTTGAGTTGAGCATAATTTTTCACCCTCAGACGAATGGATGTACACTACGAGTGCACTATTAAGATATTGGAGGATATGTTGCGCTTTATGTCATTAACTTCAGGGGTTCATGGGACCAGTTTCTACCACTCATAGAGTTTGCATATAACAATAGTTATAAGTCGAGTATTCAGATGGTCCATATGAGGCTTTATATGAGAGGCAGTATAGATCTCCATTAGGTTGGTTTGAGCCAGGTGAGGCTAGGATTTTGGGTATAGACTTGGTATGGGATGCTTTGGACAAGGTAAAAGTGATTCAGGAGCGGCTTCGTACAAGCTCAATTGAGACAAAAGATTTATGTTGACAGGAAGGTTCGTGACGTGTCTTACATGATTTAGGAGAAGGTTCTACTGAAGGTTTCACCCATGAAGGGTGTATAAGATTTGGGGAAAAGGGCAAATTGAACCCTCGGTTCATTGGGCCATTTGATGTGTTTCGGAGGTTTGGGGAGGTGGCATACGAGCTTGCTTTTCCACCTAGCTTGTTGGCTGTGTATCCCACATTTCATGTTTCTAAGCTCCGGAAGTATGTCGGTTATCCGTCTTATGTTTTGGATTTTAGCACAGTCTATTAGACAGTGATTGACTTATGATGTGGAGCCAGTGGATATTTTGGAGCTGCAAGTCTGAAAGTTCATATCAAAGGATATAGCGTTAGTGAAAGTACAGCGGAGAGGTCCGCCCATGGAGGAGGCTACTTTGGAAACCAAGAAGAATATGCGGAGCAGATATCCACATCTATTTGAGGCTTCAGGTATGCTTCTAAACTCGTTTAAGGATGAACATTTGTTTAAGAGAGGGAGGATGTATCGATCCGGCCGGTCATTTTGTGAATTATAGCCCTATTTCCCCCATTCCTATTTATTTATGTGTTCTTCGGTTGTATTTCATCGTATCATGTTGGTTGGTTCAAGTTCGGATTGGTTTCAGTGTGGAATGAGACACTTACTCTCCTATTTAGAAGTTTAAGTTGAAAAAGTCAACTTGACTTATGTTGAAATGATCTCAGATGTGAATTCTTGTGGTTTGGTAAGCTCTGGTAGGTGATTCTAGACTTAGGAACGCATTCGGAATGAAATTTTGAGGTCTGTGGTAGAATTAGGCTTGACTTGGCGAAAATGGAAATTCGACATTTTTCGGTCTACAGGGGAAATCTTGATATCGAGGTAGGAATGGAATTTTGAAAGGTGTAGTAGGTCTGGAGTGTCATTTCTGATGTGTGTGCAAAATTCTAGGTCATTCAGAGGTGATTTGATAGGTCTCGGCATCGTTTGTGAAATTTGAGAGTTTATAAATTCTTAGGCTTGAATCTGAGGGTAATTTGCTGTTTTGGTGTTGTTTTGGGTGATTCGAAGGACTGACTAAGTTCAAATAATGTTATGGGATGTGTTGGCATGTTTGATTGAGGTCCTGAGGACCTCAGGTATGTTTCGGATGCTCAAAGGGACATTTTTGGACTTGAAAGGTTGGTGGATTTTGCTGGTATTTCTATTGTAGAAGATCCTTCTTGGCAATTGCATTAGGAGGCTCGCGATCGCGTAGAGTATTTTTAGAGACCTGTCAAGTTGTTCTTCACATTTGTTGAGTGAGGTATGCTATCGTGTAGGTTTCTTAGGTGATGCATGGCGAACGCGATCTGTGGTCAGCGATCGCGTATGAGAGAGAGACAGAACATCGCGTTCGCATGTTGTTCAACATGTTCATGTAAGATATATTCAGGAGTGTTGAAACACGTTCTCAAGTCGCTAAAACTAAACGTGTGTTCATTTCTGTAGGTTTTGATAAATGACATACCGACGCGCATGGAACATTGACATATGCCAAAGTCCAAGAACATGAGAAACAAAGAGCAAGATCAAGAATATCAACAAAGTTATAAATGAGTCACTTTATAGTGTGATCTTGATCCGACAACTTATTCAAGTCTTGGCTTCTCTCGTAAAATCATTTTCATGCATCATTGAGTTAAACCAAAATGATTTTCCAACATTTTCATTTTAGCCAAAATGATTTTCAAACATGTTTTACAAATCTGGACATAAGTATTCGATTATGTATTTCTTATAATCGATTATGTTAAGAGAGTGTTAACCGAAATTTTCAAGACAGCAATATAATCGATTATGTCTTCCTTATAATCGATTATGTTAAGGCAGTGTTAACCGAGATTTGCAAAACAGCAATATAACCGATTATGTCTCTTCTAATAATCGATTATGTTGAGGCAATGTATAACCGGATTTTCAAAGCAACGAAATAATCGATTATGTCTCTTCTAATAATCGATTATGTTGAGGCAGTGTGTAACCGGATTTTCAAAGCAACGAAATAATCGATTATGTTAAGACCGTTGCCAAAGTATTTTTAAAACGCTGAAATATAATCGATTATGCACAAGGCTATAATCGATTATGCTTGCACAGAATCTGTTTCCGATTTTTTAAAGTTAACTGATAATCGATTATGTATCTTGAATAATCGATTATTATGCTTAAAATCCGCATATGATTTTTGAACGATCTGCAGATAATCGATTATGCAGATCATATAATCGATTATGCAAGCACAAAATCAGCAATTAGTGATTGGCAATTAAGCAACGGTCTTGGTGACTTTGAGCACTATAAATACACCTCAAAATCACTCTTTTAAGCACAACAACTGATTATAATTCTTGCATAAAGCTTACATACTCTTCTCTCATCATTTCATATCTATTTCATAATTTTTGAGAGCCAAATTCTTGAATAAATTGTTGTGTTCTTGAGCGTATTTATTTACTCATATCTACTCTTCAAGAGAGTTCTGTTTAAGTGAGTGCTAAGTGTTTGTACACACTTGAAGGGATAGTCAAATCCTTTGTTGTAAGAAGGAAAGGTAGTTCCTTGGTTTGAAGTCTTGAGGTGCGGTATCCTCGAGCAGGTTGAAGTCTTGTAGAGTGTATATCTATGAACAAGTGTAACGGTTTGTTAGGCACCCGTAAGCTTAACGAAGTTAGTGTAAAACTCGAGAGAGTCTCTCGGGGACTGGACTAACCACACGTTGTGGTGAACCAGGATAAACTTGGTGTGTTCTCTCCTTACTTCTTTATTTACCGCACTTATTTTGCTCCTGACATTGTTTTTTATTATAACGCTATTCACCCCCCCCCCTCTAGCGTTAAGCGTATATTCTAACAAGGAGTCAGCGAATTTGTTCTTCACGATCACGAGGGTGTTTCCACGATCGCGATTAAAATGTATAATGTTCAGTAGACCGGACATCATGTTTAGCGTATGTTTATGCGCTCGATATCAATCATGTCCGAAGGAGTCGCACCTAAAACTATAAATATGGGACTATGGTATCCCAAAGGTTCTTCTTGCCAACTTGTTGGCTATTCCGATTCCGATTTTGCGGGTTGCTAATTGGACCGCAAGAGCACTAGTGGCACTTGCCATTTGCTCGGTAGCTCTCTAGTTTCTTGGTTTAGCAAGAAACAAGTAAGTATTGCGTTATCCACAACCGAGGCTGAATATGTAGCCGCGGGGAGTTGTTGCGCTCAAATCCTTTGGATGAAACAGCAACTCTCGGATTATGGTCTTAGTATTGATCATGTTCCTCTTCGATGTGACGATACTAGCGCCATAAGCTTGACGAAGAATCCTATTCTTCACTCAAGAACGAAACACATAGAAATTAGACATCACTTTATAAGAGATCACGTTCTCAAGGGCGATGTCGAAATTGAATTTGTTGAAACCAAAAATCAATTGGCCGACATCTTCACAAAGCCTTTAGAGAAAGAGTCCTTTTTCCGCATTCGTAGTGAACTCAGAATTCTTGACTCCACGATGATCTAATTCATGCATTGCATTTTTCTTTAAATAATTACTAACTTGAGCGTCGGAGGCGCCTAATTCTTTTTTGCAGGTATTGCCCCAAAGACAGGGGGAATTTTCAGGCACTGTTAACAAATAATCGATTATTGACTCAGCACAATCGATTATTTCTAACATCTCAGTTTGCAGGAATTTGGCAATAATCGATTATCATATATTACTAATCGATTAAGTTGAGATTCAGTGTTACAGGTTTTATAATAATCGATTATTTAGTACTGCATAATCGATTATCTATTACCGTCTCGGCTTTTCGTCACTTCACTGGACTGAAATAATCGATTATCATATTAGCCAAAATCGATTATTTCCCGAGCCCGGATCCTCATAATACTTAATGTTTTCAAATAATCGATTATCTGCTATAGCATAATCGATTTCTTCTCTGACTACAATTCAAAATATTGAAAATAATCGATTATTCAGCCTCCATAATCGATTACCAACGGTTAGTATTCAAATTTTTTTACCGTTTCTGACCGTTTGGCTTATGAAATCTGCAGCTTTTTTGCTCCATAAATGCCTCACTTCTTCAATTCTATAAATAGGTATGTTCATCCTTCAAATTTCTCACTTCACACTTCACTCTTAGCTTCAAACAATCTTCCAAAGTCTTCAAACTTTTGAAAAAACTCCTATTTCTTCATACTAATGGCAAGCAAGCACTCTAAACGCTCTCGTTCCGGCAAACAAATTGCCTCCTCTTCCGCCGCTCCTCCACCCATTTTCAACTATAAAGACGGCTCTTATTTGCGTTTTGATACTCTACCCGAACTTCTTCGATTTATTGAAAAATTTGAGAATCGAGAAATCCTTCCGCCTCATTTTTCAACTACTCGGTATCTTCGAGATAGCGCACCCCCATCAACAGAAAATATTCTTATACAAAGCAAACTCATTGACTTTCTATATCTTCAAACTCCTTACATTCACCCTGCTCTAATCCGTGCCTTCTATTCAAATCTACAGAAGGACGAAGATGGTGACCTTGTCTCTAACATCAATGGAGTTCCAATTTTTGTAAATGAGGAAAACTTGCAACTCCTCACTAACCTTCCCCGAAATGGTGAAGACATTTCTCTCTACACTAGAGAAGCAGGCGTTTTATTTGATGAACAACTTCTTTTCCACCAAATTGGTATTGGCGACTGTCCAGAGAATCGTCGCCCAACTATTACGCACATGCGCCCAGAATATCGTCTAATAATTTATTTCATCACCCGAGTTCTCAAACCCCAAAAATTCAATCATACAACCCTCTCTCATGAGGATTCAAAACTCTTACATGCAATTATCACCGGGGCTCGCATCAATTAGTGCAAGTTCGTCGTGACTCATATGTATGATGCAATTGGGGACGATAGGCCACTCCCATATGCCTTTCTCATAATGGCTATTTTTGAAGCCTCCGGTATCGACACCTCCGTCGGTCCACACAAAAAGGCAACAAAGCACTGGGAAATTCAAGAATCTTCATTTCCCAATATTGGTGAAAATCCTCCTCCTCCTTCTACTCAAATACGTCGTCCTCAAGCTCCTACTCTTCAAACCATTTCGGACCAACTTGCTTCTTTGTCAACCTCAGTGGCTCGTATTGATCAAAACGTCACTCGTTTGACTTATGAGCTTCATGGGTACTTGATCATATCAACTATTCATATGCCCAAATTGTTATTCCGGAGGGAGTGTCGGATGCCGAGCCGGATATTAATGATGACAATGAAAATAATTTTTTTTGTATCGGTTGAATTATATTTTGTCTATTTCTTGCTTTCTCATGTATGTTTAATATTTCTTTAATGAAAGTACATTATTTTTGCTAATGTCAAAAGGGGGAAGAATAAGGGCTATGCTCACTAATTCATATTGGCATAAATTGAGGGGGAACTTATACTTATCTTATGCATATCCCGATATTGGTTCGCCATTATCAAAAAGGGGGAAATTGTTGAAACACATTCTCAAGTCGCTAAAACTAAACGAGTGTTCATTTCTGTAGGTTTTGATAAATGACAAACCGACGCGCATGGAACATTGACATATGCCAAAGTCCAAGAACATGAGAAACAAAGAGCAAGATCAAGAATATCAACAAAGTTATAAATGAGTCACTTTATAGTGTGATCTTGATCCGACAACTTATTCAAGTCTTGGCTTCTCTCGTAAAATCATTTTCATGCATCATTGAGTTAAACCAAAATGATTTTCCAACATTTTCATTTTAGCCAAAATGATTTTCAAACATGTTTTACAAATGACATAAATAATCGATTATGTATTTCTTATAATCGATTATGTTAAGACAGTGTTAACCGAAATTTTCAAGACAGCAATATAATCGATTATGTCTTCCTTATAATCGATTATGTTAAGGCAGTGTTAACCGAGATTTGCAAAACAGCAATGTAATCGATTATGTCTCTTCTAATAATCGATTATATTGAGGCAGTGTATAACCGGATTTTCAAAGCAACGAAATAATCGATTATGTCTCTTCTAATAATCGATTATGTTGAGGCAGTGTGTAACCGGATTTTCAAAGCAACGAAATAATCGATTATGTCTTTTAGGTAATCGATTATGTTAAGACCGTTGCCAAAGTATTTTTAAAACGCTGAAATATAATCGATTATACACAAGGCTATAATCGATTATTCTTGCACAGAATCTGTTTCCGATTTTTTAACGTTAACTGATAATCGATTATGTATCTTGAATAATCGATTATTATGCTTATAATCCGCATATGATTTTTGAATGATCTGCAGATAATCGATTATGCAGATCATATAATCGATTATGCAAGCACAAAATCAGCAATTAGTGATTGGCAATTAAGCAACGGTCTTGGTGACTTTGAGCACTATAAATACACCTCAAAATCACTCTTTTAAGCACAACAACTAATTATAATTCTTGCATAAAGCATACATACTCTTCTCTCATCATTTCATATCTATTTCATAATTTTTGAGAGCCAAATTCTTGAATAAATTGTTGTATTCTTGAGCGTATTTATTTACTCATATCTACTCTTCAAGAGAGTTCTGTTTAAGTGAGTGCTAAGTGTTTGTACACACTTGAAGGGATAGTCAAATCCCTTGTTGTAAGAAGGAAAGGTAGTTCCTTGGTTTGAAGTCTTGAGGTGCGGTATCCTCGAGCAGGTTGAAGTCTTGTAGAGTGTATATCTACGAGCAAGTGTAACGGTTTGTTAGGCACCCGTAAGCTTAATGAAGTTAGTGTAAAACTCGAGAGAGTCTCTCGGGGACTGGACTAACCACACGTTGTGGTGAACCAGGATAAACTTGGTGTGTTCTCTCCTTACTTCTTTATTTACCGCACTTATTTTGCTCCTGACATTGTTTTTTATTATAACGCTATTCACCCCCCCCCCCTCTAGCGTTAAGCGTATATTCTAACAAGGAGTCAGCGAATTTGTTCTTCACGATCACGAGGGTGTTTCCACGATCGCGATTAAAATGTATAATGTTCAAAATGAGGGTTTGAGTTCATAATTCAAAAGGCCAATAGAGAGCTCGGGAGAAGACGATTTTAGTGTGGATTTTCAGAGAAGTGATTGGGGTAAGTGTTCTTTACTTGATTTTGGTTAAATTCCATGATTGTCTCTTGATTTTTATCATATAAATTGGGAATTTGGGATCAAAAAATTGGGGGAGGGGGGAATGGAGGAGAATTGGAGAGTTAATTTTGGGGATTTGAATGGCCATGTGATGTCGGATTTTGATGAATTTGATATGGGTAGACTTGTGAGTGAATGGGCTTTCTAGTTTTGTAATTTTTATTGGATCTCGAGAACTGGTCCCGGGGCCGGGTTTGAGCCACATTCTGGATTATTTGTCTAATTTGATAATTTTCAAATGGAATTTATTCCTTTAGCGTATATTGATGATAATATACTTATTTTGGTTAGATTCGAAGCATTTGGAGGCCAAGTCGAGAGGCAAGAGCATCGCGGGTTAGAGTTTTGTTTGATTTGTGGTAAGTAATGAGTGTAAATTTTGTCCTAAGGATATGAAACCCCGAATTTCACATCGTTTCACTATTTTGAAGTGATTCACATGCTAGATGACTAGCATGTGGTGTATGGCGTGCACAGTTGTGGATTATAACTTGGTTCATCCCATAGCAACTACTAAGTTGCATATTTGATTGGAAACCTATATTGTACTTTTGTGTTTTAGAAGAATTTCTATAATTTGGACTGAATGTCATATTTGGGCCTCGTGCCAAGCTTTTTGGACCCTTAGGGCATTTTCTTATTATTTCCTTATTGTTTTGACTCACGATCTGTAATCGGTCATGTTATGTTTAATTGAATTCATAATTTAGTATTAACTACTGTGTTTTGATGCATAAAATGATAATTTGGGCTGAGCATCCTATTTTACTGATAGCCCGAGTGGCATAAGAGGTTTCTGACTGAGTCAGGGCGAGAGCCTGTGTTGTGTGGATATAATAGGATCGAGTTGCACGCTGCAGCATGTTGTTACTAATTTGTGATTACGAGAGGCCGAGGTCTTGATTGATTTACGCCATGAGATGGCTTGTTATAGCGCTTGAGCTGTTGGAGCCCCTCCGAGTCTGTACACCCCCAAGTAAGCGCGGGTACCCTGAGTGAGTGGTTGATGTTTTTCTCGAGGGGCTATTCTAGATTCATTTTGTGCCCAAGGGGTGGTATATGGGTGACTGTAAGGTTTTCCCAAGGGGCTGATTCTGAGAGATGTTATGACCGCGAGGCAATTTATGATTCGTGTTTGCCCCAGGTGTTGCTTATGACTTTCATCATTTTTACTCTAAATTGCATTGAACCTCTATTGAAACTATTGAAAAAATATCTTTAAATGATTTTTACCGGAATTGGGTTTTAAACGAGATGATTTGACTCATATATTGATTTGAAAGCATGTTGTACTTACTGAGATTTCATGACATGAATTTTATATGTTTCTTACTGTTCAGTATTTATTTACCTTTATTACTTACTGAGTTGGTATACTCACATTACTCCCTGCACCTTGTGTGCAGATCCAGGGGTTGTTGGATGTGATAGCGAGTGCTGATCTTTCATCTATCGCGGATATTTCAGAGTTGGCAAGGTAGTTACATGGCGTTCACAGCTTTGCTCTTCTTCATCCTATCTTCCTTTAGATAGTTAAAATTCCAAACTGTATTAGTCTTAGTATTTCGAGACAGTACAATGGGTTCTTATGACTTGTGACACCCCCTATGTTGGGCTTATATTTCACTACATGTTATTATTCAGAGTTATATTTATGAAATACTATTAATTAATAGCTTAAAAATATCTTCGTCCTTTATTATCATATTTTTTGGGTAAAAGAGTTAGCTTGCCTAGTTCCACGTTAGGCGTCATCACGACTTGGTGGATTTGGGTAAAAGAGTTAGCTTGCCTAGGTTACATAGATCTCATGAGTCATAAGCGGATTTAGTAGAGTCTTGTGAATCTGTACGCAGACATCTGCACATATCTTCGAGAGGTTGCAGAAGCTTTAGGAAAAAGTTCACGTTCTTGAATTCTTTTCATGCGAATCTGTTGATTCTGGTAAATAAACTTTTGTTATTCTATTCTCTCACAGATGGTGAGGACACATGCTATCAGTCAGGATGGACGACCACCACTACCACCAGTTGGGATCACGAGAGGGCGAGGTTGCGAGAGAGGGACCGTGGTAGGGGCAGGGGTGTAGCCTGCACAACAACTAGGGCAGCACTTGCAGATCCACCAGCCGCCCTAGTTCATGATCATGTCCCAATTGTGGATGTTCTAGTAGAACTATCTCAGGCACTGGCTATGGCTATTGTTATCCTAGGCTTTCAAGAGGCCCTAGCTCAGAATGTATCAATGTGCACTATCCTAGCTCAAGTGGTATCAGTTACTATGGTCGTAGCTACTTCTCAAGCAAGGGAGGCACTCAGACTCCTGCCGCTCGCACACCTAAGCAGGTTGTTTAGGGACTTCAGACATCGGGGGCACCTCCAGCCCAACCGATTGCAGTTGCTCAAGACTATGTAGATCCTATTATGCCAAAGGACAAACAATGCAGATTGGAGAGGTTTAGGAGACTCAAGCCTCTATCTTTTAGTAAGGGTGGGGATGCATAGTATTTCTTGGACAAGTATTAGAGGATGCTTCGGACCGTAGCTATTCCGGAGACCACTGGGGTCCTATTCACTAATTTCCAGTTCTTTAGGGCTGCACTTAGTTGGTGGGATGATTACGACAGGCGTAGGCCGATTGGCGTAACGCCTTTTACTTGGAAATAGTTCACCGTCCTCTTTCTGGAGAAGTTTGTACTTGAGTCTCACAGAGAGAAGCTGCCCAGCGGTTCGAGCAGCTTTGCTTGCGGTTCTTTATGTTGGATTGTCATGCAGTTTGGTTGGTTCCCACTGACCGAGAGAGGATCAAGAGGTTTATATATGGCCTCGATTTTCAGCTTGGGTTGCTTAGGACTAGACAGAGGGTGTCTGGTGCCACTTTTGATGAGGTAGTCGACATTGATTGAAGATTAAGTTGGTTTGTGGTCAGGAGAGGTTCGAGAGGGAGGCCAATAGGCCTTATGGTTAGGGTGGATTTAGTGGTGCTCCTCTTTGGGTTAGTTTCAGCACGACAAAGGTCATCTATTCAGACATGGCGAGTCAACTTGCCCACTTCACCATGGTACGTCATCGGGCCATTGTTCTCACAGTTCCCATCAGGGCCATTCATTACTTAGTGCCCTCCCAGTCCAAAGTCGATCTCGTACTCTATCGATTCAGTTTTCTTCCATGCCACGGTTTTCTACTACTCATCCCTGTTGGAAACACGTTTCAAATGCAATATACTAAACGTGTGTTCTTTTGTAGGTTTTGATGAATGTCAAACAAAGCAATAAGCGATATATAGCAGTGCTCAAGGACAAGCACATAATGGATGCATTACAAGAAGCTCAAGACAATGCTTGGAAATGTTATAATTGAGTCAATATTAATTGTGATCTTGATTCCTCAATCTTGGCTCATAACATGGCTTCTCTACTAAAATTATTTTTTTTCAAAATCATGCATATTTAAAGTAAGTGTCAAATGATTTTAAACTATGCATATTTACATTTGTTAAAATGTTTTCCAAACATGCCTCAAAAATCTGGGCTAAGATAATCGATTATGTACTTATGATAATCGAGTATCTCTAAGCCAAGACTTCATGACAATCGATTATGAATTAATGATAATCGATTGTGAGTAAGCCAGTTAACATCAGGTTTTTGCAAACTGCATAACAATCGATTGTGTACTTTCGATAATCGATTGTTAACTGAGGCAAAGTTTTCAAAACTCATAAAAATCGATTATGAACTAATGGTAATCGATTGGAATGAGAAAAATGTCTCCCAGTGATTTTAAGTAAAATGATAATCGATTGTGGCTTTTGATAATCGATTATATATGAGACAGTAAGTTTTGAAATTAATTAATAATCGATTGTGGCTTTTGATAATCGATTATATATGAGACAGTAAGTTTTGAAATTAATTAATAATCGATTGTGGCTTTTGATAATCGATTATATATGAGACAGTAAGTTTTGAAATTAATTAATAATCGATTGTGGCTTTTGATAATCGATTATATATGAGACAGTAAGTTTTGAAATTAATTAATAATCGATTGTTCTATTTGATAATCGATTGTTGAAGCTGACCGTTGTCATACTTTTTTCAAATTACCTTCAGGTAATCGATTGTGATATTTAACAATCGATGTTTTAGCGTAAAATCTGGAAAAGATTTTCTGAACGTTGTTAAAATAATCGATTATTGATTTCCTGATAATCGATGTTTTATGCCAAAAATTGGAAAGGATTTTTTAACGTTATAATTAATCGATTATTGATTTGAAGTAATCGATTGTTAACGTAAAATCTGGGATTGATTTTTTGATCTGATAGGCAAACAATCGATTGTTTAGTCCTGACAATCGATTGTCACTGAGTAATTTCAGCAATCCTTAATTGGCAATTAGACAACGGTAAGACTGAGTTTTTCACCTATAAATACAGGTTTAACTCAGTGTTTTCACAACAACAACACATACAATTTAAGTATTTTCATTGCTAAAAGCTTTCTTACATTGATCATCATTTTCATTCATCTATAAAGCTTTTTGAAGAGCCATTCTATTGAGCTAAGTTGTTGTGATCTTGAGCGTACTATTTCTACTCATATCTACTCATTGAGGAGTACTTTGTAAAGTGAGTGTGTCTTTGTGTTTGTAAGAGAATTGCGATTCTCGTTTGTTGAGGAACTTGTGTTTCCTCGGTTGAAGTCTTTGGGATTGTTATCCCCGAGCAATTGAAGTCTTTGGGATTGTTATCCCCGAGCAATTGAAGTCTTTGGGATTGTTATCCCCGAGCAATTGAAGTCTTTGGGATTGTTATCCCCGAGCAATTGAAGTCTTTGGGATTGGTATCCCCGAGCAATTGAAGTCTTTGGGATTGTGATCCCCGAGCACCTAGGTGAGGCTTGTGTCCTCAGCTGTAACGGTTTGTTAAGCACCCGTAAGCTTGACAAGTTTAGTGGAAATCTCGAGAGAGTCTCTCGGGGACTGGACTAACCACGTTTGTGGCCAACCAGGATACATCTTTGTGTAAGTTTATTTTACTGCACTTGTCTTAATTTCTGCAAAGTTTTTAAATTCCGCACTAAAACGCTTAATAATTTTAAAACGCTATTCACCCCCCCCCCCTCTAGCGTAAAGCGTTATTTCCAACAATTGGTATCAGAGCCATACTCTCTGAAAAACTTAACCGTTTGAGAGAACCATCGATGGCTTCTACTCTAAATTTCTTTGCAGGAATAGGTGAAGGAGAATGCAGCATGTCGCCTCCAATATTAGACGAAAACGACTACTCAGTCTGGAAATATCGGATGCAAATTTTTACAATGGCAAACGATTTGTATCTATGGCAAGCTATTAAACACAGTGATCAACTGACGACAAAAGTCGGGAAAGATAAGGTAAGTAAATACAACACTAAAGCTATGAATATATTACATAACGCCTTGAATCAGGAACTTTGGCGAAAAATCTCCCACTATAAAACTGCTAAGGAAATGTGGGACAAACTTGAGGAATTGCACGAAAACACGCCTCAAAAAGCGGTCAGCACAAACGATGAATCAACTGGTCGGTGCCTCATGGCAGACGAAAAAGACGAGGTAAGTACATCTAACGATATACAAATTGCTTATAACAAACTGCATGATGAGCTGGTAAATGCTTCTAAGACTATTAAAGATTTACAAAGAACTCTTTCTCTACAAGAAGAGGATTTTCAAAAACAACTCCTTTTAAAAGACAAGGACTTTGAAGAACGTCTTTCTTTAGCTCAAAAAGGTGTTGAAAATCTGTCTCGTGATAACGAGAATCTTGCAAATGAAAATCAATTTTTGTTAAATGATAGTATAGAACTTAGACAAGTCATCAAGACCATGCATGAAGCCTCTTGTGTTGAAAATTGCCTTACCTGTACTACTTGTGAGTCCTTAAAACTAGAAAACACAGAACTTAGGAAAACTTTAGAAACTCGTAGTAAAAAAGTTCTTAAAGTTAGTGAAAAAGAATCGCCTAAGAGAAATCAACGGCATAAAAACAAAAACTCCACTACTCCACCTAGAAATAACTCTAAGATTGTAAACAAGCCTAGAACAAATTCTTTTAGACCACCTAGACATTATGCTAGAATGTATGAAGATAAGGGTAGAACTAATATCTTTAGACAACCTAGATCCGAATCTAGGATTCTTGCAAACAAGCCTACAAATAGTAATTTTCGGCAACCAAGAAATTACTCTAGGAACGAGCTTAGACCACCTAGACATGACACTAGGTCCTTCAACAAGTCTAGCACTAATAACCTTAGACCATCTAGATATTATACTAGAAATGGGAACAATATGTCTTGTGTTAATCATTTTCATTCGCCTAGAACCTTGTTGGCTCAACCTAGGCATCAACACAACCCAAACGTAGTATGTCATTACTGCAATCGTATAGGTCATATTGCACCTATGTGTTTTACAAAGCATAGAGATTCTTCATATTATTATCGTTACTTGCCTAACCCCCAAGGACCCAAAATGGTATGGGTACCTAAAGAATATTAATTTGCCTTGTAGGTGTGCTTGAAGGGATCAAGTGTACTATGGTACCTTGACAGTGGATGCTCCAGACACATGACAGGAGACGAATCCAAATTCCTTCAACTAGAGCACAAAGAAGGAGGAAGCGTTGTATTCGGTGACAACAATAAAGGACAAATTATTGGCATCGGATCGGTCGCCTAAAGGACAAAATTCAAGAAGAACCACCAAGGAAAGAAACTGACAAAACGGTGGAACCACAAATTGAAAAAGCTCCTCAACCAGAAAATGAACCAAAAGAGCAAATAGAATGGAGGACAGTCAAAGATCATCCTCTCGATCAGGTAATAGGCGACGTTGGAGGGAAGGTAAGTACCCGGAGCTCTCTTAGAAATACCTTAGATCTTACTGCTTTTGTTTCTCAAATTGAACCCAAAACCATCTCTGAAGCAATTGGGGATGAATTTTGGACCTTGGCAATGCAAGAGGAGCTTAACCAATTCAAACGTAACAACGTTTGGGATTTGGTGCCAAGACCCGAAGGTCATACCATAATTGGTACGAAATGGGTTTTTCGAAATAAATTAGATGAAAATGGCATAATCACTAGAAACAAAGCTAGGCTTGTGGCTCAAGGCTATAATCAAGAAGAAGGGATTGATTATGATGAGACATATGCTCCGGTAGCTAGATTAGAGGCCATCCGTCTGTTGCTTGCTTTTGCATCTTCTATGAATTTCTTTGTATATCAAATGGATGTGAAAAGTGCCTTTTTAAATGGTTTTATCCAAGAAGAAGTTTTTGTAAAACAACCCCCCGGTTTTGAAGACTTTAATTTTCCCAATCATGTTTTCAAACTCAAAAAGGCCCTTTATGGTTTAAAACAAGCTCCTCGAGCTTGGTATGAAAGGTTGAGTAAATTTCTTTTAGAAAATAATTTTATTCATGGAAAAGTTGACACAACTTTATTTGTCAAGCATGAAAACAATGATATCTTGCTAGTTCAAATATATGTAGATGATATCATTTTTGGTGCTACTAACAATGCTCTATGCAAGGAATTTTCAAACTTAATGACTAGCGAATTTGAGATGTCCATGATGGGTGAGTTACAATTCTTTTTGGGATTACAAGTAAAACAAATGAAGGAAGGTACATTCATTTGTCAAAGCAAGTATTGCAAAGATCTGCTTAAACGTTTTGACATGAACAATGCAAAGGAAATAGCAACTCCCATAAGCACATCCGATCATCTCGACAAAGATGAAAAAGGTAAGGAAGTCGACATCAAAAAGTACCGAGGTATGATTGGCTCTCTTCTTTATCTTACTGCTAGTCGTCCGGACATCATGTTTAGCGTGTGCGTCTGTGCCCGTTATCAATCATGTCCAAAAGAGTCTCACCTTACTGCGGTAAAGCGGATTCTAAGGTATCTTGTCGGTACTACCAATGTGGGTCTATGGTACCCCAAAGGTTCTTCATGCCAACTTATTGGCTATTCCGACTCCGATTTTGCTGGATGCAAATTGGACCGCAAGAGCACTAGCGGCACTTGCCACTTGCTCGGTAGCGCTTTAGTTTCTTGGTTTAGTAAGAAGCAAGTTAGTGTTGCGTTGTCCACAACCGAGGCTGAATATGTAGCCGCGGGGAGTTGTTGCGCTCAAATCCTATGGATGAAACAACAACTCTTGGACTATGGCCTACGTCTTGATCACATTCCTCTTAGATGTGACAACACTAGTGCCATATGCTTGACGAAGAACCCCATTCTTCACTCGCGAACAAAACACATTGAAATTAGACATCATTTTATTAGAGATCACGTTCTAAAAGGCGATGTCGAAATTGAATTTGTTGAAACAAAAAGCCAATTGGCAGACATCTTTACAAAGCCCTTAGATAAAGAGTCCTTCTTCCGAATTCGTAGTGAACTCGGGATCCTTGACTCCACGTTGATCTAAGTCATGCATTGCATTTTATTTCTTACATAATTTCTAACTTGAGCGTCGGAGGCGTCTAACATTTTGTTGCAGGTATCACCCTAAAGAAAAGGGGATCATAAAAAGCATGACGCAAGATACTCAAGTATTCTACAGGAAAATCGCCGTCAAACAATCGATTACTGTATCAATAATCGATTACTTCCGTTATTTTTTTTCCAATAAATAAACTTGTGTTTATTTCATATTTGTTATTCTTCCCTTGTGTACATTTTTTTGCTAATGGCAAAAGGGGGAAGAAACGGGATATCAAGAAGTATGCTATATTATGCTATATGCTCTCAACTTCATTCATGCTTAAAGTGAGGGGGAACATGAATTGAGGGGGAACATGACACTTGTCTTGGTTTATCAAAATAATTATTGCATATATCCCGCCTATGTTTGCCATTATCAAAAAGGGGGAAATTGTTGGAAACACGTTTCAAATGCAATATACTAAACGTGTGTTCTTTTGTAGGTTTTGATGAATGTCAAACAAAGCAATAAGCGATATATAGCAGTGCTCAAGGACAAGCACATAATGGATGCATTACAAGAAGCTCAAGACAATGCTTGGAAATGTTATAATTGAGTCAATATTAATTGTGATCTTGATTCCTCAATCTTGGCTCATAACATGGCTTCTCTACTAAAATTATTTTTTTTCAAAATCATGCATATTTAAAGTAAGTGTCAAATGATTTTAAACTATGCATATTTACATTTGTTAAAATGTTTTCCAAACATGCCTCAAAAATCTGGGCTAAGATAATCGATTATGTACTTATGATAATCGAGTATCTCTAAGCCAAGACTGCATGACAATCGATTATGAATTAATGATAATCGATTGTGAGTAAGCCAGTTAACATCAGGTTTTTGCAAACTGCATAACAATCGATTGTGTACTTTCGATAATCGATTGTTAACTGAGGCAAAGTTTTCAAAACTCATAAAAATCGATTATGAACTAATGGTAATCGATTGGAATGAGAAAAATGTCTCCCAGTGATTTTAAGTAAAATGATAATCGATTGTGGCTTTTGATAATCGATTATATATGAGACAGTAAGTTTTGAAATTAATTAATAATCGATTGTGGCTTTTGATAATCGATTATATATGAGACAGTAAGTTTTGAAATTAATTAATAATCGATTGTGGCTTTTGATAATCGATTATATATGAGACAGTAAGTTTTGAAATTAATTAATTATCGATTGTGGCTTTTGATAATCGATTATATATGAGACAGTAAGTTTTGAAATTAATTAATAATCGATTGTTCTATTTGATAATCGATTGTTGAAGCTGACCGTTGTCATACTTTTTTCAAATTACCTTCAGGTAATCGATTGTGATATTTAACAATCGATGTTTTAGCGTAAAATCTGGAAAAGATTTTCTGAACGTTGTTAAAATAATCGATTATTGATTTCCTGATAATCGATGTTTTATGCCAAAAATTGGAAAGGATTTTTTAACGTTATAATTAATCGATTATTGATTTGAAGTAATCGATTGTTAACGTAAAATCTGGGATTGATTTTTTGATCTGATAGGCAAACAATCGATTGTTTAGTCCTGACAATCGATTGTCACTGAGTAATTTCAGCAATCCTTAATTGGCAATTAGACAACGGTAAGACTGAGTTTTTCACCTATAAATACAGGTTTAACTCAGTGTTTTCACAACAACAACACATACAATTTAAGTATTTTCATTGCTAAAAGCTTTCTTACATTGATCATCATTTTCATTCATCTATAAAGCTTTTTGAAGAGCCATTCTATTGAGCTAAGTTGTTGTGATCTTGAGCGTACTATTTCTACTCATATCTACTCATTGAGGAGTACTTTGTAAAGTGAGTGTGTCTTTGTGTTTGTAAGAGAATTGCGATTCTCGTTTGTTGAGGAACTTGTGTTTCCTCGGTTGAAGTCTTTGGGATTGTTATCCCCGAGCAATTGAAGTCTTTGGGATTGTTATCCCCGAGCAATTGAAGTCTTTGGGATTGTTATCCCCGAGCAATTGAAGTCTTTGGGATTGTTATCCCCGAGCAATTGAAGTCTTTGGGATTGGTATCCCCGAGCAATTGAAGTCTTTGGGATTGTGATCCCCGAGCACCTAGGTGAGGCTTGTGTCCTCAGCTGTAACGGTTTGTTAAGCACCCGTAAGCTTGACAAGTTTAGTGGAAATCTCGAGAGAGTCTCTCGGGGACTGGACTAACCACGTTTGTGGCCAACCAGGATACATCTTTGTGTAAGTTTATTTTACTGCACTTGTCTTAATTTCTGCAAAGTTTTTAAATTCCGCACTAAAACGCTTAATAATTTTAAAACGCTATTCACCCCCCCCCCTCTAGCGTAAAGCGTTATTTCCAACAATCCCGGTGCCAAGCGGTCCCTTCAGCCCCCGTCACCAACACCAGGGAGTTGTTATAAGTGTGGAAAGTTGTGTCATATATTGAGGCAGTGTCCTCATCACCATGGGGAACCGCCTCAGTAGATGAGTCAGCCATCGACTTCAACACCAGTTACTTTACCACCCACCCAGTCAGCTAGGGTAGAAGACAGTCAGCTAGGGGTTGCCCTAGAGAAGCAGGTCAATCAGGTGGTGGTCAGGCTCATTTCTATTCACTCTCAGCCAGACCAAATACTATTGCTTCAAATTCCGTGATCATATTTATTGTCTCAGTTTGCCACAGCGATGCCTCTTTATTATTTGATCCTAGTTCCACTTTTTCATGTATTTTGCTCATTATTTGAATATACCCCACGATTCTCTTGTTTCATCTGTTCATGTATCTACTCTGATGGGCAATACCATTAGTGTGGACCACGTATATATGTCGTGTGCGGTGACTATTGGGGGCTTGGTGACTAATGGACCTTCTATTGATTTATATGGTTGATTTTGATGTGATATTAGGATGGATTGGTTGTCTCCATGTCATTCTATTTTGGGTTATCATGCTAAAACAGTATGGATTGAGTGGCGAGGTTCATTGGATTATATTCCCAATAAGGTGATTTCATTTTTGAAGCCCCGGCGGGTAATTGGGAAGGGTTGTCTTTCTTATTTGGATATCGTGAGGGATGTCAATGCAGAGACTCCTATAATTGATTCATTCCCAATAGTGAAGAATTTTTTGAATATGTTTCCTACAGACCTGTCGGGCATGCCATCGAACAGGGATATAGATTTCGGTATTGATTTGGTGCCAGTCAGTAAGCCTATTTATATTCCACCATATTGTATGGCACCGTCAGAGTTAAAGGAATTGAAGGAGCAGCTTCAGGTTCTCCTTGATAAGGGTTTATTTTTGCCTTGGGTGCTCCTGTTCTATTTCTGAAGATGAAGGATGGCAAAATGAGGATTTGCATTGATTATAGGCAGTTGAACAAAGTCATAATCAAGAACAAGTATCCTTTACCTCATATTGATGATTTCTTTTATCATCTTCAGGGAGCAAGAGAGTTCTCCAAGATTAATCTCAGGTTAGGGTATCACTAGTTAAAGATCGGGGACTCGGACATAAATTAGACAACTTTCACGACCCGATATGGTCATTATGAGTTCCTTGTGATGTCTTCTGGGCTGACCAATGCCCCAACAGCGTTCATGGATCTGATGAACAGTGTGTTTCGGCCTTATCTCGACTCGTTTATTATTGTATTCATTGACAATATTCTAGTGTACTCACATAGTCATGAGGAGAACGTTGAGCATTTAAGAATTGTATTGCAGCGGTTGAGGTAGGAGAAGCTTTATGAAAAGTTCTCCAAGTGTGAATTTTGGCTCTAATCAATGTCTTTCCTAGGGCACGTGGTGTCCAGCAAGGGTATTCAGGTTGATCCGAAGAAGATAGAGGAAGTCCAAAATTGTCACAGACTGTCCTTAGCCATAGAGATTTGTAACATTCTTAGAATGGGGGTTATTACCGTCGGTTCGTTCAGGGATTTTCATATATAGCATCACCCTTTACCAAATTGACCCAAAAGGGTGCTCCTTTCAGGTGGTCGGATGAGTGCGAGGCAAGATTTCATAAGCTCAAGACTGCCTTGACCACAACTTCAGTATTAGTTATGCCATCATCTTCAGGTTCTTATACGGTATATTATGATGCTTCTAGCGTTATTATTAAGTGTGTGTTGATGCAGGAGGGTAGAATGATTGCTTATGCTTCTCGTCAATTGAAGCCCCATGGGAAGAACTACCATGTTCATGATTTTGAGTTAGCTGGCATTGTACATGCGTTGAAGATTAAAAGGTATTATCTATATGGTGTGTCTTGTAGGTGTTTTCTTATCATCATAGCCTCCAGCTCTTGTTTTAGCAGAAAGATCTCAAGTAGAGGTAGTGGAGATGGTTAGAGATGCCAAAGGACTATGATATTATTATTTTGTATCATCTGGGGAAAGGCCAATGTAGTGGTCAATGCTTTGAGTAGGAAGGTGGTGAGTATGGGGAGTCTTGCATTTATTCTTGTTAGGTAGAGAACTCTTGCTGTTGATATTCAAGACTTGGCTAATTGGTTTGTGATATTGGATATTTCGGAGTCCAGTCAAATCTTAGCTTGTGTGATTAATCTATCTTCCTTGTTTGATCGCATCAGAGAGCGCCAGCATGAAAATTCTCATTTGCTTGTCCTCAAGGACAGAGTTCAGCACGACGATGCTAGCGATATGACTATTGGTGATGATGGGGGTAGTGAGGATGCAGGGCCAAATGTGTGTACCCAGTATAGATAGGCTTCGAGAATTGATTTTGGAGAAGGCCTATAGCTTGCGGTATTCCATTCATCCGGGTGCCGTGAAGATGTATCGTATTTGAGATAGCACTATTGCTGGAGGAGAATAAAGAAAGATATAGTGGGGTTTGTGTCTTAGTGCCTAAGTTGTGAGCAGAAGAAATATGGGAATTAGAGATCGTATGGCTTGATTCAGTAGATGGACATTCCAAAGTGGAAGTAGGATCGGATCACCATGGATTTCGTAGTTGGACTCGCGCTGACCTTGAGGAAGTTTGATGCTATTTTGGGTGACTGTGGATCGGCTAGCCAAGTTTGTGCACTTCATTAGTGCGTGTACTACCTATTTTTCATAGCGGTTAGCTGAGATTTATATGTAAGAGATTGTTTGCTTGCATGGCATCCCAGTTTCCATCATTTCAGATAGAGGTACTCAATTTACATTGCAGTTTTGGAGTGTTGTGCAGCAACAGTTGGGTACTCAGGTTGAGTTGACCATATCTTTTCACCCTCAGATGGACGGACAGTCCGAGCGCACTATTCCGATATTGGAGGACATGTTGAACGCTTGTGTCAATAATTTCGGGGGTTCATGGGACCCATTTCTACGGTCGCAAAGTTTGTATATAACAATAGTTATCAGTCGAGTATTCAAATGGCTCCATATGAGGCTTTATATGGGTAGTGGTGTAGATATCAAGTTGGTCTATGAGCCCAGCGAAGCTAGGCTTTTGGGCTTAGACTTGGTATGGGTTGCTTTGGACAAAGTGAAAGTGATTCGGAGCATCTTCGTAGAGATCAGTCGAGACAAAAGTGTTATGCTGACAGGAAGGTTCATGATGTGTCTTACATGGTTGGGGAGAAGGTTCTGCTGAAGGTTTCATCCATGAAGGGTGTTATAAGATTTAGGGGAAATGGCAAGTTGAGCCCTCGGTTCAATGGGCCTATTGAGGTGTTTCAGAGGATTGGGGAGGTGTCTTACGAGCTTGCTTTGCCACCTAGCTTGTCGAGCGTGCATCCGATATTTCATGTTTCTATTCTCTGGAAGTATGTATATCTCATGTTTTGAATTTTAGCACGGTTCAATTAGACAGTGATTTGACTTATGATATGGAGCCCGTGGTTATTTTGGAGTGGTAGGTCAAAAAGTTGAGATCAAAGAATATAGTACCAGTAAAAGTGTAGTGGAGAGGTTGGCCTGTGGAGGAGGCTACTTGGGAGATCGAGCGGAAGATGCGGAGCATGTATCCACATCTTCTAGAGGCTTCAGGTATGTTTCTAAACACATTTGAGGATGAACGATTGTTAAAGAGGGGGAGGATGTAGTGACTCGGCCGCTCACTTCGTAAATTATAGCCATGTTTCCCCCATTGATGTTTCTTTCTATATTATTCAGCTATATTTCATCATATCGTGTTGGTTAGTTCAGGTTCGGAGTTGTTTGGGTGTGGAATGACACACTGAGTCTCCTATTTAGAAGTTTAAGTTGAAAAATCAACCAGATGTTGACTTATGTGGAAACGATATCGGATGTGACTTCTAATCGTTAGCTCTGTTAGGTGATTTCGGACTTATGAACACATTCGGAACGAAATTTGGAGGTCTGTGGTAGAGTTAGGCTTGAATTGGCGAAATTGAAAAATTGGCATTTTCTGGCCGGTAGTAAAAATCTTGATATCGGGGTCGGATTGGAATTCTGGAAATTGGAGTAGGTCTGTAGTGTCATTTGTGATGTGTGTGCAAAACTTTAGGTCATTCATAGGTGATTTGATAGGTCTCGGCATCGTTTGTGAAATTTGGGAGTTTATAAGTTCTTTGGCTTGAATCCGAGGGTAATTTGGTATTTTGGTGTCGTTTTGAGTGATTCGATGGCTCAACTAAGTTTGAATAATGTTATGGGATGTGTTTGCATGTTTGGTTGATATCTCGAGGGCCTCGTATGTGTTTCATATGCTCAACGGGATAATTTTGAACATGGAAGGTTGTTAGATTTTGCTGGTATTTCTGTTGCAGAAGATCCTTTTAGTGATAGAGTGAGGAGGCTCGCGATCGCGTAGAGAATTTTTAGAGACCGGTCAAGTTGTTCTTTGCATTCGCAGAGCTAGGGATGAAATCGCGCAGATTGCTCAGGTGATGCATCGCGAACACGATCTGAGGTCATTGATCGCATATGAGAGAGAGGCAGAACATCGCGTTCGCGTAAGGTAATGTCAAGAGTTAGCGAAGTTGTTCTTCAGGATCACGACAGAGTTTCCGCGATCCCGATCAAGGAAATATCTGGGAAGAATGTTTAAAGTTCAAAACGAGGGTTTGAGTTCATAATTCCAAAATTCAATAGAGAGCTCGGTAGAAGGAAATTTTAGAGGGGATTTTCAGAAAAGTGATTGGGGTAAGTTTTCTTCACTTGATTTTGGTTAAATTCTATGATTGTGTCTTGATATTTATCATCTAAATTGGGAATTTTGGATGAAAATTGGGGGAAAATGAAGGAGAATTGGAGAGTTAATTTTTAGGATTTGAATGGCCATTTGATGTCGAATTTTGATGGATTTGATATGGGTAGACTCGTGAGTGAATGAGCTTTCTAGTTTTGTAACTTTTATGGGATTCTGAGACGTAGGCCCCTGGGCCGGGTTTGAGCCAAATTTGGAATTTTTGGTCTAATTTGATATTTTTCATGTGGAATTTATTCCATTAGCATATATTGATTATAATATACTTATTTTGGTTAGATTCGAAGCATTTGGAGGCCAAGTCGAGAGGCAAGGGCATTGCGGGTTAGACTTTTGTCTGGTTTGAGGTGAGTAATGATTGCAATCTTATTTTGAGGATATGAAACCATGGTTTTCACGTCGTTTCACTATTTTAAAGTGACGCATATGCTAGGTGACGAGCATGTGGCATGCACTATTGGGGATTTTGACTTGGTTCGTTCCATAGAAACTATAAGTTATGTATTGGACTCAAAACCTATATGATAGTTTTGTGTTTTAGAAAAATTTCTACAATTTGGGCCGAATGCCATATTTATGCCTCGTGCCAAGCTGTTTGGACCCTTAGGGGCCTTTTCTTTTTATTTCCTCACTGTTTTGACTTACGATCTGTACTCAGTCATGTTATGTTTTACTGATTTCGTAAGTCAGTATTTATTACTCCATTTTGATGCATAAAGTGATAATTTGGTCTGAGCCACCATGTTTACTGATAGCCCGAGTGGCTTGAGAGGTTTCTAACTGAGTGAGGTCGAGCGCCTGTGTTGTGAGGATATTATGGGATTGGTCTATGTGCTGCAACATGTTGTTACTGATTTGTTATTATTGAGGCCCGTGGCCTAATTGATTTATGCCACAAGATGGCTTGTTATAGCGGTTGGGCTGTAGGTTCCCCTCCGGAGTTTGTACACCCCGAATAAGCATGGGTACCTTGAGTGAGTGGTATGATGGTTTTCCCAAGGGTCTGTTCTCGATTCAATTTTTACTCGAGGGGCGGTATACGAGTGACTGTAAGGATTTCCCGAGGGACTGATCCTGAGAGATGTTATGCCCGAGGGCCGTTTTATGATTCATGTATGCCCGAGGGGCTGCTAATGACTTTCATAATTTTTACTCTAAATTTCATTGAACCTCTGTTGAAACTATTGAAAAAATATTTTTTAATGATTTTTATCGAAATTAGGTATTAGACGAGATGATTTGCCTCATATACTAATATGAAAGCATGTTATACTTACTAAGATTTCATGACATGGATTTTATGTGTTTCTTACTGCTTAGTCATTATTTACCTTTATTACTTACTGAGTTGGTGTACTCATCTTACTTCTTGCACCTTGTGTGTAGATTCAGTCGTTGCTGGACGTGATAGCGAACGCTGATCTTTCAACCGTCATGGATATTTCGCAGTTAGCAAGGTTGCTGCATGGTGATCCCAGCCTTGCTCTTCTCCCTCCTATCTTCCTTTAGATAATATTATTTAAATTTCCAGTCTGTATTAATCTTAGAACTTTTAGACAATATTAATAGATACTCATGACTTGTGTTTCTTTCCGCACGTTATTATTCAAACTTATATTTATGAAGTCCTATTAAAAATTATAGCATAAAGATATCTTCATTCTTGAATATCGGGTTATTTAGGTAAAAGAGTTGGCTTGCCTAGTTCCACATTCGGCGCCATCACGACCTGGTGGATTTGGGTCTTGGCGAGTTATCTTGGTGAGCAGAGTAATAAGACAAGAAAAGCAGTCTATTAGTTAATCAATTAAAGCCTTATAGACATGGTATCTAGATGAGTATTAGTAAAGCATATATTAATATGATCTTATAAACATGATATCTAATAACCACGCTGCAATTGCACAAATTGAGCGAATAGTTACTGATGATTGATTCCTATAGGCATGCTACCTAATAACGCATAAGAGTAGACATGTGAACAAGTAAATCACCTAAACTCATGCTTCTGATAATGTGTGTGCATTAGACAAGTTGAGTGAGTAAAGTGTTTGAATTCCTATAGGCATGATCTCTATTAGTGTATATAAATAGGCACGTCAAACAAAGAAGCAAACAAGCATGTAGATCCTATAAGCATGTTATTTACCCATTCATTCAAATTTTAAAATACCCCATCCCCCTTTTATTAACTTCCCCATCATTCATTATTACAAATTGTTACAGACCATATTGAATGATTACAGACCCAAATATGGATACAGAATAACCCAGTAACACATCTGGGCCTTCAAACAGGCTTAGAGCTTTATACGGACTGCAGGCCAAAACTCCAAATGCAGACAATGCATCCCAGATTTCCAGTACCACGACAAGTCCAACAAACCAGGCCCAAATGAATGACTTACTTTACCCAAATGGATGCCAAGTTCAGCAATACAAGCGATGAACGATTTATAAAATTTAACTAGACATATTAGACACTTAAGTCTTAAAGCTATATCTGACAACATCTCTAGCTAAGACATATAAATAGGACTAGGCTAGATTAAACACATGCAAGATACATATGAGGCAAGTTGAGGCTTATAATTTTAGAAAGAAAGCTTAAGAGCAACAAAATTAACCTCTATAGTATAATGAACCATTCCAAAGAGAATTTCAAAGTAAAGCATGATCCAAAATTAGCCTAAGGGACTTTAGACATAAGAGTTTTACACGAAGGTCTAGCAGAATCAAGGAAAGGAACAAGTGAGATTGCAATCTGCACATAGAAATCCTAACATAAGAGCCTAGTGAACATGAAAAATAGGCTAGTGGGAATAGTCTACAATGGTTGACAAGCAATCACATGAGAAAACTTAACATGCTGAGCATCAGTCATAATGCAAAAGTTCATAAACATGAGAAGTTGAAGAAGATATTAAATCATGATACCCCCATCTATTCCCTACTATGAAAGGCAACAATGTGACCTTCACGATGGGCCATGATTCAACATTCCAGGACTAATGTTCCAGGAGGGGGACGACGTTACATCCCACATTTAATAAAAGTATACTATTTTAACTCCCCCCCCCCACCCAGTGTTTATAGAAACACATCTCCGTCACACAAACACGATGCTTCAGCTTCCTCCTATCCGCAGGATGTGATACTTAATTCATGAATGCGAAAAAAAATCATTATGCCTGCTCCCCCTTCTCCACGATGGGGAGATTAGCTCTGCTATCGCGAAGAACTGCAACAGATTAACAGGATAGGTAGGCATCAAGACATAGACTAGTTAAATATATATAAAAGAAAAGGCTTTGTACTGAAGTATTAGGCAATATTTGAGGAACACAAACTTAAAAAAATCAGGAACATACATTATACTTTACAAGTAGCAAGAAAACATGTCATGTTGGTTAAGAAGTTCAAGCAATACTAACATTTAAAAATTACATTCATAGATCAACCATAAAGATTAACAAGAAGTATAGGAATGATGCAATAGGAAATAATACATTAGAACAAATTAAGGGTGTGAAATAATTCATCATAAGAATCCAGAACAGGGTAGAAAATAAATTTAGGACAAGCAGCAGATACAAGTACACAAACAGACAAACACACCAGGCTAGACATGCTAAAGAAAGCTAGAATCAGGGTCAGAATTCAAGCTAGTTCGGATGTTAAAAATATAGAACCACGAGAATGAGCGAACATAGAGCTACAAACAGAGATGACATAGTATCATATTAATTCACAAAGGTCTTAATGACATAAATAAGTCTTAATGACATAAATATACAGAGCAAGAACACAAGCAAAAAAATTACGAAAGTCTCAATACTTACTAGTTTGCAGAACTAAAGAGAAAATAAGGTAGAAAACTAAATGCCAACATCTCTTTAATTGTCAACAGCAAAAGAAATCAAAACCCCAAAAATCCCAGGGTGTCGGAGTTCCCAAAGGTTTCAAGTGAACCCTGGACAGTGCTAGTACTGAGAAAGAGCAACAACCAATTTTCTGGTGGCCTTGGCTTTCAGCCGGCCAAGGTCTCAAATTTCAGAATAGTCTAGAATGAGATGATAAGATAGAGTGATAGTCGTTAATTTTCAGTAACTAAGGTCTGTTTTTGGGTTCTAAGGGAGGGGTTTATATAGTGGTAGGAATTGAGTGAACAAACATGGAAAATAGTCAATCAAGCACAAATAAGGAA
Organism: Nicotiana benthamiana; assembly: GCA_034376525.1. Taxonomy (NCBI): domain Eukaryota; kingdom Viridiplantae; phylum Streptophyta; class Magnoliopsida; order Solanales; family Solanaceae; genus Nicotiana; species Nicotiana benthamiana. The sequence goes on along the minus strand of CM067341.1, from coordinate 68,930,215 downwards.
AGAAAATATCACATGCAATCACTAATAGAGCTAGTGAAGGAGAAATCAGAGTTCAAACCCTAATCGGGATCGGACTCAGGGAAAAATTTTCAAAAACCTTAATCCCGATGGAGCAGCAGAGATAGAACCAAAACCGCGTGCGAAACCATATAATCAAAGCAAAATCTATGAGAATCGAACTTTCTATAAGTATAAAGGTAATAAAATTTACCATAAATGATTGATAATAGCAAAAATGGTAAGATCCGCATCTAACGCGTATGAGAAAGGGAAAAAGGGTCTTTTAAGTTAATTAGGGTTTGGTATCTGAAAGAGAAGAGAGCAGGTAAGGGCAACTGGGTGAGGGAAAATGATCTCTAGAGTTTGGTGTGGCGGTATAAGGAGAGTGAGGGTTCTATTTTGGACCGTTAATTATTTGAGATCAACGTTCAAGTTTAAAGAAGGTGGGGCAGGTCTGAAAAAGGCGCAGGTTGGGTTGGGTGTATGGGTTATTTGGTTTTGGCTTCTAAAGGGTAAACATAAATGGGCTAGGTACCTTGGGCTTGAATTTGGTTTAAATATTAGCCTAAAATTGGGCTATGAATTAAAATATACGAAAATTGTTATTAAAATTAATTTATAAAACTATTTAATAGATAATAAAATATCACTCGTGCAATAGCGTGATTGAAACTAATAACATAATATTATTAAAAAAATCCTATTTTAGCATGAATAATGTAATAAATGTAATTATGCATAGCGTGTAGGCTCCTAAAAATACAAATATAATTATATAAGAAAATTAAAAATTATGAAACATATATGTGGATGAAAATAATAATTTTGGATGATTAAGGTACCATAAAATAATTTAAGGAATACTTAATAAATATTCAAGCAATTTAAATGCAAGAAAAAAATAATTTTAAAGTTCTAAGAATTATGAAAAATTACAGAAATTGCTCATATGACTCTTGTAGACCAAGTAATGGTGCAAAATGATATTTTAAAATATATATACTATTTAAAAAAATATGAGAGCAAAATTGGATATCAACAATGGGTTCACAACATGAGGGGGGTACCTTCGACCTTGCACTAGGCATTAAAGTTCCCTACACTGGGAGGGATCAAGATATTGTACAGAGAGCAGGCGGCCACAAGGAAAATGTTCGTAGTTGATGAAGTACTCCCAGTACCCACTGTTTCGGTGTCAAAACGCGTGGAGATGGCCAGAATGGCTGGATTTAAATAATAATCACCGATGACGATCCTGGTCGAACTGAAGGACAAGAAGCCGATGAGGAAGATGATTACCGAGTTCCTAGATCGTTCATAGCTCCTTATGAACCGACGTAACCAAATCTACGGTCGAAGAAATGGAGCACGTTATATTGATCGAACACCCGCCAGATCGAAAGGTATACCTGGGCACGAGGTTAACCCCGGAGCTCAGCAAAGAACTCATTAGTATCCATAAAACTAAACCTATTTTGCCTGGTCCCATATTGATATGACAAATATCCCGCCGGAGATAACAACTCACAAGCTGAGTTCAGATCCGAAGTTCCTCCCATAAACAGAAGAGGAGGCCTCAATCTTAAGTCAAACATGCTTTCATCAAAGACGATGTATCTAAACTCCTTAAAATAGGTTCCATTCAGGAAGTTAAATACCTAGACTGGTTATCTAATGTAGTGGTAGTGCATAAAAGGGGAAATAAATTGAGAATGTGCATACTTTACAAAGACATGAACAAGGCATGCCCAAAGAACTCTTTCCCTTTACCTCACATCGATCGCACGATTGACGCGACAGCCGCGCATGAGTTACTCAGTTTTCTCGACGCCTATTTTTGGTACAACCAAATCCGGATGGACCCGGCTAATTAAGAAAAAACTTCCTTTATCACTACATTCAACACCTATTGTTATAATGTGTTGACATTTTGACTAAAGAACGCTGGTGCCACTTATCAATGTCTAGATTGAATATTCGAAGAACATATAGGAAAATCAATGGAAGTTTTTATTGACGATATGTTAGTTAAGTTCTTGCGAGCAGTTGACCATTTGAAACATTTGCAGGAAACTTTTGAGCTATACAAGAGATACAATATGAACCTGAACCCCGAGAAACATGCATTAGGAGTCGGATTCAAAATATTCCTTTAATTGATGGTGTCCAACTAAGGGATCGATATTAATCTTGATAAAAATAAATATATAGAGGATATCACCATGGTGGACAGTGTTAAGGTGGTTCAGAGACTAACCGAGCACATTGTCGCCCTAGGTTGATGCATATCGTGGTCTATAGACAAAATCCATTGTTTCTTCCCACAATTAAAGAACAAGAATTAATTTCTTTGGAATCCGAAGTGCCAACATGCTTTGGAATAAATAAAATTGTACCTTTCGAGCCCACCGCTGCTCCATACTCCGAAGGAGGATAAGCAGTTGTACCTTTACTTTACGGTATCCATGATATGGCGGTAAGTGGAGTCTTAGTTCGAGAAGAGGAAGGTATACAATTTCCTATTTACTATGTTAGTAGAACTCTAGGCAAGGCCGAACGAGGTATCCTCAGCTAGAAAAATTGGCGCTTGCTTTGTTAAGCGCCTCCAGAAAGTTTAAACCATACTCTCAATTCCACCCTGTATGTGTCGTAACCTCTTATTTACTAAGGAACATTATACAAAAGCCCGAGCTCTCAAGCGGGTAGGTCAAATGGGCCGTAGAAATTAGCGGGTAGATATCCAACTCCGCTCCAAACCGCTATCAAATCATAAATTTTAGAAGATTTTGTGGATGATTTTATGCCGATATTAATACCCGAAGTCGAAAAGGAATTTTTTTAACCTCAAGGACTTCCTCAGTAATCTGGGCCCTCTTTACAGACAATGCTTCAAACGTAAAGGAGTCTAGACTCGGCATCGTCTTAAAGCTGCCTATGAGTAAATTAGTTAGGCCGTCTATAAGAACTGTGAAATTGACTAACAATGAGGCCGAGTATGAGGCCATGATTTCAAGTCTCGAATTGGCTATATCCTTGGGCCCAAGGTGGTCGAATCTAAGTGTGATTCCCTCCTTATGGTAAATCAAGTCAATGGGATGTTCAAGGTAAAGGAGGAGCGAATGAGAAGGTATTTAGAAAAATTACAGGTAACCCTGCATCAATTCAAGGAATGTACCCCTATAAAACGTTGCTCGAGACCAAAATAGCGAGGCCAATGCTCTGGCTAAGTTGGGGTGATTGGTTGATGATGATCAATTTGGCTCAGCAACAGTCACACAACTCATGAAATCTAGTAATACAAGAAGTTTGTGCCGAAATAAACTCAATAATTTAACTTGGGATTGGAGGAACAAATACATAGACTATTTGAAGACTGGGAAATTGCCCTCGAATCCTAAAGAATCGAGAGCTCTACGCATGAAGGAGGCCGGGTTCAGCCTGTCTGAAGGTACTTTATTCATAAGAACATTCAACGGCTCGCTCTCCATATGCTTAGGGCAAAAAGATACCAAATATGTCTTGAGAGAAGTTCACGAAGGCACATCCGGAAACCGTTCATGGGAGGAATCTTTAGTTTGAAAGATAATTAAGGTCGCCTATTACTGGATCAACATGGAGAATGATGTGAAGGATTTTGTATGAAGATGCGATAGCTGTCAGAGATATGCACTAATGATGCATCAACCCAGAGAGCTGCTTCATTTGGTCTTGTCCCCATGGCCGTTCATGAAGTGGGGGTTGGACATTGTTGGTCCGCTACTGTGGGCACCTAGTAAAGTTCAATTCATACTGTTTATCACCGATTATTTTTCTAAATGGGTCGAAGCTCAAATGTTCGAGAAAAAGAAGTCATTGACTTCAGTTGGGACCACATAATATGTGAGCTAGGGATAGTGGCCGAGATCGTGTGTGATAATGAAAAACAATTCACTAGAAGCAAGGTGAACAAGTTTTTCAAATACCACAAGATTAAAAAGATGTCATCGACACCTTATCACCCTAGTGGGAATGGACAAGCAGAATCTACAAACAAGATCATACTCCATAACTTGAAAAAGAGGTTGATCGATGCCAAAGGGAAATGAAGGGAAACTCTTCCCGAACTCTTCTGGGCATACCATACAACTTCGAATACTAGTACCGGGGCCACCCTTTTTTCATTGGTCTATGGTGCCGAAGCATTAATATCGATTTAAGTGGGAGAACCAAGCCTCAGGTTTCGATACGCAATCGAATAATCGAATAGTGAGGTCGTGGGTACTAGCCTAGAACTATTGGATAAATGATGAGAGGCTGTCCTAGTCTGGTTGGCCGCCCAGAAACAACAATTTGAAATAATAAAACCGTAGAGACAACCTCTGACATTTCAAGATCGGGGGCTTGGTGTTAAGAAAAGTCATAATGCATACCTGAAACCTGAATGAGGGGACGCTAGTACCTAATTAGGAAGGACCATATCGAGTATCGAAATTACCGTCAAAGGCTCGTACAAACTCGAAGTAGGAAATGGTGCACAACTACCGAACAATTGGAACATGACATACTTAAGTGGTACTATTGCTAAGGTACGATCTCATATAATTATTTTTAATTATCAATCAGGCTAACACTTGAAAGCAATACCTGAAGGAAAATGTGACTATTATGTCTGAAAGCGCGCATTGCACTCTTTTTCCCTTGAACCGGTTTTGTCCCAAATGGGGTTTTCGATAAGGTTTTTAATAAGGAAACAGTAATCCGTGCTAACTTAGATTCGAAGATCAGTTTTAAATCGGAATCAATAGTCACATCAACAGTATCCTAGCCCTTTCAAGATCGACCACGAATACTGGAGGCCATCTCCCTGGGGTTAGGATTTCTTAGCAAGGAAAGAAGAAAACTTTGTACTTGAACAACTCAGGCTCTGTAGTTAGGAATTATTGTAAGGGCCAAATGGTCAAGTGAATTGTTCCCACGTAGGCCACCTTAGCCATAATACAAGCTTTTACACGCTTTTAATCATGTAGTTTACACACAGAAAGGAAAGAACGTTTCCAGCTTGCTATTACGTATTTTTGCCTCTTAAAACGTAAAGTCTCGAGCCTAAGTTCTACCCTTATTTGGAGACTATCGAGCCCAAAGTCTACCCATACTCGGGGACTGTCGTCCAAAATATGTTCGAGCAACTCGGGCTACCAAATCTCGGGAGCACAAAACCTACTAGGTTGTTCCTAAACACAAAAGGCTACGACCACCCTAAAATGGCTCAAAGATGTTTGAAGCTCGTAATCAAAGCATATGCCTTCATACAAATCCAAAACATGCTAAAAGGTTACCCTCAGCAAAAGCATCATCAAAAATTATTTAAGCATCTTGGGAAGATTTCCGGTCTCACTAAATTTTCAAAGCCTCGAGCAAATAAAGTTGCATCGGAGTCGGACTCTGCTCAGACCTCTGAAAATGAATGACTTATTACTACATTTCATTATATGCTAAGGCATTAGAATTATTTGCAAGAACACAAATTATAAAAAGATGCTAAAAAGTAGAGACTCGAAATTGCCAAAAAGGGAAATTTTATATATTCCAGAATGTTTATACAAAGTCCAAACAAAAATGGCCTCAAAATAAATAGAAAATATACACAAGAAAAAAGTTTAAAAAGTTCTACGGCATTCATGCCTGATCTTCATCGGGGCCCGATTCGTCGCCAGGACCGTCAGAGCCTTCGGATCATTCAGAACCCTTGTAAAATTCAGCACCTTCGGGGTCGAACAGTTTCTTCGCCTCATCCTCATGCCTTTTTTCCTCCTCAATGTTGGCTGACTGGTCGAATCCTTGAGCATATATCTCATTAGAGGTCTCCCTTCGGGATAGTCGTCTCATATATTCAGCATTGATGGGCCTCGACTGCTTCAACATCGGCCTGGAAATAGGCCACCATCTCTTTAGTATAGGCAGAGGTTGTGTCCCACTTGGACCTTATTGCTTTATATTCTTTACTGAGGGCCTCCTGCTCTTCTGGAGTCGAGCTTAGTTGTACTCGGAGATCATCATTCAGCTAGGACCGCTTGTTAGCTTTTTCCTTTGCCACCCAAAGTTTAAGCTAAATCGATACCAGCTTTGCTTGGGTGATTTCCTTGTCCAAAGCCTTCCTATCCATTTTGCTTTTCCACCCATCAGTCATGGCTTGTAACTCGTTCATTTCAGCTCGAAGTTGGTCTATCAAGTCGACCTTCTGTTGGGAATGCGAGGTTTTGTCATTAGTCGCCATGACTAGTTCTTTATTTCTAACTTCAAAGACATTTACCTTTTCGACCAGGTCGGCATGTTCCCTCCTCAGGGTCGAAGATTCCTTTTGAGCCCTATCCAGCTCGTCCTGAAGGTCTTTGATGGCTCCGTCATGTTGCTCGCTGAGGAGCTTGTACATATCCCTTTCTTGAGCCTGCTCCTTGAGCCAGAGATCAAGCTAATTGACCTCGACACAGTACCAGAGAAAGCTCTCATAATGAAGTACTGAGGCCTGCAAAATAATGAAAGTCATGAGAGATATCAAAACCTAAGTAAAATTCAAAAAGACGTAACGATACCTTACCCGGCTCAGTGCCTACTGCGCCTATTTGAAAAGACACGACGCATCCACCTCGTTCATTTTTTCCTATCCCTCCTCGGTCACCAAGCATCAAAGGCAGCTGGCTACGCCCACAAGAGCAAATAAAACCCGGCATGATCCAGGACAGTAGGAATAACCACTCTCTTGCGACCACGGTCCACACTTGGAGTGGGAAATTGACTAATTAACTTTGGACTCGAACTCGGCCCACCAGTTTCCGAAGATACATCCTTCTTTGGGACTTCCAGGTCTCCCAACCCAAAAATATCTTCAGAAGTAGACGAATCCACACCGTCGAAGAAGGAATGAAGGGGGTCGTCCGCATCGTGTACTCCTTCACTTGATTTCCTTTTTCCTGCTTGGGACTTCTCAAGCAAAGACTTGGTGTAAGAGGGTATTCCCATAATTTCTACTACACTGGTCGCTTACTTCGATGCAGAACCGACATCTTGGGGAGTCTCAGCTAGACTCTCCATCTCGACCCGTTGAGTTAGAGGAAGGTTGGTTTCACGACCCGTCCCCTCAGTTGTGGCCTTATCCCCGGGAAGGGTCGATCCATGAGCAACAAAAATATCGTCTTATTCTGACTCATCCCTGAGCTGGAGAAGTGGGTTGGAATCCGATATCGGGGAGCTTGAGCTCTTCTTGGGCGTACGAGCCACTCTTTTCTTTGGCTTCACCTTGGAGCTTGGGCAGCGCGAAGCCTTTCTTTTTTTTTTTCTTTTCCCTTGTGGCATCCCCGGGTAGTCCCATAATAGAGGGATCAACGGACAAGGACACATCCTCATCCCCTTCCAAATGACTAATCTCGGTGGTCTTAGGCAAACCTATAAATGATGGAAGAAATGTCAATATAATGTGAGTTAAGAGAACGCTAATAACTACTCCAAAACCTCGGAAAGCATTACTAAACCTCCACACATGATTAACAAAGGGTCGTGATATCCGTGCCTAGCCAGATATCACGGTGTGAATCTCGGCTCATATCGGTAGCAAATCAGTGATTAGCGAAAAGGAAGGTCTTTATCTTTCTTAGAATTGCACTAAGGGTAAAACTCCCCTACTATATAAAGGGGAAGTTCATTATTCAATAAACACTACGTAACACGCACACCAAGGCAATATACATATATTTTCTCTACTTTTAAAAGTTATTCAATGTTCTTAATTTTACTCATTGCTCTTCATAAGTCTTTGGCTCCAAACTGAAGACAGGCTACTTGTTAAGCACATAACCGAGTATGTACTTAATACTACAACTGATTTGGCTGTTTATTTTATCTGTAATTTGCTCATCTAATGTTATTAATCACTTGTTTAATTAGTTCATATTTCTTTAGAACCGCGTATAAATTCAAATGTTATCTATTTTTAAGAGCAAACAAATATAAAAATCAGTTTCGAAAAAACTTGGCTTTTACGATATAGAAATATTATTATAAAGAGGTTTGACTGTATAATAAAAAAATCATGATTTGTATTAAAGTAATTAAGTCTTATTTGTTTTATATAATAGTACAGTTACAGATTATTTTTGTAACATTAAAAGTAACTGAATTTTATATACTATAATAATAAGTCTCAACATTATTATCGATAACAATAACGTTACCTTAATAGACAAGTCTTATTGTTATAGCTTGTAAGATTTAGTTATTTTAATGCTATAGTAAGTAAATCTAGTTTATTCAATGTGACTACAGACTTTACCGTTATTGCATTATCGCAGGTAAAATTAAATGGGATGAAAAAAGTTTTGTAACTTGTATTGGATAAAATAAGTAACGTGCGTGAAACTAATCCTGTTTTGATATAGCTTTGAAATATAAGTTCAATCATGATTACTTTTCTTATTGCATTCAATAGAATTTAGCCGAAATATGTTAGTTTAATCACAAACCAAAACTGCTATCCTGTGCAGTCATCACCAGTAAAATTATATTGGTGATGTATTTTTTATTTTATTTTATAATTTCAATAGATATATAAAATAAATCATATTATTTATGTGTAGGATTCAAAAAGGAGAGAAGATTGTGCTTAGGAGGTAACGAGAGTGTGATTACACCACAAAATAAAATGACAAAACTCAAAAGAGTAGATTTCAGTGGGACCCAATGAGTGCTTGAAAGGCAATCTTAGTCGTCGATCTCTCCTTCACAAGCCAAACAGACGGCCAATATAGGAGAGTCAAAGACTCATTACTAATGTCTCTTTGACCGCCGGGGAAAAAAAAGGAACCATCTTTTTCCCAAAAAAGAAAAAATAATTAACTATTATTATTTATTATAATTATTACTATTACTGTATTATACAGTTGCTGTTGCTATTAGTAATAATTTTCCAAACTTTGACTGGGGCTGTCACTTTAATCGAGGGCTCCTCTTGGTTGAATTTCGAGGTACTTTTTCTCTTATAGCATTTCAATTGACAATCATGCCCCTACAACTTTTTGTTTTTGAAATTTTCTTATCCTTCCCAACAATTTTAGCTTTTTAAGTAACCGAAATTATCAAAGTTTATTAAGAAAGAAATCATTTTAAATTGTCATAGTCATGAATATAGTTAGTATGTTATTTAAATTGAACTAACGCTTGACTGACATCCGATTCGTTGAGATTTTAGCTGAGTCATGAGTGAAGTTAATATGAAACTGAAAAAAAAAACTCGAAAATCTAACTTTGATCATACTATTAAATTGGAAAGTTGATAATTTATTTTAGGGAATTGTATAAAAAATTTGTTTTAAGGGGCAAAAATGTCTTTGTGATGTAGTGTGTGGAGATAACAATAAAAGGGCATCTTTCTTAATTGAGAAATTTACTCATTGAGGGGGTTTTTGGTTGGTTTGAGTGTTTGACTACTGCTTCTTCTACTCCATTTGTATGAACTCTTTTTCTTCCTCTTTCTCTCTCAAAAATCTGCTCGTCTTTACCTTTCCTCATTTGTATTCATTTGACTTGTCTTTAGGGTTTTTTATTCCTAACCAAATAATCTAGTCATCAACAGATTTGGAAATTTCATTACTTGGAAATCTAGTTCAACAAATCAGTAAAGTTTCAAACTTTAAGCTCAGAACAGCTCAAACTTCAATACAATTTGCTCGGGTGCAAGTTTCTAAGGTTGGTTTTTTGCTTTTTTCTTTTGTTCTTAGTTTCTGTGAATTGATAGTCCATTTTCAGTATTTGCTATTGTGCCAAAGATCTTTTTGTGGTTGTTTAGATTGGTTTATCATTATTTCTGCTTTTTGAAAAGAAAAATAAAATAATTTCTATTGGATCATCCTATTAAATTTGAATGTTAAATCTAAAAGAACAAATTTGTCCTTCTCTTTTTTGAAAATTTGGCAGCTCATATGTTTAGTGACAGTACTCCTTCATAATTAATGATATATCACCTTTTGTTTTGTGGAAATTTAGATAAATTTTGGATTTATCTCTGTTTGTTCTCTTGCTCATTTGTGCCTTTAGAACCTAGAAATTTGATTGCTAACTAAAGTCTTTAATTGTGCACTGCTGAAGATTGGGCTATTTTTGTATATCCTACTTCAGACATAATAATCACTGTACTAGGTGACATCAATGATACAATTCTATTTTGTATGTTACAAAATTTGTAATCCTGTACATTGATGGTTTGTACCACATGAAGGTTATTGAGTTTTTTAATATGTCAGAGTGAAAATCATAAGTTTCTTTATGGTACTAATTTGGCAGGAGGATATAAAACCTGAAATTGTAGACGCGAAAATGGGTTGTTTCACAGTTTTAAAAAGTAAGAAGAAGAAGTCTGAACAGAGTATCCACATCAAACGTGTGAATCCTCAGGAACATTCTCCTACTGTGTTGCCTGAGCCCCAAGTGCACACACGGGCATTGCAGTCGGCACCCCCAAGTTTTAGAACCAGAGTAAAACCTGTACAGTCGAGTAACAGAGTAACAAGCAGTAGGACGCGGGCACTCTCTGCCCCATCGAGCCTGGATGCAGCAGAACAAGATACTCTAGCATCAAATGAACGTGAGGAACAAGAAGAGTTAAGGAGTCATGTTGGTTCAATCAAGGAATACCAATCACCAACTCCTCAGCCTCTTCCTCTTCCTTCACCACAGAGTGCTGCCACTCTCAAGACTATGGGAAGCTTTAAAGTTGTGAATGCTAGTGGCCCTCTGAATGCCTCTGGACCGCTTCCGTTGCCTCCTACGCTGCCTCCAACATTGCCTTCTACTGGAGCACTCAGGAACTTCTCATTTGAAGAAATTGCTTCTGCCTGCCACCGGTTCTCTCCTGAACGATGTATGTCTGAAGGTCTCTCTTCTGTTATCTACAAAGCTTCTTTTGGTGATGATGCCACTAGTACAAAGAAGCTTGAAGCCACTGTAACCCGCCTTCATCCTTCTTCGCAGGTAATGTACAATTTGACTTCTTGACTTTGAATTATCTTGTCTGTTCATCATCTTTTGTAATCCCCCTCTTTTCTTTTCTTTTTTTTGGTTTGGGGGGGGGGGGGGGGGATCTTTCATCTGATTGCCATGTGATATGTAAGTTTGGGATGGCTCATATTTGGTTAGATTGGTGACTTTGGTTCTTCCATCATGTGAGGGCAAAAACGGTCTGATTCCATGGTTTAAATTTAGGATGCAATTTGGCAAGTATTGGCAATTCTTTATGGGGTTGTTTGGTTGGAATACTGCTTATGCCGGTATAAGTTATGTTGGGATAAGTTATGCTGGGATTAGTTATGCTGGGATTGTTATTTATTCACTGTTTGGTATGTTGTATTAAGAATAACATTGCATAATTTCTAAGAAGGTATAAGTTATACCGGTGCTAATTACCCACCCTCTATAAGGTATAAGTTATCCCAGTGTTAAAATTAACACCGGGATAACTTATCCCTTGTTTGCTAACCAAACAAAGTATTAAGGTGGTATTAGATTTTTATACCACCCCTATACCTTCTTATACCTCATACCAAACGACCCCTATGAGTTTTGGAAGGCTTACTATCTTTTACTTTTTGGCTTTTCCAGGGGTTAAAGGAATTTGTAACTGAGGTCAACACACTAGCTTCTTTACAACATCCGTCGCTTTGTAAACTGATTGGTTTTCATGCACGGGAAGGCTCCGACCGCAGAATGTTGGTTTATGAGAGGCTTTTCCATGGAAGCTTAGACCGGCTTTTGTTTGGGAGGTCAGATGGTCCCCCGATGGACTGGAATGCTCGAACGAAAATTGCTTTGTGTGCTGCTCAAGGTCTCACATTCCTGCATGAGGAAGGACCTTTCCAGGTGTCAATGCTGCTTCCTGAATCTGTAGTCTAATGAGAGTTACCTTTTATTTTCCATATGCAACCTTGTAATATACCGTGTCACCTCTGTATCTCTCTTACTAAGAATCTCCAGCTTTTGTTATTGGGCTAGGGCCTATGCTAGTCACATAGTTTGCTAAGTTTCTTATTCTCCGTAACAGGCAATGTTCCATGAATTTTCCACTGCAAATATACAAATAGATAAGGATTTTAGTGCAAAGCTTTCGGGATATGGATGCATTACACATATACAAGAGACAGACATATCTTGCAGTTCAGCTGTAAGTTTCCTCTGTTAATAGTTGCAGAACATTTTTTCTCTGTTAAAAGGCCGGTCTTAGTTCCTAGGTTTGTATGGGGGTTTTGTTTGTTCGTGAAAAAGGATTACTCGTCAAGCATGTTTGGGGGGTCAGCATGGAGTTAGTTCTGATGCCATTAACTGTGTCGTAGGAAGGTTTGAAGGAAAGAGAATTGCTTTTGTTCAAAGTTTTACTCACAGATAAACCCTTGTGCTGTGCATGCTCCACATAATAGTTGAGTCATGTATAGTGGTTGTGGCTTTTATTAGGGGTAACACTAGGCCTATGCATCTTGTTGTAAAGATTAATACTATCTTTTGCGAAAAATTTGTGTTTGTGCCTTCTGAAAAAAATAATCATTTTGCATCACTCTCTAGTCTAATTGGCAATTTGACAGGTGTGTTGCTTGCAGTTCACATTTTCCGGACTTCTTCAGAGTTCCTAAAAGTTTCTTGTTTATAACCTTGACTTTTTTCAGGCTTTGGGAAATCTCTCTGAAGAGACTCTGGAGCGAGGATTGTTAACACCAAAGAGCAACGTTTGGAGTTTTGGGATTGTTCTTCTTGAGTTGCTGACTGGACGGAAGAATTTAGACAGTCGGCATCCAAAAGAGGAGAGGAATTTAGTGAAGTGGAGCAGGCCTTTCCTAGCTGATGACGGTAGATTATCGCTAATCATGGACCCTCAGTTAAAAGGTCGATTCCCTGCGAAAGCAGCAAGGACAGTGGCTGATATTGCTCAAAGATGTCTGCAAAAGGATCCATCTGGAAGGCCCACCATGAGGACTATAGTGGATCAACTCAAGACTATACAAGTGATGAAGTACCCTTCTAGGTTTCCTCTGCAAGAGCCAGGGGCAATTAGTGTAAAACACATGTCAAAGTCTCCGAGCTTAAACGGAATCATTACACCAGCACCACGGTTAAGCTTCTCCCCGTCACCCCCGATGCACCCTCTATCTATTTCTCCCACAAGGACTGCTGCTCCATTCTTGTCTCTACCTTCATGTTCCTCCAACCTCTCCATGGAGGACCTTGATCGACTTGAAAGCCGGAGGCCATCATCTTCATCTGTTAGGAGATCTAGTGTTGAAGGATTTTGATTGTTTGTAGAGAGCATTTTTTCATTATTTTTTTTTCTTCTTACTTCTTTTTTGGGGCCTTCCCTTTTTACATGAAAAGATATAGAAGATAAACTTGTGGCTTTCCGCCTTCCCTTTCCTCAAGGAAGAAGATGCGAGGAATAACATTTTGTAGATATGGTTTCTATTTGGTTTGTGTAGTGTTCCCTAATCTGAGATCCTCAGGGAGATGTTAATATGGCTTCTTTTTTCTTTTCATGTTTACCCCCCGACCCCTCTCCTGGAAAAGAAATGTAAAAAAGGAAAACGAAAGAGGAAATGGAAAAAATTCCCCTCCTAGAGTTCTGTATTTTTTTGAAAAAGACTATATTTGCATTGTGGTTATCTTAAAGAGTAATCCTACTTAACAAGACTTCTGCTTGACATTGGTATTGCTGGTGCAAGCTTGCTACTAGAAAGAAAGAGCAAATATCAGCTAACGTATTAAAGGAGACAAGCTATTAATCTGTTATCACAGTAAATGTTGAAGTCCTCTTATATCACTACTAAAACTACATGACCATTAACAAAGGGGAGTGTAAGCTATACATTTCTCTTTTCTTGAACAGCCAGCAGATACACCAGTAATTGCAGCAATTTTTCTTATGCTAAATAGTAAATATACTAGATATTTCTTTATAATAAAACTCGCTACCAACAGTGAACTAAGCCTCAATTCCTAACATGTCGACTATATGAATCCTCTATATCAATTCCTGCCATTCAGACCTACTTCTACAACAACAACAATAACAACCCAGTATGATCCCACTTTTTCATGAATGAAACATTCAGACCTATTTCATTCATGAAAAAGCACACAGTGACAATGGAATCAATACACTTCCAGGGTTGAAAACCACGTTCCCACGCATATATACCACCTCAGGTTTATTTCTTGGCACCACCCCACTTTTCAATGCAACACCATACAAGTAACAAGCAGTCAATGGCTTTCCTTGTTGATTCAGCTCATTGATCAACAAGCTAAATGGAACACTACTGGTAGATTTTCCAGCTTTCAGCATGAGAACAAAAACTAAATGCCTTATCAACTTTTCCCTCCAAACAAAGTACACGAATAACATTAGAGAAAGTGAATGCCTTAGGAGAATACCCAATTCTGAAAACCTCATATAAACTCTCCAGTGCTCTATCCAACTCCTTACCACTACAAAAAGCTTCAATGACCAACTCATACCCAACAGGATCAACAACCAACCTTCGGCTCTGCATTCTTTCAAACACTTGATATGTATCTTTTAACAGCTCTTTTTCCTTCCTAGATTGCCTGCATAACCCTCTCAACAAGGAATTCATCATCCTTCTATCCACCTCAAAATCAAGATTTAAAGATCTCCTTATAAATTCTCAAAGCAGCTCTAAGTTTTCCCCATTTCAACAACCCATGTAACAATGTACTATAAGTTATATGATCAGGCACACAATTTTGTTTCTTCATTTTCTTCAACAATTTAATCCCATCTAAAGCCCTTCTTTCTTTAAAATACCCATTGAACAAAGTATTATAAGTAACCACATTAGGTATCAGCCCCATTTCAAGAGCTTCATCAAGCAATTCTAGTGCTTCATTGGACCTACCAACCTTACAAAAACCATCCATAACAGCAGTATAAGTATAAAGATCAGGTTTTTTACTAGATTTCTTGTTATTCAAAAGCAACTCATAAGCTTCTTCCACTCTACCAACAAAGCACAAACCTTTAAGCAAGCAGTTGTAAGTATAAATTGTGGGTTCACATCCAATTTGACCCATGACTTCAAAAACCTCATAAGCTTTTTGCAATTTTCCACCTTTGCAAAAAGTATTGATTAAAGTTGTAAAGGTGGCAACTTTGGGTTGAAACCCATCTTTCAACATGTTACCTAAAATGGATTTGGCTGTTTCAGGGTCATTTTTTTGGCAGTACAAACTGACCCAAATTGAGTATGTGTTACCATCTGGTGCTAATGCATAAGATAATGAGCTCAGTTTCAAGGCTAGCTCAAACTCATCTACAAAAACCAAAGAGATAAGCAAATGATTAAAATCAGATATGGTTTTAAACCCACCATTTTGCTCAATTATTCTTGAAATTTCAAGATTTTGTGAAGTGGATGAGGCTTTAATAGCTTCAAGAATATCTTGCCACTGGGAATTTAACAGTACCCTTATTTTCAAGATAAAGACTGCAACTTTGTTTGGTTAAAGACTGAGTTTTTATCGGAGCAAAGTCAATATGAGTTCTATGCAAGGGCTTGAGCGTAATGTTAAGAAGAGGTTGAACAGTGGAGATTAGAGGTGAAATAGAGAAAAGGGAGTGTTGCTGGCTAGGGGAGATAATTAAAGAAGGCATAGCAGTGATTGCACCTTTTTGCTTAGCGTTGCCACAATAAGGAAGAACTTGACTTTCACCTTTTATTCATCAACAGATATTGCATTTTGTAAGTATTTTGTTATTTTCCAAATTATTCTTTGGATTGGACAACGATGTAGCCTTCTAAGTTCTAATAGAGGCACTAATATCAATGAT
Organism: Nicotiana benthamiana; assembly: GCA_034376525.1. Classification (NCBI taxonomy): domain Eukaryota; kingdom Viridiplantae; phylum Streptophyta; class Magnoliopsida; order Solanales; family Solanaceae; genus Nicotiana; species Nicotiana benthamiana. The sequence goes on along the minus strand of CM067341.1, from coordinate 68,914,362 downwards.
TTTAAGAGTTTTTCGACAATATTATCCCTTAATTTTTAGGGTGGATCTATTTTGCTCCCTTAAATATAACTTTGAATATATTTCGTCATTTATGTATGTTAAAGTTGAGCACTTTTAGTATCACTCATAGAATATGTTCAAAAATGTGCTCCATTTTAACATACTTAAGGGATTAAATATGCTTAGGCTTATATTTGAGAGACCAAAATAGACCTATCCTCAAAGAAAAGGGCCTATTATTAACCAAAAACTCGAATTTTGACAGGAAGATTTTGAAAAAATGGCAAACATTGTGTCTAAGGACATCTCAAAGATTCCAACGCTTGCCTCTATTTTTTCCTCCAAAATGGAGTAAGTTACTCTAATCATTACTCTATTTTTACTCCAAAAAAATTATTTTATTTTATATTCTTTTCTCTCTTCATATTATATTATTATCTTTTATTTAAATTTTATTTTCTTATTTCTATTAAAGAAATTCAATCTTTTTTTCTTTTTTACATATTTATCATATATAATTTATATTCCTTTCTTATATAACCATTTAATGTAAAATTATTTTATACCATAGAATTTTAAATAATATACTTTTTAAGCAACTATTATAAATTATATATATTAACAGATAGTTCAAATAAAAATAAAATCATTGAGATACAAGATAATTAAATACATATAACATTATGGTAAAGTTCAGATTAAATACTACATAAGTATTAAATTTCCACCTCTAGTATCTGGAAAATGACATACATGCCTACTAAGTTATTATGATATTTACCATAGTTTCAAATTTTTATGTATTCTAATTTAACTTATTTTCAATTTTAGCAACATCTAATATTTTATATTTGCACCATTCATTTTTTAAGATGATTACATATTGTTTGTACAATTATAACTTATAATAAAATTAACTTACAATTTTATATAAAAATGAATGTATGAATATTAAGTTATCAAAATAATACACCAAAGTTAAGATGCAAAATTAATATTATAAAAATATTATATAAACATAATTAGGTATATATAAAGAGATAAATTGAAAGAGTTAAATAAAAAAATAAATAATAAAGTAATAAAGAATAGTAATTGAGGATATGGATAGAGTGTCACTCTAAATTCAGAGTGGCACCATTCATCACCCATTTTGCAGCCAAAAGTGCAGGGCTAAGACCAATTACTCCAAAAACCACCTGCAGGATAGCAAACGCAGTTGGTTTTGGAGATGCCCTAATAGAACATTTTATGTTGTTCACATATAGGTATATCATCAATTTCAAGTTGTTAATATAGTCAAACTTATCTATAACAATTTTGTTTGTTTCAATATTTTTGATGCTATAGAAAAGTGCTATTATAGAGGATATATATTATAACACAATATAAAATATTTCGAGAGAAACTTAACTTTTTCGTGAATGACTATTATATAAAAATGTTGTTATAAAAAGGTTTGACTGTACATAGTTATAATTAATAACAAGTCATCACGAAATGTTCTTAGTTATATTGCAATTGGTGACTAAACTACATCAAACGTGCACCAAATTATTATTTGCCATGATGGCCAGACTCAGCGTCAACGTTCAAGTGGACAGACCAAGACTTCGACATTTTTTGGTTGACCTGAAATTAAGACATTAAAGAACAAACGTAAAATAGGGTGTATTATTGAGATTCGTATCAAATCACCACTATTATTTTAGACCCACGGTGGACGCCAAACTATTTACCCCTAAATCAGATAACAATTAAATTTGTAGATAATTTTAAGGATACATGATTTGATTCAAACCAAGAATATTAGATAAACGAGTTAAAAATGAAATAAATGATCAAACTAATTGTAATGTTATGACCGAGCCCGAATTTAGATTGAACAAGTGACCTCGTCCTCAATTAGACCTTCAGTTCGAGCCCAGTTGTGATGAAGAACAAAACAATTAGATAAGAACTTTAGCAGTAGCTAAAAGACAGAAAAGTAAACTTGTATTTCTTTGATTTATGTATTACAATGTATGTTACAAAATAAAAAATTTCCTTTTATATAGTAGGAGATTTTCATTTCTAGTACAAGTCTAAAAAGGGTAAAAATCTTCATTTCTTATTAATTACTAATGATATCGAGCGAGATGCGCGCCGTGATATCCGATTAGGTACAAATATCACGGCCCTCTATCCGTCATGTGTAACCATTTACCTTATTTCCTGAGGCCTTAGAACTCGCTCTGGGTTCGGGGCGCGTCGCTCTGTCAGAATAGATGATGAGCACAATGTTCACTTTTCGTGGACCTCGACACGAAGGGCTGTCATCCTCGATTTCAATCTCGTGGTCTGTGCCCTTCTTCCGTTTTCCAGCGGGAATCGAGGTATGCGTTATCCCGATTTTACTAGGGGTATGTATTCGATTTATCGATTCGATTTTGACCCGTGTTGATAATTACTTATCGAATATCGATTTGTACATATGCTTATCGTTATCGTTTCAATAAGGTTTCGATTTTTTCGATTTCGATTTATCAATTTTGGGGGCTTATCGATTCGGTTATCGATTACACCAAAAAGAAAATTTGCGAGATTCCACGGAAAGTATATTGCTATAAACGCGCCTAACTTATATGGACAAAAAGAAACTAAAATAAGACGAACACCATTTATAACATAAAAAAGTGTATCAACAAGTACATGCAACAAAACTAAAGTAAGGGATCAAATGTATGCCACCAACACTCTAACGGTATAAAAACCAAAACAAAATAAAATACATCATTACGACTAATTTTATTTTTCATTAATTTGAACTTCATTCCCTTGATCTTTAAATATGATCATTCCTTAAATGTGGTCGAGGAAATAATAGGGTAAGGGACTTATGGTAAAGAAAGAGTATAGATTAGGGAAAATGATATTGTATAGCTACTTTCAAAATAGTAACGGAATATACATACATTCTATATGTTATATTAATCTACACAAATGGTAATTACTCATTTTACAAGTGTCCTACAGTCTATGGGTGTGCATTCGATTTACCGATTTGACTTTGACCCTTATCGATAATTACTTATTGATTATCGATTTGTACATAAGATTATCGTTATCGTTTCAATAATGTTTCGATTTTTTCGATTTTAATTTTTTCGATTTTGATAACAAATAATCGATTCGATTTATCGATAAACCGTTTCAATTGCAGGCCCCTAGATTTTACCAGTATACATTGTTGGAAACACGTTTCAAATGCAATATACTAAACGTGTGTTCTTTTGTAGGTTTTGATGAATGTCAAACAAAGCAATAAGCGATATATAGCAGTGCTCAAGGACAAGCACAAAATGGATGCATTACAAGAAGCTCAAGACAAAGTTTAGAAATGTTATAATTGAGTCAATATTAATTGTGATCTTGATTCCTCAATCTTGGCTCATAACATGGCTTCTCTACTAAAATTATTTTTCCAAAATCATGCATATCTAACTTAAGTGTCAAATGATTTTAAACTATGCATATTTATATTTGTTAAAATGTTTTTCAAACATGCCTCAAAAATCTGGGCTAAGATAATCGATTATGTACTTATGATAATCGAGTATCTCTAAGCCAAGATTGCATGACAATCGATTGTGAATTAATGATAATCGATTGTGAGTAAGTCAGTTAACATCAGGTTTTTGCAAACTGCATAACAATCGATTGTGTACTTTTGATAATCGATTGTTAACTGAGGCAAAGTTTTCAAAACTCAGAAAAATCGATTATGAACTAATGGTAATCGATTAGAATGAGAAAAATGTCTCCCAGTGTTTTTAAATAAATTAATAATCGATTGTGGCTTTTGATAATCGATTATATATGAGACAGTAAGTTTTGAAATTAATTTATAATCGATTGTTCTATTTGATAATCGATTGTTGGAACTAACCGTTGTCATACATTTTCAAATTACCTTCAGGTAATCGATTGTTGATATTTAACAATCGATGTTTTGCGTAAAATCTGGAAAAGATTTTCTGAACGTTGTTAAAATAATCGATTGTTGATTTCCTGATAATCGATGTTTTATGCCAAAAATTGGAAAGGATTTTTTAACGTTATAAATAATCGATTATTGATTTGAAGTAATCGATTGTTGACGTAAAATCTGGGATTGAATTTTTGATCTGATAGGCAAACAATCGATTGTTTAGTCTTGACAATCGATTGTCACTGAGTAATTTCAGCAATCCTTAATTGGCAATTAGACAACGGTAAGACTGAGTTTTTCACCTATAAATACAGGCTTAACTCAGTGTTTTCACAACAACAACATATACAATTTAAGTATTTTCATTGCTAAAAGCTTTCTTACATTGATCATCATTTTCATTCATCCATAAAGCTTTTTGAAGAGCCATTCTATTGAGCTAAGTTGTTGTGATCTTGAGCGTACTATTTCTACTCATATCTACTCATTGAGGAGTACTTTGTAAAGTGAGTTTGTTTTGTGTTTGTAAGAGAATTGCGATTCTCGTTTGTTGAGGAACTTGTGATTCCTCAGTTGAAGTCTTTGGGATTGTTATCCCCGAGCAGTTGAAGTCTTTGGGATTGTTATCCCCGAGCAGTTGAAGTCTTTGGGATTGTTATCCCCGAGCAATTGAAGTCTTTGGGATTGTTATCCCCGAGCAATTGAAGTCTTTGGGATTGGTATCCCCGAGCAATTGAAGTCTTTGGGATTGTGATCCCCGAGCACCTAGGTGAGGCTTGTGTCCTCAGCTGTAACGGTTTGTTAAGCACCCGTAAGCTTGACAAGTTTAGTGGAAATCTCGAGAGAGTCTCTCGGGGACTGGACTAACCACGTTTGTGGCCAACCAGGATACATCATTGTGTAAGTTTATTTTACTGCACTTGTTTTAATTTCTGCAAAGTTTTTAAATTCCGCACTAAAACGCTTAATATTTTTAAAACGCTATTCACCCCCCCTCTAGCGTAAAGCGTTATTTCCAACAATTGGTATCAGAGCCATACTCTCTGAAAAACCTAACCGTTTGAGAGAACCATCCATGGCTTCTACTCTAAATTTCTTTGCAGGAATAGGTGAAGGAGAATGCAGCATGTCACCTCCAATATTAGACGAAAACGACTACTCAGTCTGGAAATATCGGATGCAAGTTTTTACAATGGCAAACGATTTGTATCTATGGCAAGCTATTAAACACAGTGATCAACTGACGACAAAAGTCGGGAAAGATAAGGTAAGTGAATACAACACTAAAGCTATGAATATATTTCATAACGCCTTGAATCAGGAACTTTGGCGAAAAATCTCCCACTATAAAACTGCTAAGGAAATGTGGGACAAACTTGAGGAATTGCACGAAAACACGCCTCAAAAAGCGGTCAGCACAAACGATGAATCAACTGGTCAGTGCCTCATGGCAGACGAAAAAGACGAGGTAAGTACATCTAACGATATACAAATTGCTTATAACAAACTGCATGATGAGTTGGTAAATGCTTCTAAGACTATTAAAGATTTACAAAGGACTCTTTCTCTACAAGGAGAGGATTTTCAAAAACAACTCTTTTTAAAAGACAAGGACTTCGAAGAACGTCTTTCTTTAGCTCAAAAAGGGGTTGAAAATCTGTCTCGTGATAACGAGAATCTTGCAAATGAAAATCAATTTTTGTTAAATGATAGTATAGAACTTAGACAAGTCATCAAGACCATGCATGAAGCCTCTTGTGTTGATAATTGTTTTACTTGTACTACTTGTGAGTCCTTAAAACTAGAAAACACAGAACTTAGGAAAACTTTAGAAACTCGTAGTAAAGAAGTTCTTAAAGTTGGTGAAAAAGAATCGCCTAAGAAAAATCAACGGCATAAAAACAAAAACTCCACTACACCACCTAGACATTATGCTAGAATGTATGAAAATAAGGGTAGAACTAATATCTTTAGACAACCTAGATCCAAATCTAGGATTCTTGCAAACAAGCCTACAAATAGTAATTTTCGGCAACCAAGAAATAACTCTAGGAACGAGCTTAGACCACCTAGACATGACACTAGGTCCTTCAACAAGTCTAGCACTAATGACTTTAGACCATCTAGATATTATACTAGAAATGGGAACAATATATCTAGTGTTAATCATTTTCATTCGCCTAGAACTTTGTTGGCTCAACCTAGGCATCAACACAACCCGAACGTAGTATGTCATTACTGCAATCGTATAGGTCATATTGCACCTATGTGTTTTACAAAGCATAGAGATTCTTCATATTATTATGGTCGTTATTTGCATAACCCTCAAGGACCCAAAATGGCATGGGTACCAAAAGAGCATTGATTTGTTTTGCAGGTGTGCTTGAAGGAATCAAGTGTAGTGGATGCTCCAAACACTTGACGAGAGACGAATTCAAAATTCCTTCAATTAAAGCACAAAGAAGGAGGAAGAGACGGAAAAGTCGACTTATGTTTTTTTAAATCGGAAGTATTTTCGAAAAATTCAAAAGGCAAAATTGTGGAAAAAGCTTCGTAAATTGGAGAATGAGCCAAAAGACCAAAATGAACGAAGGATGTTCAAAATCAGGTAATTGGCAAAGTCGAAGGGAAGGTAAGTACCCTAAACCCTCTTAAGAACATCCTAGGACAAAATTCTTAAGAGTTCATTTTTTTTTCACCCGACTACACGAGTTTCAAAGTTATTATTTCATTTATAGATTACTGACTTGAGCGTCGGAGATGTTTAATTCTATTTTGCAGGCATCCCCCAAAAGGTAAGAGGAAAGTATGAATTATCTTGATACAAGAAAAAAAAAATCGATCATAATCGATTATTTATGCTTACAATCGATTATCAGTATCAATAGTCGATTATTTGTTGATTCAATTTTTTTGCCATGAAATCTTGTTAAATGTTTACATTGCCTGATAGAATTAAGTCTCATCATTTCAGCATCCTCCTTCCAAACAATCGATTATTTGTTCTGCCAATCGATTATTTGCCAAAATTCAAACTCTCTGTGAGTGAAACAATCGATTACTATATATTGACAATCGATTATCTGTTTTAAACTTATGTTACCGTTTTGGCTCCATAATCGATTCCTGACAGGTCATAAATATGAAAAACAATCGATTACCAAGTTTGACAATCGACTATCTTTTTCAAATTTTCTTACCGTTCTGGCGTGTAATCGATGTGTCAGATCATTTTCATTAATGACAATCGATTATTCCATTCAAATAATCGATTGTTGAACGGTCAGTGAATTTATTTTTACCGTTTCAGACTTCAAATCTCTTCAAATCATTTCCAATAAATGTAAGATTCATTCCTTCTCTATATATAGGCTGCACATATGCTCTTGTATACTCACTCAAGCCTCCCAAGCATCAAATTCTCTTGTTTTCTTTGAAAAATCCTAGCACATCCTTTCAAAAAAAAAAAAAAAAAAAATGTCAAGCCGCAACTCAAAACGTGCTCGTTCCAAACAAGGTGCTTCTTCTTCTCGCCATCCATATCAAGATGGATCGGTTCTATTCTTTGAATCCAATGAAGAGCTCACCCGTTTCTTAACCAAATTTGAGAAACGCCTTATTCTCCATCCTCGCTTTTCAACAAACGCTCTTGTTGCACCATTCATTCCAGCCGCAAATATGCTAAGAGAGTGCAACCTTTTCAATTTCCTACTCCTTACTCACCCCTACTACAACATTTCTTTGGTTGAAGCTTTTTACTCCAACCTTCACAAAGATGATGAGGGTGAACTTGTTACCAATGTTAACGGCATTCCCATTCTAATTTCTGAAGATAACCTCCACCTCATTGCCGGCATTCCGCATGATGGTGAAGACATCTACCAGTACATAAATGATGCCGGGGTCATGATTGATGAAGCTAATCTCTTCCGCCAAGCCGGAGTAGCCTATGATGAGTCCTCTTCCCGTCGTCCCACCATAAAGGGTATGGACCCGAATTATCGTTTCATTCTCTATTTCATCACTCGTGTTCTCAAACCCCGTAAACTCAATCACACCACCATTTCCCAAGAGGATGCCAAATTTCTTCATGCTATTGTCACCGGTGTTAAAATAAATTGGTGCAAGCTTATTCTATCTCATATGTTCAATGCCACCAGAGATGACATACCTCTCCCCTATGCCCTCTTAATAATGAAATTTCTTGAAGCTTCCGGAGTCAATATTGCTAATGGTCCTCTCAAAAAGAGCACCAAAATCTGGGAAATTTCGGAGTCTTCCTTTCATCATGATGGTGATCATGCTCCCGCTCCTCCTCAAAATCGACAAGCCCGTCGTGCTCATCCTCCTCAGGAGCCTACCCTCCGGACCATTTCTGACCAAATTACTCAACTAACCCGTGAGGTCCATGGTTACTTTGATCACGTGCATTATGCCTATGCTCAGATGGTGCCATATCAAGCGCCTACCAATGATGATGAAGGGGATGGGGGTGATGAATGATGAAATTGTTGTTGTTATGACAAATTGTTGTTTTTGGTCTGTTTGTTCTTGATTGGTTAGTTATGTTTGGTTTCACCCTTGTAATGTTATCTTAATTTTCCAATAAATAAACTTGTGTCTATTTCACATTTTTTTCATATTCTTCCCTTGTGTAAATTTTTGCTAATGGCAAAAGGGGGAAGAAACGGGATATCAAGAAGTATGCTATATCACTCTCAACTTCATTCATGCTTAAAGTGAGGGGGAACATGAATTGAGGGGGAACATCAAATTGCATACTTTACTCTTGTCTTGGATTATCAAAATAATTATTGCATATATCCCGCTTATGTTTGCCATTATCAAAAAGGGGGAAATTGTTGGAAACACGTTTCAAATGCAATATACTAAACGTGTGTTCTTTTGTAGGTTTTGATGAATGTCAAACAAAGCAATAAGCGATATATAGCAGTGCTCAAGGACAAGCACAAAATGGATGCATTACAAGAAGCTCAAGACAAAGTTTAGAAATGTTATAATTGAGTCAATATTAATTGTGATCTTGATTCCTCAATCTTGGCTCATAACATGGCTTCTCTACTAAAATTATTTTTCCAAAATCATGCATATCTAACTTAAGTGTCAAATGATTTTAAACTATGCATATTTATATTTGTTAAAATGTTTTTCAAACATGCCTCAAAAATCTGGGCTAAGATAATCGATTATGTACTTATGATAATCGAGTATCTCTAAGCCAAGACTGCATGACAATCGATTGTGAATTAATGATAATCGATTGTGAGTAAGTCAGTTAACATCAGGTTTTTGCAAACTGCATAACAATCGATTGTGTACTTTTGATAATCGATTGTTAACTGAGGCAAAGTTTTCAAAACTCAGAAAAATCGATTATGAACTAATGGTAATCGATTAGAATGAGAAAAATGTCTCCCAGTGTTTTTAAATAAATTAATAATCGATTGTGGCTTTTGATAATCGATTATATATGAGACAGTAAGTTTTGAAATTAATTTATAATCGATTGTTCTATTTGATAATCGATTGTTGGAACTAACCGTTGTCATACATTTTCAAATTACCTTCAGGTAATCGATTGTTGATATTTAACAATCGATGTTTTGCGTAAAATCTGGAAAAGATTTTCTGAACGTTGTTAAAATAATCGATTGTTGATTTCCTGATAATCGATGTTTTATGCCAAAAATTGGAAAGGATTTTTTAACGTTATAAATAATCGATTATTGATTTGAAGTAATCGATTGTTGACGTAAAATCTGGGATTGAATTTTTGATCTGATAGGCAAACAATCGATTGTTTAGTCTTGACAATCGATTGTCACTGAGTAATTTCAGCAATCCTTAATTGGCAATTAGACAACGGTAAGACTGAGTTTTTCACCTATAAATACAGGCTTAACTCAGTGTTTTCACAACAACAACATATACAATTTAAGTATTTTCATTGCTAAAAGCTTTCTTACATTGATCATCATTTTCATTCATCCATAAAGCTTTTTGAAGAGCCATTCTATTGAGCTAAGTTGTTGTGATCTTGAGCGTACTATTTCTACTCATATCTACTCATTGAGGAGTACTTTGTAAAGTGAGTTTGTTTTGTGTTTGTAAGAGAATTGCGATTCTCGTTTGTTGAGGAACTTGTGATTCCTCAGTTGAAGTCTTTGGGATTGTTATCCCCGAGCAGTTGAAGTCTTTGGGATTGTTATCCCCGAGCAGTTGAAGTCTTTGGGATTGTTATCCCCGAGCAATTGAAGTCTTTGGGATTGTTATCCCCGAGCAATTGAAGTCTTTGGGATTGGTATCCCCGAGCAATTGAAGTCTTTGGGATTGTGATCCCCGAGCACCTAGGTGAGGCTTGTGTCCTCAGCTGTAACGGTTTGTTAAGCACCCGTAAGCTTGACAAGTTTAGTGGAAATCTCGAGAGAGTCTCTCGGGGACTGGACTAACCACGTTTGTGGCCAACCAGGATACATCATTGTGTAAGTTTATTTTACTGCACTTGTTTTAATTTCTGCAAAGTTTTTAAATTCCGCACTAAAACGCTTAATATTTTTAAAACGCTATTCACCCCCCCCCCCTCTAGCGTAAAGCGTTATTTCCAACATACATATTTATTTATCAAGAATCCATCCACTTACATGGCGGTGAAGAGTATGACGCTTAGAATATTGCTCTATATCGATGATTCTCTTTTGATTTACCCTATGGCTGTCCAATGGGACGAGCCGTCCCCTCCCGCGTCCCGTCCCGTCCCGCTTCAAGTCTAACAAGACGGGACAAAGTGGGATGGGACAGGATGGTCATTTCGTCCTGTTTGTCCCATCCTATTTCGTCCTGCTTCGTCCTGTCCCGTCCCATCCCGAGTCCCCCCAGATTTTTGTTTTTAAAAAAACTAACCGTTTTGGCAACAACCATAATTGAAAACTAGCCATTGCCAATGGCTGAAACACCCCCTACCCCCTCCAAAACACCCCCTACCCCCAAACTTTTAATATAACCCTTAAGTTTATTAAATTACACTTTGGCCCTATTTTCTACTATAAATACTACCCATTCTTCTTCATTTTTTTCCACAACAAATCAATCTTCTCTCTCAAATCTCTTACTAACTAATATTCTATCTATATTCTATATTATTCTCTCAATTTTGTTATTATCAAGTATCAAGATTCAACTTTCAAGTATTTGGGAAATTTGTTTGGAGCAACTTTCAAGCTTCAAATTAAATTCGTCAAGTATTTGGGCAATTTCTTCAAGTTTTAATATGTAATCACTGTGCACTCTTTTCATCTCCTAATTTTAATATATAATTTTTGCGTATCATTTTAATGCTTAACTTTTGTGTTTACTTTACATGTTATATTTTCGTATTTCATTTGTTTTTTTAATATTTGTGTTAGACTTTTTAATTTAGTTTCGTATTTTAATTATGGCACCTAAAAATGTATTTGGTTTGCTTAAAAAAATTAGTAAAAAAAATAGTAATGGTGAAAGTAGTAATAATCCTAGTCCTAGTCCTAACCCGTCTACTAGACCTAGAGTTAGAAAGAATATTCATGAAATGACTCAAGTTGATGAAACTTCATTTTCCCAACCCCCCATATTTTATGATGTTCATTTTCCCAACCTGTCTGCTTTTGTGTATTATATACAAGAAACCTATAACCCTGCTTTTCAAGGTTTTCCTAAGACCACAGTTAGAAATGATATTTTTAAATATCAAACTGAATATCTTCAGTATATTCGTTGTGTATTTTTTCACTTAGATTGTAAAGTATCTATCACATCTGATATAGGTCGTAGTCCTAATGGTTGTGATTATTTAACTGTTACATGTCATTGGGTTGATCATCATTGGAACTTGCAAAAATTATTGGTTATAAATTTGTTGATTCAAAACATACTGGAGCATATATTGCAACTATTATTCTACAAATACTTGATTTTTATGGACTCCCTAATAAAGTTTTAACTATCACATTAGATAATGCTTCTGCTAACACAACCGCGGCAAATAGCATAAAAGCTAGACTTTGTCCAATTAATCCAATAATTTTACATGTCAGATATGCATGACATATTTTTGACTTAGTTGTAAAAGATGGTCTTAATTTATTTTCTGATGCTTGTAGTAAAATACAACATGCTTGTAACTATATTTTTCGTGCTCATAAACAAAGTAGAATTCGTGAATTTGTTCAACAATGTGCTAGTTCTGGCCTTCCATTTAGAAAAGTTCCAAAAGATGTTTGTACTAGGTGGAATTCTACTTATGAAATGCTTAAAGTTGCTTTTGATTATTGGGTGCCTATCCAAAAGGTATTTAATATGCATAATACTTACCATGCTGATCAAATTGTTGAAAATGATTGGGATGCTATCAGAGAGCTTACGAGATTTTTAGAAAAATTTTATTATGCTACAAAATAATTTTCTGGTATATATTATCCTACTGTTAGCCAAATATTATGGTATATTTGTGAAATTTCTATTGTATTTTCTAAGTATTAAACAAATCCAACTTATGCACCGGCCATTAAAGAAATAATTTTAAAATTAAAAAAGTATTTTTTTCCCTATTCTCGAAGTTTATTTAATTTATACTCTACTAATCTCATCTTTAAAACTAAGAGGTGCAAACGGACTTGTTCGTAAAATTTATGAGAATTTAGAAATTCAAGAAAATGAAGAACCATCTCTCGAAAACTGTCAAGCTAGCATATATTCTTATGCTAGATTTATGTTTGATAAATATAAATCTATAGATACAACTAGTACTGAAACTGCTCCTTCTACTTCTAAATCTGGAGCTGATGTTTTATGGAAGATATGGATGATATAACAGGTTTGGATTTCTCTATTGATGATGAACTTGATTCTTATCTTAATCAAGGATTAGAAAATATTAAAGACGAAGAAGGCAAGGAACAACTTTTGTCATGGTGGAGGGAGCATGGCAAGGCATTTCCAACGCTTTCAATTATGGCCCGAGATTTCCTGGCTATTCAAGCATCATCACTAGCATCAGAGAGTGCTTTCAGCGCGACAAGATTCCAAATTGGAGATCATAGACATTCATTAACAGAGGACAATCTAGAGATTTCGTATTATTCAGAGATTGGATTAATTCAAAAAGAAAAAATCTTGGTTTTGAAAAATTAACCACTAGGGAAGAAGAAGAATAGAATGAGATACTAACCACGGGGAGCGATGATGGCATGGAGCTCATGGAACATCAATCAACATTGCCAATTCCATTAGAATGTCAGGGAGATATTATTAAAAATTTACAAAGAAGCTATATAGGAGCTTAGAAGTATTAGTGTGATAATTTATAATTGGCTATTAATAGGCCTAGTTCAAACAGAACCCTTCGTAGAAGGTGGCTGTGTGGATTAGGTGCTCTTCAAAAGAATTATATTTGTATTTGAGATTTGAAAGTTCTATTAATAAAATAAAAGGCTCTAAGTGTTGAATTATTTTTATGGATTGCCTTAAATAAATTATAACTCTTTTATAAATCAATATTTAATATAATATTTCATTACAAGTCTTTTGTTTTAAAATTTTATAATTCTTTACTTAGTTTTGTAATTTTCGTTTTAACATTTAAATTTGTTAAATAAGTCAAAAAACTAGCCGTTGCTAACTTAAAAACTTAGTCATTTTCAAAAAACTAGACATTTAAAAAAAAATATACTCAAGGCCCACGAACCCGTCCCGTCCTGTCTCGTTTCGTCCCGTCCCATCCCGTTTGTTAGGGGGACGGGATGGGATGACCGTTTCGTCCCGTTTGTCCCCTCCCGTTTCATCCCGTTCCGCCACCGTCCCGCATAAATATCGTCCCATCCCGTATCGTCTCGTCAATTTCGTCCCGGCCCGGCCCATTGGACAGCCATAATTTACCCTGGAACTTTGTATCTGTCACACTAGGATTGTTAACTAGGCAACGGCAGTGTATTCGTGCGCGTCAATGATCATTTTCAATGTGACTGGCAAGTGATGACGAGTTTAAGTTTGCCAGTAATTTACTATGATTGAAAGTAAATGATTTATATGGGCAATACTCGCACTAATTGTTATTTAAGACATAATTATTACTTTAACAGATCAAATGAGTCCCCACTTTTCTAGATTTCTCATTCTGAGTAGATAGTTATGTAGGAGGAAGTGTGAGATTTAGAAAATCGTTTGTTTTTACAAAAGCTTCTAATTTGTCTTAAAATACAAAATTTAGAATTCACAAGATGAACACATAAGAATCATTTACTCCTAGTTGCAATAGGCAGATATATAATCACTACTAGAATTCCTGCAAAAAGCGACAAAAAAATAGCTATCGAATTTGGTCAGTGGAAAAAAGCGACAAACGTTGGTCGCTAAACAAGCGAAAATAATAAACTAAATTCTGGAAACAAAATAGTGACCAAAGTTGGTCACTAACTCAGTCAAAATATTGACTGGCTTGGTCAGACTTGCTTCGTCAAACTTTTACTGAGATTAGCGAGTGAGACCCGCTTACAAATTTTTAATAATTATATTATTATTTTGAAAAAATTATAATATATATATATATGTATGTATATATATGTATATATATTATGAATTAGCGACCAAAGTTGGTCGCTATATAAAGGAAAGAAAGGTAGCGACCAATTTTGGTTGCTTAACTGGGTCTCAGTTATTCAATTTTAATAATTATATTATTAGTTTGATTATTATATAAAATATAATTAAATGTGATTTAAAGTTAGCGACCACCTTTGGTCGCTAATATAAATTTATGATTAAATAGCGACCAAAATTGGTCACTATTTTGGTCAACAATGGTCAAAATTAAAAATCACTTTTGTGTTTACTATGTAATAATATAAATGTAAATCGTTAATACTTTTGTAATATAAGGGATGATATGCACTGCGAAGTGGGCGTGTGTGTGTATATATACAATATATGTACTTACAATATACTATGCACTAAGTATAAGTGTATGAGGTATTACTGCATCGAATACAACATATGTATATACAATACATGTACTTACACTATACTATGCACTAAGTATAGGTGTATGAGGTAATACCGTATCAAATACAGCTTATATATATACAATCTATGTACTTACGCTATACTATGCACTAAGTATAGGTGTATGAGGTAATACCGTATCGAATACAGGTTATATGTATAAAATATATGTACTTACGCTATACTATGCACTAAGTATAAATGTGTGAGGTATTACCTTATCGAATATACAGCTTATATATATATATACAATATATGTACTTACGCTATACTATGCACTAAGTATAGGTGTATGAGGTAATACCGTATCGAATACAGCTTTTATATATATATATATATATATATATATATATATATATATATATATATATATATATATACTTACGCTATACTATGCTCTAAGTATAGGTGTATGAAATAATACCGTATCGAATACAGCTTATATATATACAATATATGTACTTACGCTGTACTATGCACTAAGTATAGGTGTATGAGGTAATACCGTATCGAATACAACTTATATATATACAATATATGTACTTACGCTATGCTATGCACTAAGTATAGGTGTATGAGGTAATACCATATTGAATACAGCTTATATATATACAATATATGTACTTATGCTATAGTATGCACTAAGTATAAGTGTGTGAGCTATTACCGTATCGAATACAGCTTATATATACAATATATGTACTTACGCTATACTATTCACTAATTATAGGTGTGTGAGGTAATACCGTATCGAATACAACTTATATATACAATATATGTACTTACACTATACTATACACTAAGTATAGGTGTATGAAATAATACTATATCGAATACAGCTTATATATATAAAATATATGTACTTACGCTATACTACGCACTAAGTATAGGTGTATGAGGTAATATCGTATCGAATACAGCTTATATATATACAATATATGTACTTACTATGCAATAAGTAAAGGTGTATGAGGTACTACCGTATCGAATACAGCTTATATATATACAATATATGTACTTACGCTATACTATGCACTAAGTATAGGTGTATGAGGTAATACCGTATATATATATATATATACAATATATGAGCTTACGCTATACTATGCACTAAGTATAAGTGTATGAAGTATTACCGTATCGAATACAACTTATATATATATAATATATGTACTTACGCTATACTATGCACTAAGTATAAGTGTATGCGGTATTACCTCGAATACAGCTTATATATATATATATATATATTTAAATAGCGACCAACATTGGTCGCTATTTCTAAAAATTCAAAACTGTTTTACCTACCAAAATAGCGGCCAACGTTGGTCGCTATTTTAATTACAGATCTGTCAAAACCGGGATCCCCTCCCATTCTTTCTAAAATTATCCCAAAATCCATCTTTTCTCTTTCACACTCAAATCCCACCCCGTTTCCAACTCCCACCACCAGGCCCCACCCAGGCCACCAACGACTACCGCTTAGCTGCCGTCGTCGCCTCTGCCGTCACCTCCTAAAAATTTAAGGTTAGAATTAAAAACCTAGGGTTTCAACTAGTATTTTAATTTATTATTGTTTCAACATAGAATTAGTGTTTCAGTTGATCATTTAACATTATATTTTATACAAACCTAGGGTTTAGATTGTATTTATCATTATTTAATACGGTTAAGGGTCAAAACTGCCCTCAACCTATCGACTCCGGAACAAAATTGCCCTCCGTTTATCTTTGGCGAAGAAAATGCCCCCACCGTTAACTTTGTGGCCTATTTCTATCCCTAAAATCTAATAGAATTTTGAATTTCATTTTTAATTTTTTTTAATGCCACGTGTCACGTTTTGATTGGGACATATAAAGAACGGAAAATTGGGATATATAAAGAACAGAAAAAGGGTCAAAACTGCCCTCAACGTATTGACTCCGGAACAAAATTGCCCTGCGTTAACCTTTTTTGGGTCGGGTCGGTCGGGTTGGGTCGGGTTGTGTCGGAATTTGGGTGAGAATTGATTTTGGGTCAAGTTTATTTAATGGCCAATCAAAACGTGACACGTGGAATTAAAAAAAATTAAAATTAAATACAAGCATCCCGACCGACCCGACCCAAAAAAACACCAAACCCTCTCTTCATCTTCCTCACAACACACCTTCTCTAACCCTAAACCACCAAACGACCTCTCATGGCTACCCCGTTGCTTCATCTTCCCCGTCCAGCCCGTCACCTTCACATCGCCGGAAAACTTCACAACCAAACAGCCCCCCTCCATCACGAACCAGGCGTCCAACCCGTCCCCCATAACCAAGCCATGAAAAACCAGCCCCCCATTGGATAGGAATGACCAATCCACTTTAACTAAAGATGAATATATGTGATATATCAAGCTCTTTCATTTGTTGGAAAGCGGGAAATCACATTACACTTCAACCCGACCGACCCGACCCAAAAAAGGTTAACGGAGGGCAATTTTGTTCCGGAGTCAATACGTTGAGGGCAGTTTTGACCCTTTTTCTGTTCTTTATATGTCCCAATTTTCCGTTCTTTATATGTCCCAATCAAAACGTGACACGTGGCATTAAAAAACAATTAAAAATGAAATTCAAGATTCTGTTAGATTTTAGGGGTAGAAATAGGCCACAAAGTTAACTGTGGGGACATTTTCTTCGTCAAAGGTAAACGGAGGACAATTTTGTTCTGGAGTCGATAGGTTGAGGGCAGTTTTGACCCTTAACCGTATTTAATATTTTATAGAAATCTAGGGTTTAGGGTATGAGTTGAATATTTAGGCTATGCTTCCTTGAGTATTTCTCCTTCAATATTTTAGTAAGCAATAGGTACTAATTTAATGTTAAAGACTTGATTCATAGGTAGATATATATTAGGGTATAAATTGAACTTTTAGTTTACTCTTGATTAGTTTATAGGTAGATAAAAATAATATAGACACATGATAGTATATTTGAATATTTAATATAGACACATGATATATATTAGGATATATTTGGATATGAATATTTGCATTGTCTTGAAGCTTTTAGGATATGACTTGAGCCTTTTAGGTATGAGTTGGTGCTTTAGGATATAAATTGAACTTTTTAGTTTAAGTTTAAACTCGTAGGATATGAATATAACTTTTAGCATATAAATTGAACTTTGAATCATTGTATTGTCTTGAAGCTTTTAGGATAAGACTTGAACTTTTAGTATATGACTTGAGCCTTTTAGGTATGAGTTGAACCTTTAGAATATAAATTGAACTTAAACTCGTAGGATATGAATATAACTTTTACGATATAAATTGAACCTTGAATCTTTTTATTGTCTTGAAGCTTTTAGGATATACTTGTACTTTTAGGATATGACTTGAGCCTTTTAGGTATGAGTTGGAGCTTTAGGATATAAATTGAACTTTTTAGTTTAAGTTTAAACTCGTAGGATATGAATATAACTTTTAGCATATAAATTGAACCTTGAATCATTGTATGTCTTGAAGCTTTTAGGATAAAACTTGAACTTTTAGGATATGAATTGAACCTTTAATCATTGTATTGTCTTGAAGTTTTTAGGATAAGACTTGAACTTTTAGGATATGAACTGAAGCTTGAATCTTTGTATTGTCTTGAAGCTTTTAGGATATGACTTGAGCCTTTTAGGTATGAGTTGAACCTTTAGGATATAAATTGAACTTTTTAAAAATGAGTTGAACCTTTAGGACATGCATTGAAATTTTGGTTTATGTTTTGGAATTTTAGATTGCGGGAGGTAAACGATCAAAAGAGGTTGATGACGTTATTAGACATGAAATGAAACTTCCACCAAGAATAACTAAGATAAAGTACCTGGCAGAATGTGCCTTTAATTGTTGTTCTAATTAGCGACATTTATGATGAGAAGGCAATGGCATGTGTTGCACTAAGTGATGGTGTAGGTAGAAATTTAGTATTTCCTAAGTAGATAAAAGAAGAGCTTATAGAGTAATTCTCTACTTCATTTTCCATGAGGAAAATAAGTTTAATTGAGAGTGACAAGGTTGATATAGATGGAATGTGTTTCGCCGGTCATGACGGTTCCCATAAAAAGGGGATCATAAGACTATATGATGACAAAGATTTTAGGAAGCTTTGTACTCGACTTTCTTCCAAGGTTAATAAATAAAAGCTTAATGTGATATTGGTGATAGTTCTTCGGATTCAGACGATGATTTGACGGACAGAAGTATGGAAATTTTGACAAAAAGAATTAGAGGTTGAATTTTTTTACCTCTAATTCTTTTTATCAAAATTTCTATACTTCTGTCCGTCTAATCGTCGTCTGAATCCGACAAACTATCACCAAGATCACATTAAGCTTGTATTTATTAACCTTGGAAGAAACTAGAGTACAAAACTTCCTAAAATCTTTGTCGTCATAGAGTTTTATGATCCACATTTTATGGGAACTGGCACGACGACGGAAAATATTCCATCTTTATCAACCTTGTCGCTATCAATTAAACTTTTTTTTCCTCTAGGAAAATGAAGTAGACAATTTCTCTATAACCTCTTTTACCTACTCAGAAAATGTTAAATCCTACCTTCACAATCACTTTTTTGAAACACATGTCGTTGGCTTCTCATTATCATTGCAGCTAATGAGATCAACAGTTGATCAAAGACACACCCTATCAGGTACTGTATCCAAGTTATTCTCCGTATCCAAGCTCATCCTGAGTAAGAGTACCACGAAGAGGTTGATGACATTATTAGACATGCAATGAAACTTCCACCAAGAATAACTAAGATAAAGTACCTGGCAGAATGTGCCTTTTATTGTTATTCTCATTAGCGACAATGATGATGAGAAGGCAATGACATGTGTTTCAAATAGTTATAGCGTAAGTAGGAATTTAGTATTTCCTAAATAGATAAAAGAAGAGCTTATAGAGTAATTCTGTACTTTATTTTCCATCAGGAAAAGAAGTTTGATTGAGAGTGACAAGGTTGATAAAGACGAAATGTGTTCCGTCGGCCCTGACAGTTCCCATAAAGCGGGGATCATAAGACTCTATGATGACAGAGATTATATGAAGTTTAGTTCTAAATTTTCTTTCAAGTCTGATCCAATAAGTTTAATGTGATAATTGTGATATTTCTTCGGATTCAGACATTGATTTGACCGACAAAAATATGGAAATGCTCTTTAAAAAAGTATTAAGAGCATTTCTATACTTTGGTCGGTCAATCGGTCTCTGAGTCCTTATAAATATCACAATTATCACATTAAACTTGGTGGATCAGACTTGAAAGAAAATTTAGAACAAAACTTCCTATAATCTTTGTCATCATAAAGTCTTATGATCCCCGCTTTATAGGAACTGACACGACCGACGAAAAATATTTCGTCTTCATCAACGTTGTCACTATCAATCAAACTTCTTTTCCTCTTGGAAAGTGAAGTAGAGAATTTCCCAATAACCTCTTTTATCTACTTAGGAAATGTTAAATCCTACCTACACCATCACTATTTTGAAACACATGTCGTTGGCTTCTCATTATCATTGTAGCTATAGAGATAAACAATTGATCAAAGACACACCTGTCATGTACTGTATCCAAGTTATTCTCTTTATCCAAGTTCATCCTGAGTAATACTACCGCGAAGAGGTTAATGACGTTATTAGACATGCAATAGAACTTCCACCAAGAATAACTAAGATACAGTACCTGGTGGAATGTGCCTTTAATAGTTCTTCTCATTATAGCGACAATGATAATGAGAAGGCAATGGCATGTGTTCAAATAGTGATGGTGTAGGTAGGAATTTAGTATTTCCTAGTAGATAAAAGAAGAGCTTATAGAGTAATTCTGTACTACATATTCCACCAGGAAAAGAAGTTTGATTGAGAGTGACAGGTTGATGAAGACGGAATAATTTTCGTAGGTCGTTTCAGTTCCTATAAAGCGGGGATTATAAAACTCTACTATGACAGATTATAGGAAGTTTTATACTAAATTTTCTTTCAAGTCTGATCCAACAAGTTTAATGTGATAATTGTGATATTTCTTCGGATTCAGACACTGATTTGACCGACAAAAGTATGAAAATGCTCTTAAAAAAAGTTTTAAGACTTCTTTACACTGATTTGACCGACAAAGCTGATTTGACATTTCTACACTGATTT
The DNA here is from genome assembly GCA_034376525.1 of Nicotiana benthamiana. NCBI lineage: Eukaryota > Viridiplantae > Streptophyta > Magnoliopsida > Solanales > Solanaceae > Nicotiana > Nicotiana benthamiana. Next base: position 68,893,183 of record CM067341.1, on the reverse strand, counting down.
GACCGAGAAAACATTTTTTAAGAGCATTTCTATACTTTTGTTGGTCAAATCAGTCTGTGACTCCGAATAAATATCACAATCATCACATTAAACTTGGTGGATCACACTTGAAAGAAAATTTAGAACAAAACTTCCTATAATCTTTGTCATCATAAAGTCTTATGATCCTCGCTTTATAGGAACTGATACGACCTACGGAAAATATTTCGTCTTCATCAACGTTGTCACTATCAATCAAACTTCTTTTTCCCTTGGAAAGTGAAGTAGATAATTTCTCTATAACCTCTTTTATCTACTTAGGACATGTTAAATCCTACCTACACCATCACTTTTTTGAAACACATGTCGTTGCCTTCTTATTATCATTGTAGCTAATGAGATAAACAATTCATCAAAGACACACTCCGTCATGTACCGTATCCAAGTTATCTGTGTATCAAAGTTCATTCCGAGCACGAGGATAATCACAAAAGCCACCAGACAACTTTATGATGCCAGTGAAGCAAGATGAGCTATTCAATGAAACCCTTATTGTAAAGAAGAAGAAAGAGACGGATTCAGAAAGGAGGGTCGAGCATCGACTTCATACATGTAAGTTTTTTACTTTTCATTAAATATTTTGATTTGCTTCTATATAGAATTTGAAATACTAATTTAATATAATTTTCATATAGGTTCAGTTCGCTTCACAGCTGACGTGTGGGAATTCATACGCAGTCAACCACCTAATGACCGAGCGAGACAATCCAACTTTCAGACGAGGATGCTGAAAGAACACTCCTTCAGTACTTTATATACTATTGCACATTAGAACTAATTTACTATTATGTTAGAACTAATTTACACGGTGTTAGTTCTATTGTGTTAGAACTAATTTACATACCAATTTAGTATTGTGTTAGTTCTCTTTAGTTCGAATGGGCTTGTAATAAGCGTTAACTTAATTTTATTAGCTTAATGTATTAGTTTTATTGAAGTTTATTTTTTGTTGCTTTTAATTGCTTTTTATTATTGTTGTTGTTGGCATAAAATGCCTATTTAGGAAATTGGTATGACTGGCAGGTGGTGTAGCTGCAGAAACAGGGCGTTTCTAGCAAAATAGTACACAGAAAAGCGACCAAAGTTGGTCTCCATTTGGTCGCTTTTCAAGTAAAAAAATATTTTTCTGGAGAAAAGCGACCAACATTGGTTGCTATTTTCCCAGATTTCTAAAAAGCGACCAAATTTGGTCGCTATCTCATTAATTCTTTTCTCCTAATATAGAGACCAAATTTGGTCGCTATGTTTTAAAAATTAAATTAAATTCATGTAGTTAGGGACCAAAGGTGGTCGCTAAACTAATAAAATAAATAAATAATTGAATAAAATAGCGACCAATAATGGTCTCTAGTTTCCATATTCTAAAATATAATTTTTGAATTAGAGACCAAAGTTGGTCGTTTTTTAACGATTAATAATAAATAAATAAATAACATTTTTTTATTTAGAGACCAACTTTGGTCGCAAAATTTATATTATTAAATTAATATAGCGACCAAAGTTGGTCTCTATAGTCAACATCAGGAAAAATGGGTCCATTTAGAGTAGATACCAAAGTTGGTCGCTAATTAGCAACCAACTTTGGTCCCTAAATAAAAGGGACCATCAATATAGCTACAGGCCATTTTGGTCGCTTTTTAGCCAAAAAGCGACCAAAGTTGATTGCTTTTTGCGGTCGCTTTTTTGCGAATTTCTAGCAGTGAATTTCTAATAGATGAATGCATATGGTAAAAAAAATATTTAAAAAATATATTAAGTGAAAATTTGATTCATATTCCTCTTGATAAATTTAACTCAACATTCAACCAAGTACACTATTTAATTTTTTTGAAGTATATATATCGTTATTTAATTTTATACCAATTTTTAAAAATATGTACATAAATAGATTCATGTGCCTTATAATTTTGCCTATAAATCCATCCTAGCATGGGTGCATACTGCATTGATTCTTTTAACTAAGTACTACAATTTTCAACATTGTGTTGCAAAAGTTAAAACAGAAAAAAGAAATGGTCCTCATAATTTTGGTTCTTCTCCATCACCATCAAAACTCGAAATTTTGCCATACAAAAACAAAAAGAACCTGAATTATATTCTTTTTCTTTTTTCTTTTTTAACTAAACTTAGCTGCAAAGCAAAGTGCAAGGTCTATAATCACTCGAAATTGTGAATTTTCAGCATGAGATTTTGCACAAACATTAAATTAAATATAATTATATCTAACCATTGAAATTAAACTCGAAAAGATCTACTGAATTTCTTCCAAAACCTGGGGTCCTTAGGATGTGGAGGAGCTTCGTCGTCATTAATCGTATGATCTCCTTTTTTACCAAGAATTGGTTTCAGCAACTTCTTCATCACCTTTTGGAACCCGTAACCACGGCGGCGACGGTGGCGGCACGGCCCTCGCTCCTCCTGTTTAGTATCTCCGGCCAGCAGCAGACCTGGCGGTGCTACGGTAGTACTCCTCCTATAAGAACCAGGCTCAGATAAACTCCGACCAAGAATAGCTTGGTTCAATTGAATTTCAAATGTTATCCTTTCATATTCATCTAACAATGTACTTTTTTCATCTCCAAATTTTCTCATTACTTCTGCTATTGATCCCATTTCTGCCCATCAAGTTATATAACAAGATTACCTGCTCAAGTTATTCTTTATATATAGTATAATCGCCATTGCTGATAAAGCTTTAATTTCAGATTCTATTTCTTGCTTTTTTTATGTATCAAACAACGGCTTGAGGTTGAGGGAAGCCGAGCTGAGAACTGAATTAAAGCTAGGTTATTAGAAAAGAAAGAATTACTTAGTAGAAAATTGGAAAGACAGAATATTAAATTTGACTCACTCATATATTTCAAAAGGGGCTTAATTTGTCTGTTGATTTGGTTGGAACTGTTGGAATTATTTATTACTAAGGGGTTGTTTGGTTCCAAAGAGAATTATCCTGGGATAAATAATCACGCCATTCTCGTTCTAGAATTATTATCCCATATCCAATGTGTTAATACCATCATTTTGATATAAGATTTTGCGACGATATTAATTAATACTCATATCTAAATATATGAAAAATACAACCCAAATTTTATCCCGATATATTATAATACTAATCTTAGTAATCTAACAACTCCTAACAGTTTCAAAGAGGATGAAAGAATAGAGAGAGGTATAATCAAGTTGGAGGAGTATTATGATTGACATGTTAACTTTAGTTGTCAAGTATTTTAAATTTAAATTTTTATTTTTATTTGTCACTTTTCGTATATCAAGAGAAAAATAATTTATTTTTATTCTTTGTATTAATTACTCATTTCATATCATTTTTCAAATCTATTAAAATTATACACCGATTAATATGGATATCCTGTTAAATTATGCAATTTATTTATTAGTATTTTTTAAGGGGTGTGCAAAGTCAATAATGAACAACGTAAAAGTAAATGGAAGGAGTATATTTTTGTTATCCGTCTATTGATTATCACTCATTAATACGATGAACTAGACCATTCACTTTTACTACGTGTTAGATCACAATTATATGCTCCCATAATATTAAGTATCTACTACTAATTAGTAATGTTAATCAAACCAATAATTGGCATTCATATCTTATGCATACTATATATATCCTCACATTAATTTTCTACGTTATATTAATTTGCATTCGTTTTTAATCATTTTATTGTGATAGCTGATAAGGAAGACTTCTAAATTCTGTCTCATTATTCTTTCCTTTTTATATGTTAAAAAATGTATATCAAGTGTGATATTAATCAACTCCCAACGTGAGTGAGCCGTATATATACGAAGCCACAGCATGCAGCCAAATTCTGTTCAACATTATATGCTTTCTTGCTTGGTTAAGTTCATGTTTTCTACCTTTCTTAGGACTTGGGGGGAATCTTGTGTATTACTAAAGCAGCTTTGCATTTTTTTGTACTATGTTTAATATAGTTAAGGATGTACATAGGTTGGGTTGGTTCAGATTTTACAATCATCAAACTAAACTATTAGTATCGGATTATTAAATATAAAAATCAAACCAAACCAATAAAATACAAGTCTTTCATTCTCGGTTTTTGTTGGATTTTCGGTTATTCGGATTTTTTCGAATTTTTTTTATGGTAAAATCTTCATAGAACAAAACATATAAATTGTGCTCAAAATATTCTTTAGTCCTAGTAAGATGTAATTATATAAAGTATTTTTTAAGAAAATAATACTACAAATTATGAGATATATCATGGCATTATCCTAAAAATTCAACAATATGACAATAAAATTATGTAATATAAATATTGCTAATTAAAAAGCCATAATAAAATAAATATAATCTAATAGTACTAAGTCATGCTAAAATAAGTAGACTAATATGGGAATATTAAATACATGACTAAACGCTAAAGAAAAAATAAAAATAGATTATGCATTTTAATCTAAATTATTGCAAAACAAAAAATAAATATTCAATGCATTCATGTTCGTCGTATTGAATTAAATGTCTTTTGTTAGTATTAATATTGATTTGATTTTGGTTTGGGCTTTTGTTAGCACTATTTAGTTTACTAATATTAATGGCTATAAAACGTATTGGAAAATTCAAAAGTTCTAAGTCCAACCTTAAAATAATACTAAAAAATTAAAATTATAAAATTTTTTAAGAAATATTTATAATTTACATCACCATACTTAGTAAATGTTACCCCATACTTGAAGTTTTGTTTTAAAAAAAAAATTGTTCTGCTTACGAAGATCTTGCGTACACATAGAGTTGAAAGACGACTCACGTTTTAATTAAGGGGTGCAATATACACTATCCACCCTGACATTACTCATATTTTGAACAGGGGCATATTTAGGTGGACAATGGCGGACACAAGACTTTATTCAAGTAAGGTTAATAAGATACTATGATATTATTTCAATAATGTTCAATAATAAATATTACCGTGTACAAGAAAGTGAATGTTGTATGTTGCTCTTTTTCTTTTAATAACTGTTGTATCAGTTTTTTTTTCCGTCTGAAAACACTGTTAGACAAAACTTATCATTTTTATTAATGTTCCATTAAATTTTATAAATAACTCTAACAATTTTTAACAAGTTATAAGCATAAAATTTTCCTTTAAAGTTTTCAATTTAAAATTTTATGTTTTACTATTAATTAACTGCTATTAAAATCAATTTAGCTATTTTAACCAGCATAAACAAGATCAAAGTAAAATAGACAAGGAATATACAAAAACAATAAATATAAAAATATAAAACTGACCTCACCTTCACGTAAGCCAAAGAAGGGAAGATATAAGGTATAACATTTACAAAACGAAAAAGCAATTAGTACACACAATTGTTAAAAGAGAAGTCTATGTTCCATGTTAATTGTTCTAATGTACTAAAGTGAATTCAAACATACATATAAAAAGATAACTGACGACTTTTTTAGCACACTAGTGCTTGAACTCACGTCCTTAAGTTTCTTAAACCGGCTTGACCACCGAGCAATATATATATATATTAGGCCAGTTTATATTAATAATATATTATCACATAAATTTTACACATATAAACGACAATTTTTGATGATGCGGATTAATTGAACTTACTTATTGTAATGTGGGTTTGCCCGTATATGGATCCACGTAAGCATATGCTCCTATTTCTAAACCATAAAAAATAATATTATATTTCTCAATATTACTTTAAAATATATGTATGCACTCAACCACAAAATCTCCTATGATGTAATGATTAATAAGTGCACCCCAAAAAGTAAAATTCGCGATTCAAATCCTAGATCTCCTAGTGCTCTCTCTCGAAGCTTAGGGAGCTCAATAGCAATACTAGACTCAATCTTGATTCAAGTGAAACCAACCTCAGTGGGAAAGGAAAAGTGTAATGCCCCGGCCGATCTTATATATTTGAGCCTTGCTTTTCCTATTTGATGCTTTTTGTATGCTTATTTGTTATTTTGTGACTTGTGGGGATAGTTGATTTAGTTTCGAAAAAATTTTGGAGTGAATTGGAACATTTAATTATGTATTGGAAGCTTAATTTGTAAGAGTTGACCAAGGATTGATTTTTGGATAAATAACCTCATATTGGTGTGCTCCCAATAAGTTCATATGGTAATTTTGGACTTTGGAGTATGTTCGGATTTGGATTTAGAGGCTCCTAAGATGTTTTGACTCTAGTTACTGAAAGTTAGAAATTTTGAGGTTTGAAGAGTTTATGGGATTGACTGCGAGTTGATTTGATGATATAAGACTCGAATTGTTGTTTCGGGATATAAAATAGATTCATTTAGTGGTTCGAAACTTGTGTGTGAAGTTTGGTTGGAATGCAGAATGTTTAGGCTTGATTTGAACTAGTTCGGCGAAGTTGGAAAGTTTGGAACTTAAGAGATTAGTTTTGATCATCGATTCTTGGGTTTTGATGTTATTCATAGTGTTTTAATATTTGGGTAAGTTTGATAATGTGTTTGGACATGTTGGTATACTTGGATGGGGTCTTGTGGAGCTCGGGGTGTTTCGGGTCAATTTCGGATCTTTGGAGTGCATAGTGGCATTACTGGTTTTTGGCAGGATAGGTGCACCTGCAGAAGAGTGGTGCATAGGTGCAATGTTGCACCTACGAGTATTTAGTTTTCACCTGCTTAGGAAGGCCTGGGACAGGAAGTGTACAGATGCGCAAAAGGGTCGCTCTTACGGCGAGTGTGCGTACAAGGATTTATTGCACCTACAGAGCCACATATACAAGGTGTGTGTGATGGTGCGTGTGGCTGGTATCTTAAGTGAAGCTCGAAAATGCAAGGCTTTTGTCGCATAAGCGATGCCGCATAAGTGACAAAGAGGGTTTGAGAGGCAAGGGACTTTTGAAGTATTGATTCTCGTACTTTAAGGTAAATATCTTGCCTAGGCTTGGCTTTAGGGTACTTCTCCGTATACTTTGAAAGCTTAAGTTGAAAGTACTGACCATGTTTAAATTTTGTGTATTTGAACTCAGATAGGAGTTTTGATAGTTTATTTAGGACCAAATAGTGATTTTGGACTTAGACGTATGTCCCGATTTAAATTCGGAGGTTCCTAGGCTGATTTGACTCTCGTTGGAAAAATATTAGAAGTTCGAAGGTTAGAAGTTCATAGGTTTGATCCATAGTTTAGTTTGTGGTTACCGATGCCATTTTGGATTATGAGCCTTGGAATAGATTCTTATGGTGATTTATGACTTATGCGTGAGATTTGGGGTCATTCTGAGTTGTTTAGGGATGTTCGGCGTAAGTTTTAAATTCGAAAATTTAGACTTGTTAATTAAGCTTGAATTGAGGTGTGACTCATAGTTTTGATCTTATTTTGTGTGATTTGAGGCTTCGAGTAGGTCTGTATTATGTGTTGGAACTTATTATATGTTCGAACGGGGATCCCTAGGGACTGCAGTGGGTTTTAGACCGCCCAGATGAAGTTTGGTCATTGTTGAGGTTCACAGGTCTGGTGCTATCGCACCTACAGTGGTAAGGTGCATCACACCTGCAATAGGAGGATGCGCAGATGTGGAGAGAAGCTGGGCAGGAGGTTTCCGCATATGCAAAGTTTTTATCGCAGAAACGACAACACATGTGCACGTGAGGGTTCGCAAAAGCGATACCAAAGAAGTGGTATATTGTCCGCAGAAGCGAGGTATTTTCTGTAGATGTGCTGGGACCACAAAAGCACAAATCAGTGGACATATTCAATAATATACTCTATTTCAAAGATTTGGGTTATTTTAACATATTTTAAAATTGGGAGCTCGAAATTGGGCGATTTTCGAGGGATTTTTCACGATTTGGATTCGGGTAAGTATTTTTTGCTCCGATTTATTTATAATTCATGATTCTAGTCTTGATTTTAGCATTTTATTGGTAAATATATGTAAAGAAATTAGGGATTCTGGGAAAAAAATTTTAAATGAAATTTGAGGATTTGAACCCCGATTCAGAGTCAGAATTGGATGAAAATTATTTGGTTGAACTCGTATTTGAATGAGTGCTTAGAATTTGTGAGTTTTGTTGGGTTCCTAGAGGTGGGACCAAGTTGAATTTTTGTGTTGACTTTTAATTTTGTTCAAGATCAAAACATTATTATTTTGGATTGTTTCCTATGACTTTTATTGATATGCCTTAATTCGATAATGAACTTTGTATGAAATATGTTGAGATCACTTTGTGAATATTTGATCACTATATTGACTTAGCCATAGGTGTTGCTTATTTGTTTAACATCCCTCCGCTTTTATGTTATTGTTACGTCCTTGTGCACTTTATTGATGAGATGTGAGCTTATATCATGATGAAACTTTGGTACTATTATTTTTATGATATTATGGCACTTCTGAACATGTTGAGCTGATTTATGGGGGGGGGGGGTGTCAGCACGAGGTCTTGATGTGCGATTATGTCTATCGTTGTGCGCGTGAGGCGAAATAAGGATGACATTATCTTGGGTTGCCCACGTGGTAAAATAAGGGTGGCGATATGTGTATGTTGCTAAATAAGGGAGGCATTTCATTGTTATGTGCACATGCGGCGAAATAATGGTGGCACGGTTGATGATGATATTTCAGGGTATCTTTCTTGATATTATTTTTGTATTGAGACGGGGTTGGTATTTGATCTTATAATTATTTCTTATAGTTTCCATCTTGCACTTTTATGAATTATTAGTTATATTTGATATTCTATCACATGTCCTACTCCTATTTGATGCTTTATTGACAAAGATGTATTTTTACTACATTGAGTTGTTATCACACGTTCTGAAGAGATTGTTGTTATTGTTTTCAAACATACATTCTGTTGTCGGTTCTTTTGATATATTGCACAGGTTATTTGACTAGTGAGTATTACCTGACTTGCACCTCGTTACTACTCCATCAAGGTCAGTCTTGATGCTTACTGTGTACCGATTGTAGTGTAGTCATAATATGCATATGCATATTTTCTTGTTGATCCAAGTACTTTAGACCGGGTTGATCGATAGGGAGTCATTGTTCTTATTAGTAACTTCAAGGTATCCGTGCATGTTCCTTTCGCAGGCCTTGGAGTCAACCTCCATACTTATTTCTATTATTCTTTTTGTATTTCAAACGGTACTGTATTTTGAGTTATTCTCATGTATTCAATTAGGGATTGTGACTCTTTACTGGGTCAGGGTGCAAACGGGCTGGGCCTGAACCGGGACCGCGGTCCTGGCGGGCCTGGTGGGCTTTGTGGGCCAGTGTTGGCGGTCCCTGTCCTACCGGTCCATTAAGCCCGTGACGGGCCGGTCCAATAGCTTCAAACCGCCAGGCCCGGGACCGCCAGGCAGGCTTGGGCCGGTCCTGGTGGGCCCAGGCGGGCCCAACGATAATTTTTAAAAATTTTTTTTTTTAAAAAAATCAGTAATGGCTCTTTTCAAAAATAGCCGTTTGGAACTTTGTAAAATAGTCATTTGGCCCCCAAACTTTATATAATTACACTTTTTTCCATTTCTCAACTATAAATACCCCCTCATTCTTTCATTTTATTCACCAATTCAACAATATCTCTCAATCTCTCTTTCAATCTTTCTACTACAATTGCTTAATATATTGTTGAAAATTCGTGAAAAATTGTGAAGTTGTTGAATTGAAGTTTTCAAGTGTTAACGATTTTCAATTTTCAAGAAGTTGTTCGGCAATCCGGTAAACTCGTTTCAACTCTTATGTTTTAATAATATATTTTTGTGTTGTTTAGTTTGCATAATTCTAATTAGTATGGCATTTTCTTTGAAAAAAATGTTCGGTAAAGGAAAAGGTAAAACCGGTGAAAGTAGTGACCATAATACTACCCTTCCCCTGGCTCCCCGACCTACAAAAGATAAGCAAGTTGAAAGTAGTCGCCAACCTAGACGTCCTACTCCGCCTCCCGTAATGCTTGATAGTGATCACCCTTGTTTTCAATTTACCGATAGTGAATTTCTACATGATGTTGCAGTAGGTGATAGATTAGATGATGAAATTATGAATGCTCTTTATCCTAATGAACCTATCTTAGAGGAAAATAAGGATGATAATGATGACGATGAAACCCAAGCACCAGATTTAGATGATACACCTACTAGTCCTGTTCATAACTCAAGTAATGCACCGGCACACCCACCTGTAGAAACTCCAACTTTTAGTAGACAACCTGCTAAACGTGCAGAAACATCATTAGTTTGGCATTTTTTTACTCAAGTAAGAGAACAAAATAAGGCTAAGTCTAAAACTTGTGGGAAATTACTTGTTCATAAATTTACTGGAGACCGTAGCGGCACAGGTAGTTTGGTTAGGCACATAAAAATACACCCTACAGATAGGGCTAGATTTTTTCAAATGCAAGCGTAGCAAGAGGGGACAAGTGTAGATTCTGCGGTTAAGCCTAGTACAGGTTCAAATCTAGTTCAACCAGGAATTAACACTGTCACCAGGGTTATTTTATATTACGATCCAAATAGAGATCGTGAAGAATTAGCAAAGATGATTACTGTTATGTGCTTACCTTATACTTTTGCTTCTAATCATAATTGGGTTCATTATATTAGAATAGTTTTTTATCCTACTTATAAAGGTTGGCCTCGCGCAACAGTTAAGGCCGATATTTCTAAATTAAAACATGAATATGAACAATATTTGCGCTATTTATTTACTCATATACCTAATCGAATTTCGATTACAACTGATATTGGTAGAAGTAATAATGACAGTGATTATCTAACTATTACAAGTCATTGGATAGATGAGGACTGGACAATGCAAAAACGTATAATTGCATATAGAATAATTACTTCACGTTACACGGGTAGGTTTATAGCTAACACTGTTTTAGATATTTTTAGATATTTTTGCTTTAGCGATAAAATAATGGCAATTTATAGAGATTGGGTCTTGGACGGAGTTCCAGGGTTCTCAAGGTGATAATTATGATGAAATTTTACATCTAAATGAGCTTCAAGTTTACTAGTCTCAGGGACTTGAAAAGGAGAATCCAGACGGCTCTTTCGATCTTTTGGAATGGTAAAAGTCAAGGGAAAAATATTTTCCGGTTCTTGCAAGGATGGATCGGGATGTGTTATCAATTCAAGCTTCAACTATTGCATCGGAGAGCGATTTCATTCAAGCAAGACTACAAATCGGTGATCATAGAGCGGCGATGAGGGAGAGCTTGGAAAAATCAGTGCTTTTTAGAGATTGGATCCGCGAGGAAAGAAGAAACTTTGGAAATGCAGAATCACAACCGGCGATAGATGAAGCATATGAAGAAATGATAGCGAAACTTTCGGAGGATTCGGCTTCGCGCGGAAGTGGTGATGAACAAGCTTCGTTTCAACCACCCCCAACACAACCTCCTCCTAACCTTGAAGGATTTATGAGATTTGTTAGAGATACAATGTAGAATTGTCGATTATGATGTAACTTGTACATTGGCACATCTTCTTTTAGCTTTTTTTCCTTTTAATGGTGGTATTAGTACCTTGTTGTGCTCATTCCATTAGGGTAAGGAAGACTAAGAAAGATATGCCATTTTGGTCAATAAAAATTATAAGACATATCCTTGAATATCTTTTTTCTCAATATTTCTTTGTATTAACTTCGATATCAATCCTTGAATATATATATAACATACAATATACAACATACAATATATACTACAATAAAATATATACGAGAATATATTAATTAGTACAACACAATATATACATTATATACAATATATACTAATTACTACAATACAATATATACATAATATATATCAATATATACATAATATACAATATATACTAATTTCTACAACACACTATATACATAATATACAATATATTTAATTACTGCAACACAATATACAATTAAATATATATTATATATACTATACTAATAACTTAGTACACCATATAAAATATATTCTACACTATACTAATAACTACAATACAAGATATTACCTTAAAAAAAACAAGTCAGGCCCGCTAGGCCCAGGACCACTGTGGGCTTAGGCCCGTCACGGGCCGATCTCAACCACCAGGACTGCCAGGCCCGGCACACGAAGCCCGGCCCGTCAGGCGCGTTTAGGCTCGGGCCCGGGCCAGAATACACACTTAGTTATGGGGATATGTATATGATTATCGTTGTTTTAGCTTGTATCACCTTTATTTCTGCATTTATGTTAAACAATGCTTTATTCTATCATTTTTTACTGATTTAAATTTTGATAAGTGATCGACATATCTAGGTTTAGAGACTAGGTGTCATCACGGCCCCTATGACGGGATTCGGGTCATGACAAATTAGTATTAGAGCTGTAGGTTCATAGGTTCTAGGAGTCATGAGCAAGTTTAGTAGTCTTGCGGATGATTACCAATATGTATGCACTTATCTTCTATGGTTACAAAACTATTAGGAAGATTCTACTTCTTTTATTCCTTATCGTGTAGATTTATTGATTTAGGAGTTTGAGCCTTTGTCTTTAATTCTATTACAGAAGGTGAGGACACACTCTACCGGATCGGGTGATCAGATAATTGTTCCCCTTGCTAGAGCCGCGAAAGGATAGGATGGAGGTAGAGGGGGAGGATGGTCATGTGCTACAACTATAGCACCTGCCAGAGTAGCAACTGTGGAGCCTCTAGCAGCTCCAATTGATGATCAAGCAGGCACCTATGTCGACGCCCCCTTTTTTCTAAAGTGGACGGGAGTCCGGAATCGGGTATACGACATTATGGGAGGAAAACTCTTATTCTCTTGCGAGAATTGAGTTTTGGAATTTGGAGAGTCGCCACCTAATGATTATAGTGCATTAGGATACTTTTAAAAGAAAAGAATTTGAGAAGAAAGAACCAGAGTTTGGGTAAGGGTTTTGAGATTATCTCTAGGGAAAGGTGTTAGGCACCCCTCAAGATCCACTAATGTAGTTTCCGGCCATACTACAATTATGACTTTAGAAGGTAGAAGAAACAAATAAAGGTTTTACATAATAATTGCAAACAAATTCAAAGTTTTAAAAGAGAAGAAGAAAAAATGAGATATTTTAGAAAGTTAGTAAAAAGAAACAACATTAAAAGAAACATTATAAGTAAAGGGAATGGGGTCCTAGGTTTATACATAATATGGATCACATCAATGCAATATCCAGCAATCACTCCTCAGAAAAGGTGTCCCACGTGATATTAGCGCATTGGTCATCATATCCATATTCTACCCTTCTCACCCCATTAAGGTATTAAAGCGAGTTTAGTCTCGTTTACTTATCGCATGCTAGTACCCGCCCCAATCCTATCAGTCACGGGGTATTAGGACTTCTAATCCTATAAGGGGAGAAAGGGATGGGGGCCTTTATGGAGTTTAAAGGATAAAATTCTAGTTCGACATTCAAAACATGTATCAAATAAAGGGAAGAACAAGCAAGTAAATAAGGCTAAAATAAAAGCTTGAAATCAAATAATCATATAGTTTAGCATGTCTTTGCAAATACTGATTTTGTCTTAGATTAAAATTAGGCAGTGAGCGGACTGGTTCAACACATATGTTTAGAAAGAAAGTCTACATTAGGCAGCTCAGATACAGTAGTAAGATATTAAGACATTGGATTAGTGCGAATTAGTTTAAGAAGTACTGATTTTAGAAGGTAACTATGCAGAAGAGTTTGGAAAGAGAAGGTATGCTGTAGATTTAGGAAAACATTTAGAAATGTGTAAAAGAAAAAGCGAACTGCCCAGTTATAATTAAACACAGAAAGAGTGGTTTTGAAAATTCCATAAGAGGCAGATTTATTTAAAGGAAATGAGTGTGTTACAGAACTGATTTAAAACGACAATTTCAAAAGACAGAAATTGAACTGGAAACACGTTTAGGCAAAGTATTAGAAAAAGCAATTCTAGAAGAGATGTGCTAGTTAAAGAAATAGATTTTAGAAAAAAGTATACACTGATTTGAGAGTGTTTTATCAAAAAGTTAAGTTTTGAAAACGTATACTGATTTAGGCGTATATAAACCAGTTACTCCATTGTTACTACTTTTAAACAGGTGAAGTGAATTTGATTCAAAATCCTATAGGTATGGTATCTACAAGTTATTGATTAAAGAACTTGTTAATAAACTTATGGACGGATGCTTGTTTAATTAATCCTAATGTTTGCTTAATGTCATGAATATGCACATCTTATAGGCATGATATCTATATATAAATTTACAGGAAATTAACTCCTATAGGCAGGATTTCTATATGAGTAAGAAAGCGAGTGTTAAGTCTTATATGCATGATTTCTACGTGATTGAATCAACATTAAATGACTCTATAGGTAGGATTTCTACATGATTAACAGTAAAGTCCTAAAGTCATGATTTCTACCCTTTTGATGCAAGAAAGTAAAGACCCCCACCCTTTCACTATATTCCCCGAGTTTATACAAGTTATTACAAACCAGAAAAATATAGAAAAATATGTCAGAAGCTAACAGCTAGATCCAAGAAGCCTAATTCAACCTTAATGTCTAATAATATACGATTGAACCACTTCCGTGATCCAGATTTTCAAAGCCTTCTCTTTATCCAAGGTATTTCAAAGTTCCAAGGGATCTTAGGGATTCCCGGAATTGCTTACACCCAAGATACAATTAGAATAGAATAGTGCAGTGTCGAAGAGCCAGCTCTTAGGCATACAAGTTCAGAGGGAGCTCAGGGGTCCAAAAGCATGGCTTACAAGAGAGGGCAGAACTTTATAGCTAACAATAAGTGCAAGTGAAAGGGGAACTGGGGAGCCATGACAAGTGGTGGTCATGCCTAGCCACAAAATAGGCTGACATACCCTTGACTACTTGTTTGGTCAAACACATCAGAAGCATACCCTTGAAGGTCAGACCATGGTCTAGATAGTAATTAGGACATTGCCAGACCCAAATCTAAAGCTCAAACACACATAAAGGGAAAAGGGAATGGGGTCTGATTGAGTTTTAGATCCAAAGAATCCAGTCCAGAAACATAGACAACAATATTTGAGTATGTCATTCTTTGAACTATAACTCACATATAAAGGGGGGGGGGGGTAGGGATGAAGGAAATTCATATAAGGACAAGAGTGATAAAGTTGCAGAAAAATAGTAAGGAAGAAGTATATCAGGACTAAAATGTAGTGTAGGAGTAATATTTAAAATAGGATAGACATACCATTTGCAAAGTAAACAGAAAGAGAAGAAAAACCACAAATAAGCAAGGGAAAAATCAACTCAAGACTTCTGCAGAAAACTCGGATTACCTTTAGAGAACTTAGAGATACTTTGAGGAAGAGGCAGAGAAGTAGAACTAGGACTAGTCTGTGTGTTTGTGAGAAAGTGAACTTACTGTTGGCTTGTTCAGAAAAGGGGAGGGCTAAGACCAAATATAGTTTTTGAAAAGCAATAAGGTTGGCAAATAGTGCACAAATATAGAAAATCAATCCATTAGTGTCAATTAAGATAACTAGACTCCTTTAATTAAGGGGTCTAGGACAAATGACTAATCAATGTGGAACAGGGAAGTAAAAAAACAGTTTCTAAGGCTAGATTAAGGTAAGGAAATCACATAGTGTACAAATAAGGTCAAGTACAGAATTGGTATTTAAGGAAAGAGGGCACAACAGTGTGAAAATAAGATATAAGTTTGAAAATTAGTCAAAGAATCTCAGATCCAGTTGCAAATCACACTGAGGTAATTAAGGAAATAAATAATTCAAATGTTGGTACAAAGTCACAGAAGATATACAAGACCAATTATTTAAAGAAAACATCACAAGTCTGGAATTTTTTTATACAAAAGCTCAAAATAAACAGCAGTAGGCAAAGAGATTCAATCGAAAGTAATTAGTGCTGAATCACTAGCATGATTAAAGGGATCTCAAAATAAATCTTTGAAAGGAAAGTTTTATATATAAAGCATAAAATTCAAACCAAAGAAGAGTCTCATAATTAAAAATCTCAGAGACAAAGGCATATAAGACTTCGAGTTCGATTACAGGCTCATCGTGAGCCTGTAAACCTAGGGTTTCAGAGTGAAACCCTAGTGCCATCTACCCCAAAGGAAACCTCTCACATTTTAGGGTTTCGCAGGGAATCAGAGATGAGAAAAATCTTTCAAAGACAGGGAGATGGGACGATATGCTCAAACAGAATCGAGAGGAACTACGAGTTTTATGGCAAGAAAATGATCAACGAAACTTAGATACAAAATTAAGCATGACTTTAACACATATAGCAAAAGAGTAAGTCAATAACCTAGGCTAGCATGTGAACAAAGAATTAAAAGGAACTCTGGAGAAATTAGGTAAGAAGCAAGAGAAAAAACATGAGCATAATAAGAAATAAAACAAACAAGCATAAACACATATAAGAGCGAGTAAAAGGAAGAATAAAATGAAAAGGAACCTCGAATAAGCTAGGGTATCCAAGAACACTAAAAGAAGAGAAGGCTTGGATGTCACGAGAACGGACCTGAGTTGAAAAGGTCGGATCCAGGCTCAGGAGGCTAAGGCGCGCCAGAGCAAGGCTGAAAACGGCGAAAAATCTCAAATCGACCAAAGTCTGGGTGAAGATCCTTGAATACTAGTCTCGAATCTTCAACGAGCAGGCATGTGGGAGCAGTAGATGGTGAGTAGAGGTTTTCCATGGCTAGTTAATCTATGGATTCCAATGGTTTTGAGGTCGAAAAGGGTTGGCGGTGATTTGGGTTTGTGAGGGTGTTTAAGAGCGTTTGAGAGAGAAGAGGGGAACCAAATGTGGCAGGTTTGAGAGAATGGGGATAGGGTTAGGGGTCGTGTGAGGTTAAAAAAGGAAGGAATAGATCTGGGATGTTGATCAAAATGATCAACGGCTCAGATTTGAAAGGAACCGGGTGAGTTCGATTAAGTGGGTATGGGTCCGGTTAAATTAAGAAATTAGGTAGGGTAATTGGGGTTCGATTTGGGGCTGAGGTTGGGGTTAAATTAGGGTGCCATTTTGGCTAGAATTGAAATAGAAATGGGCTTGTATTTAAATAGCCAATTTTTCCTATTTTTTATATAAAAAATAGTAATAAATTTTTTTAAAGCAAATTAAGGGTATTGAGTAGATAACTAATACATATTAATTTAAAAATACTAGAAGTAATTTTTATAATCGTAAAATGTTATTAATCACAAAGTAGGCTACAATTGCAATTATATGCAATTTAAATTTAAAAATGCCAAATAAATTTATAAAAATATGCAAAAATCAGCGTAATTATATTTTGGTGTAAATACGAGGATACAAATAAGTTACTCACCAAAAATAATAATTTTTGAAATAATTATTGGATTTTATGGTATAAAATAGGCAATGAACAGGTTCAAAAAAGTCTTTAAAAATATCAAAACTCATGGGTGTGCTTATATATGCACATACATGCTATTTTGGAAGTGTTTTGGGTACAAAAATACATAGGGTAAAATTGGGTATCAACAACTGCCTCTCTTTACCCGGGGAGGATGAAGAGTTATCGGGTAAAGACAAGATGACCAATTTTGACCGGAAGCGGTGATTGAATTGAATTTTGATCGAGCTCTAAGCTGCCACATATCCCTGATTTTATAGGAATCTGGCCATATGTCGATCATGAACCATTGATGGAATGTGTCGATGGAGACTCGAAAAGAACGGACGCGATGCCTAGATTTGGAAAGTGGTTTGAAATCTAATAGGTTGTGTGAACCGGAGCGGGATCGCTTCTGCCGAGACGATCGTTGGCTAGCTGGTGTACCTGCAAGTAAGCAATGTGGCGTGTATTGTGCATAATTTAAACATGATGCAAATTTCCATTCGACCATGAGTGTTGTCTTTGAATGATTAGGATGACGTCCTCAGACTATAATGTCTTGGGCCATGAAAAGCATAAATAAAGATTCGCAGGCCATGAAATGGTATTCTCGGGCTATGCAGATGGTGCCTTTAAACTATGACACCTTTGAATAAGTTGGTGATCTTTCAGCCCATGAAAAGGTGGAAATCTTTCAGCCAAAGTGAGAATTAAATGCAGGTGGCAATATTGCAGCCGCACGGAAAGATAGAGTTGCGATATTTCAGCTATGCAAGATAGAGATAGAGCTTAGTTTTGAAAGGCAAATAAGTAGCCTTATGCAGGATGGAGACAGAGCTTAGTCTCGAAAGGCAGATAAGTAGCCTTATGCAGGATGGAGGCAGTGCTTAGTCTCGAAAGGTAGATAAGTAGCCTTATGCAGGATGGAGACAGAGCTTAGTCTTAGAAGGCACATAAGTAGCCTTATGCAGATAGAGACTGAGCTTAGTCTCGGAAGGCAGATAAGTAGCCTTGTGTAAAATGCATATGGAGATAGAGCTTAAGCTCGGAAGGCAGATAAGTAGCCTTATGCAGGAAGGAGGTTGAGCTTAACCTCGGAAGGCAGATAAGTAGCCTTATGCAGGATGGAGGTAGAGCTTAACCTAGGAAGGCAGATAAGTAGACTTATGCAAAATGGAGACAGTGCTTAGTCTCGGAAGGCAAATATGTAGCCTTATGCAAAATGCAGATGGAGATAAAGCTTAGTCTCAAAAGGTAGATAAGTAGCCTTATGCAGGATAGAGAATGAGCTTAGTCTCAGAAGGCATATAAGTAGCCCTATGCAGAATGGAAGTAGATCTTAACCTCAGAAGGCAGATAAGTAGCCTTATGCAGGATGAAGTTTAGAGTTTAACCTCGAAAGGTAGATAAGTAGCCTTATGCAAAAATGCAGGAATGTAAAGGGCGGATAGTGGTAAGCTTTTCTTAGCTGATTACTATGTCGTGACTGTTTGGGAGGTTGCGTACAGATTGTGATTGTGAATAAGAAATTATTCTGTAAGTTTCACTCCTAAAAAGTACGATTGTATAAATTTATCAAATGATTTGCGACTTGGGTGCCTGCATCCAAAGAAAAATCGTGAATTTCGTAGCGAGGAAAAGGTTAGTTCATCTTCCCGTGGCTCCTGACGTCGTGCCTTACTGGGGTAGGTTGCTTAAAAATAGCGATTCAAATGGTAGTTATGCATGATTTAGTAAATATAACGTAAGTATATTTTTTAAAAAGATTTTCTTTTGAATGAACCAATGACTACAGCGTGGTACAAGACATTGCAACCTCGCTTGCTCTGAAATTTTGAGGGTCCTCCTCAAAATTCTGCCCTAGTTTACTAGGCTGGCGCTTCTGACGACTGTGCTGAATGACTGAAAATGATCAACCTCAAAATTTTGAGGGTCCTCCTCAAAATTTTGCCCTAGTTTACTGGGTTGGCGCTTCTGGCGATGAAAAGCCTAAAAACTAACTTTGGAATTTTGAGGGTCCTCCTCAAAATTTTGCCCCAGTCCGACAGCGGTGAAAATGGAATTTTATTAAATTGTGACTGAACCATAGGGCTGCCTACGTATCCCCTCGTAAACGAGAATCAGGTCAGGCGTAGTTCAAATTACATCATGAAGAGGAAGCATATGATTACACATAGTATCGTTTCACTGCATCTGAATTGATTGGCTTCGGTATCCTAATAAGGCGAATGATAACTTCTTATGCCATTGCTTATGCCTTTCGATCATCTTCCTTAATATTTTCTTGATATTGTTTTTGGATGCTTCTAAACCTCCATTCTTGTAGGCCGTAGAGTTCTTGTTTTTGATCTTGAATGTCTCACGCATTGTGTCATCAAGTCACTGATGAGATTGGAACCATTATCAATGATGATTGATTCCAGATTTCCAAACCAACAAACAATGCGATCGTGGACAAAATCTGCCATGATTTTCTTGGTCACTGCTTTGTATGATGCTGCTTAGACCCATTTGGTTAAGTAATCAATTTCCACCAAGATGAACCTGTGTCCGTTTGATGTGGCAGGCTCGACCGATACGATAACATCCATTCCCCAAGTGGTGAATGGCCATGGTAAGCTTGTTGCAGTAAGCTAATTTGGAGGCACCTTTATCATATCTGCATGTATCTGGCAGCGATGTCATTTTCGGACATACTGGATGTAGTCTGTTTCCATAGTCATCCAAAAGTATCATGCTCGGAGTATCTTCTTTGCTAAAATGAAACCATTCAAGTGTGGGCCTCAGGTCCATGCATGCACTTAGTCCAATAGTCTGGATGCTTCTTTGCCTCAACACACCTTAGAAATCCCAAATCGGGAGTCCTCCTATACAGGATTCCTCCACTGTGAAAGAAGTTGTTAGCTAACCTCATTTGCAAGCTCTGGGTATTCTCCTGTTGTCAAGTACTCTTTGATGTCATGGAACCATGGTTTTCCATCAACTTCTTCCTCAACGTGAGCACAATAAGCCGGTTGGTTATAAATCTTGACTTGAATAGGATCAATGAAATTTGTATCTGGATGTTGAATCATGGATAACAAAGTAGCTAATGGATCAGCGAACTCATTCTGCATTCTGAGGACATGCTGAAATTCGGTCTTTGTGAATCTTTTCCGCAATTCCTGTATGTGATGCAAACAAGGAGTATCTTAGAATTCTTGGTTGCCCACTCTTCTCGAACCTGATGTATGAGTAGGTCCGAGTCTTCGATTACTAGTAACTCCTGAATGTTCATACCGATGGCCAGTTTAAGCCCCAAGATGCAGGCTTTGTACTCAACCATGTTGTTAGTGCATGGGAATCTTTGCTTGGTAGATACCGGATAATGCTGAACGGTTTTTGATACTAGGACCACTCCTATGCAGACTCTTTTGAAATTAGCGGCTCCATAAAAAAACATCCTCCAACCATCATAGGATTCTGCAATGTCCTCTCCTATGATAGATACCTCTTTGTCGGGAAAATACATCTTTAGCGGCTCGTATTCTCCTCCCACGGGATTCTCGGTGAGGTGATCTTCCAATGCTTGTCCTTTGACTGCCTTCTGAGTGATGTAAGCAATGTCGAATTCACTTAGCAGGATTAGCCATTTGGAAAGCTTGCCAGTAGGCATGGGCTTCTAGAAGATATACTTTAACAGATCCATTCTGGATATGAGATAAGTGGTGTAGGCACAGAAATAATGCCTCAATTTCTGAGCTACATAGGTCAAAGCACAGCAGGTGCATTCTAACAGAGAATACCGGGCCTTGTACGGGGTAAACTTCTTGCTGAGGTAGTAAATGGCTTGCTCCTTCCTACCGGTTTCATTATGTTGTCCTAAAACACAACCGAATGCTCCATCCAATACAGCGAGATAAAGCAAAAGGGGTCTTCCTGGTTCACGCATAACCAAGACTGGTGGCGTAGATAAGTATTCCTTAATCCTGTCGAAATCTTTTTGGCAATCTTTACTACATTTGGTGGCAACATCCTTCTTCAGCATCTTCAAGATATGTTCACAAATAACAGTGGAATGAGCAATGAATCGGTTGATATAGTTGAGCCTCCACAGAAAACTCATCACGTCCTTCTTGTCCTTTGGCGGTGGCAACTCTTGAATGACTTTGACCTTTGACGGATCCAAATCTATCCCTCGAAGGCTCACAATGAAACCCATTAAATTTCTAGCAGGAACCCCAAATACACACTTGGAGGGATTCAATTTTAGGTTGTATCTTCTGAACCGGTTGAAGAATTTCCTCAAGTCTTCCATATGATTTGTGGCTTTCTTGAATTTGATGATGAAGTCGTCCATATATCCCCCGATTTCTTTATGTATCATATCATGAAAGATGGTAGTCATGGCCCTCATGTAGGTGGCACCATCATTCTTCAAACCAAACAACATCATTCTGTAACAATACACCCCCTCATGGCATGATAAAAGCCATTTTCTCCGCATCTTCTTCATCCATCCATATCTGATGGTATCTAGCAAAACAGTCGACAAATGGTTGCAGCTCATGCTTGGCGCAATTTTGAATTAGGATGTGTATGTTTGGGAAGGGGAAGTCGTCCTTGGGACTTGCCCGGTTGAGATCCCAGCAGTTGACACAGACTCTAACCTTCCCATCTTTCTTCGGTACTGGCACAATTTTAGCTAACCATGTTGGATACTCTACCACCCTGAGAACCCTGTCTTTCTCTTTCTTGGTAACCTCTTCTTTGATTTTCAAACTCATGTCAGGTTTGATCTTTCTGAGCTTCTATTTTACCAGTGGACACGTTAGATCTGTTGGTAACTTGTGATCTATAATGGATGTGCTGAGACCAGTCGTATCATCATAAGACCAGGCAAAGATATCCTCATACTCTTTTAGGAACTTTGTGTACTCTTTTTTCTGATGGTGACAAATGCACATTGATACGTGTTTCCTTGACATTCTCGGTATCTCCCAAATTAATAATCTCGGTATCATCCAAGTTGGATTTGGGACTATTCTCAAAGTTCTCGACCTCTCTGATGACCTCTTCTTGTATATCATCCTCTTCTGAATCTATATCTGTTTGTCGTGTTGTCTAGTTGCAAGTCACATTCGTTGTTTCATCATCAAGATAGGTAATATTAATGTTGTGTAAATAAAGTAAGTGATAGAGGAAAATAATAAGAGCGAGATATATAATAAACTGAAAATGCATTGATTAAATTCATAATAGTTTTGAACATCAGAGCTCTTTTCGAAATTAAAAACAGTGCGAAAAAGTAAAATCAATTAGTAAAAAGTAAAATGTGATGCATGGTGCATTATTTAGCCTTGCTACCCCGAAGCTTCCGGGCCCTGGTGGTCCTGATTGACCAATTATTGAGGCATTCCCCTCGATTCACAACTCGTATGGAAGGGCCTTCCTCCCCTTCCTCGTCGAAGATAACACAACAGTCCATATTATCTTCCAGAAATAAATTCTTCATTGCTGTTAATACCCTCCTCTTCCTATGATCCATATATGACGTCTACCAGCTGAAAGGTCTGCTCTAGACGAGATATAGGGTACTCTAGTGGATAGTATGGGTCGCGCATGTATACTCATACCTTAGGCCAAAAGTAGTACCATATTTCTTCAGCTTGATGGGCATGGTCATACCCTGGATATTTTTACTGAGTCCCTTTCCGGGCTCATGTCCACACCAGTTCAGGATGCTCTCGATCTTGTTATCCCACCATTTATCTTTGTCCACAACATTGACCCGCTTGATGTGGTGCTATGCTTTTCTGCCAATTCTCATTCTACCTCCAATCATCGAGATGGTCCTGGGACTACATATGAGGTTGCTACCATCGCCATGAATGATCACCTCTTGATGATTATACTCGAACTTCACTGCCTGATGTATGGTTGATGCTACAGATCCAGCAGCTCGGATCCAGGGTCGCCACAACAACAATTTGTAGGATGCTGGGACATCTATTACTTGAAATTCAACGTCAAACATGGTTGATCCCATTTGCAAGCACAAGCTGATTTCCCCAATGGTGGATCTTTGGGACCCATCGAAGGATTTAACATTGATATCCCCATCTTTGATCTCATGTAGACCTTTACCCAATGTCCTGAGAGTTATTAGTGGACAAATGTTAAGGTTGGATCCTCCGTCGACCAAGATTCTAGTGATGATGTCATCTTTGCATTGCACGGCGATGTGCAATGCCTTGTTATGACTTAGTCCTTCTAGTGGTAGATCATCCTCGTGGAAGGTGATCTTGTGACTCTCCAACACTTTTCCTACCATATTTTCCATCTCGCCCCTAGTTATGTTTCTGGGAACATAAGCTTCACTCAATATTTTCATCAGAGCATTCTTGTCTGTCTCAGAGCTTTGCAGAAGGGCCAGGATGGAAATCTGCACTGGTGTTTTGTTCAACTACTCAACGACCGAGTCTTCTTTAGCGTGTATCTTTCTCCAAAGATCATGGCGTCCAGTTTCAACAGGCCGTCCAGAGACTTGCCAGTTGGACTCAGATAAATGCTCTGGAGTGTATACCCTGCCTGTTCTAGTCATGCCCTGTGCGACAATTGCTTCTCCGGTTTTGGTTTTCCCCTTTTTCCTAGCTTCAGCTGTGTAATCCCAGGGTATGGCGTTTGAGTTGAACAGGGTCACATCTGTCATTATAACCGGAATAGGCACCCTTGGAGGCAACACGACAACTTCAAACGGTGCAGGTATCTTTCGAATTCTGAACTCGACCTCAATTGATCCTGGCGCCTTTGCAGGATGCGCTTCGAACTCGCGCGGTAGGACATATTCACCTAATCTACCTCGGAGGGCTGGATCTGAACAATAATAGGATTGCGGGTGACTATTGGCTTCTTAGGTTCATCCCATTCGACAATCAATCCAATTGACCCTTTGGGGTCCTGATAGTAGCGGACTCAACCTAAGGAAGAGTATGCGCTAATACTTTAACCCAATAGTGGTATCGGGGTCAATCTTACACAGGGAGCTTTAATTTGGAGTTGAGTGCTTGTATGGTCTAGGAATGTGTTTTAGCTCCTAGTTGATCTTCTAACATTTTTGGTTTTCTTTTGATTATCAACTACAATTTATCAACTATAAATTTAGAGCTAAGCTATGCTAAGAAGTCTATTCTAGGTTGTATGCAATATAGAGAAAGGCACCAGGGTCGTGGCATTTACCTAGGTGGTCAACCAACGGGGAGAGATTCCTAATGCAAGAATGATGATTATGGTACTTATGCTAAAATCATTGCGCTTTTGTACCCTCTATCATACCTCTCGGTAGAGAGAGTGATTTTGCCCAATTGACTCTCTCAAGATCAATTGGATAGGCCAATTTGCCCAAGCAACTTAGGGTTCAAGTTGGGTAATTACTCTCTAGAGGTTTAACCCGTTAATTGGGACTACCATTCTCATGGGTCCATCCCAATTCCTTGTTGGAATTAATCTTGGGGTCATAGACTCTCTTTCTCAAGAAGAGTCAAGACCCACTAAGCTAGACTTAGTGTTTTCAACCACCAAATCTTAATGAAAACATAAGATTAACACAAATAACAAATACCTGACATCATTCATGCACTAAACAATCACACCCATTAATTAGCCACACTAGGGTTGAGCCAAAACCCTAGTTAATGGGTTTATCTAGACATAGTAGAAATAGAAATTGAAGAAATAGAAGATAAAAATGACATATTAATTAACTATGATGTTAATCTACTCAAATCCGCGTTAATACAAGATGAAATTGCCCAAAATAGGCTAAAACTATGAAGTCTCGAGCTTACCTGCTATCTGATACACCCCACTCAACCTAAAAAAGTAAAATGTTCTATTTTATACTACACCGGGAAAACTGGACAAAAATACCCCTGAGGATCTGGCGCGGACTGCGCACAAATGACGCACGGCCGCGTAGGGGTTTGGATTTTCATTACTTGATTCTGAAACTGGGGGCGTGAACTGTAAACTATGTAGCGGGACCGCGTAGGATGAAGGGCGCGGACCGTGTAGTACTAGGGTACGACCGCGTGGAACTTTTAGCAGAAACACCACTCTATGAACTTCATCCATGAGGACCGCACTGATTTGATGTGCGGCAGCGTGGGCTTTTGCCTTGGATTACTGAGTCTCTGAACCCTTTTTGATGCTGATTGCATAGAAAGAAGCGCGGACCCGCAGCTTGTCATGGAAATTGCATGGTCTCTGAACTTTTTTGAGTGGCCACATGTCAAAATAGTGCGGACAGCGCATGTTGGCCTTGAATTAATTCATCCTCTGAACTCTCCTGTCGGCTATGTGACACATCAGCGCAGACCACATAGGCCATTTGTTTCCCCACTTCACTTGTATTTTGTCACTTGGCAAATTTCACTCCTTTTTGAGCCGATCTTTGACAATTTTCATCTTTTTGCTCAAACCTGCAATCAAGCGCAATTTTGTAAGAATTTCGGGAATAATTAATGGAAATTCACGCACAAAACTCGGGCAAGAATGGGAATAAAGCATGTAAAAATCATAGTTATCAACTCTCCCAAACTTAAACCTTTGCTTGTCCTTAAGAAAATAAAATGAGACCTACCCCTCAATGGAAAAACACCCAAGTAATTTCTGTTTATCCTAAAGTAACCTCAACAAGCATCAATTGGGACTAACAATTTCCCTCAATGCAAATGCATCATTAACATAATTAAACTTTGAAAACTTGTGGATCAAGTGTGACACATGATAATCAAGAGTTGACACATTTCATCAAGGAACCTTTCTCAAACACTTTGGTCATTGTGGAACCCAAACTCACACATCCTCAACTCTCCCTAAGTGAACCTCACCTTTTAGAGTATTGGCACATAAATCGAGGTGAATGGATTTCACTCAACTCTCTCAAAGAAAAGTCCATAAGTCCGGCTCTAAGTACCATATGCTTTCCCCTTATGTCAGTATCTACTAATGTAGGCTTCCCTCAACTCAAGATCATATAGGGCTTTTGAGGAGTCATTGTGAAGGATTTGGTAAAGGTAGGACATGTTTTTGTTCAAATGGGTTCAATCTTCCCTTGAGCACTTCTTTTGATTCATTTTGGCAAACTTTCTTGACTCAATTGAGGAATTCACTTCTTTCAAGGGGTTAGAGAGCATTGTCACTCTTTCTTTTGAAATTCAAAACTTTTCTCCTTTTGTCTACGTTTCCACACCCTTTTCACTTTTTTGTTGTCCTTGGATTCACTTTTTGGTTTTTATTCACTTTTGTCTTACTTTTTGTCTTTTTCTCCTTTTTCTTGCCTTTCTTTTCTTTTGCTTTTGTGCCTTTGTACCACATTGTTTCCTTTCTTATCTCTCCCCGCAAACTTATACATATTCCATTACTCAAGGGAAGATTTTCGGTTCCAAGACAAGGTCTCATTAAGAACAAGTATAAGCTTGTAACTTGGTTGACGAAAGAAAAATTTTTATGGATAAAAGGGGGTGAAGTAGGGATCATTTCATTGGTAGGTCATGGAAATTATTTAAATTTTGCATTTTGGATCAAGGAGAGCCTATAATCATGTCTCAAGTCAAGTTCCACCTATGATTTCGCCTCAACAAACATTCAGGGCAAGTTCTAGACCATCAGCTTGGTACTTCGGCTCACAATTTGAAGTCTCATCACACACACTCAAGGATTGCTAAAGACAGAGTCAAGGGCCCACAATGACATTAGTTACAATTCAAGCGCACAATGGCCCATAATGACCACAGGATGATTGTTTGGTCAACACAAGAACCTCAAGGCCACAACTTTCACCATCCTAAACACAACATAATGTCTTTGACCATAGAATCAAAGGCAAATGTGCTAGGACCAAGTGAAGCTTTTCCTGAGGTACCCTTTACTACAAATCTTGAAAATCAAAAAGAAAAATAAAAAACGAACTCAAACCCTTAAGAAGGTTGTCACACCATCTATCATTAGGAAGAGCCACTCAGTTAGCACAACACTCTACCCTTGGAAAGAACCGTGGCATTAAGAAAATCAAAGGCTTATTGCAAACGCCAAAACAAAACAAAAAGGCTACGAGCCTAACTTTTCAACTAAAATGAAAAATTTTAACAAAAAAATAGAAAGTTGAAATGACCAACCAAATGAATATGTACACAGGGGGGGTAGAATATACAACTAGGGGTAATGAATATATACATAGAGTTGAAGAACATCTAATATGAAAAGTTATGTACAAACCATCTAATAACTATGAATGTGATAAAAGTGAAAGAATATATACAGTAATCCAGAATGTCAATCAAAATGACGAATAAAAGCTAGCATTGTCCCCAATGCTAACTATCAAAATAGGCACAAAAATGAAATAAAGGATATAGAATGGACCCTCAAGCCTCATCCGTTACCCTGTACCGGTGGCTCCCAAATCCTCTATACCGGCGGGGACCTCAGAGTCCCCGGCCTGCTGCTGCTGTGCTGCTAGGACAAGTTCCTAACCAGGAACTGGCTCATCAACTGGTGGAATACTGGAGGGACCCTCCTGTACCTATGCTACCTCAATCACAAGTCCCTCAGTGCTAGGGAGTTTCCTCTTCTTCTTTGGCCTATGCTCCTCGTCCTATGGTTGCACAGCTGCTGGCTCTATAGCTGGATCCCTGAATAACAAATCAAGCAGCATCTGATCTGCCAATAGCTTTTCCACATTCTCTCGCACCTTCTGCACTGACTGCTTTGAAGCTTTTGTCTTTCTCAACTTTCTATGCTCCCGAGCCATTTTGTCCAGTGCCTTACTGTTATCCCCGACTGCTTTTGTCAAGTTATTCTGCTTCTCCATAATCTTTTACCGGTTGTCTAGGATCTGCTTCAATGTTTTCTCAATAGAGGAAGGAATCTCAATAGTAACTGGTGCTCTCAGTGACTGGACTGCAGTGACTAATGTGGACATCCTGGATGTCGCAGCTGACATCCAATTGTTCAAACTGGCTAAGGAATGGGTGAACTGGTTTGCGGTGAACCAGTGAGTCTTTGATGAAGGGACTACCGGGTCAGCTGTAATAGAAGACCAACTGCAGACGAAGGACCTGGAGGCAATGCCTCATCAGTAGCAGGGATGGTGGAAGGCTAAGTGGGCTGCTCAATGACCGTTGGCTCCTCAAATTGGCCAGGTGCGGTGGAAGTAGATGCTACATTCTTCTTGCCCCTCTTCGGGTTATCTGGACCAAATTGACTGTGCCATGAGTATGGGGCCACCGGAGGTACCCTGACATCATATTTTTTTCTTCCGTTTCAAGTCTCTGAAGTACAAAGAAAGTATGTTTGGGAATGGGTAGTTTGTTTTGGTCTCCTGACCAACTGTAAAAATCACCCTGGACATGATGTTGCCCACATTCAAAGGAAACCTCGCCATGATAGAGGCCACCAAAATAGCTCAGGGAATGGGAATGGAGTGATCATGTGTGGACGGGTCAAGGCGACTACACACGAAAGTCAACCACCATTTGGCTTCAAAATTCAAAGTATTCATATAGATCTTCTCTTGTGTTGTCAACCAAATTGGGATTGTACCCGGAGCTGTCAAGTGCTGGCCAACCAAGGGCGAGCCTCCTCTTTTATTGCCTACTTTTTCAAATATTGGGATTCGTCCTCTTCTTGGAACCCCAAGAATTCATTTAGAGATTTACCATCAAATAACACAACTTTGTCTCACACTTGTGTTGCTTTTGAGTCCCGAACTACATGATGAACATTGCAGTAGAACTCCTTTACCATATGCTCATTGGTCATCTCAGAACGTTTCTTAAAGAAGCCCAACCCTCTCTAATGTGGAATTGTGCTTGCACATGAAGGTTGAGAGGGACAAGATCCGCATCTATGAATTGCCTCTAAGGAATTACTTTTCTTTTGGGCCACCACTCCCGGAATTTGTGAAAATCAACCTCACTAACAAACCTGTCTCCCCATGCCTTCGGTTTTCTAGTACTCTCTATCTCCCCCGAGATGTGGCTCACCTCCCTCAGCATACCCTCCACTCTCCCCTGATAATGAAGCTGTGTGAGAGGTGGAGTATTGCTCTTCTTCTCTTGCTACGAACTCATCAGACGAGTCCGAGATGGCATCAATTGGTTTCTTGGAGGTGGCTATATTACCATGATCCGGAGAAGGGAAATCATGGAGCTGAAATGAAGTGGACATGTGGGTGGGGGAAGACTCTGAGGTAATACTCCGTGAAGGTGCATTCTCACTCCCCGTGGAATGGGATGGAGCTCTGTCAGCTTTCCGAATTATCTTACGGGTTTTCTTTATCATCTCCCGTTTTGGGGAGTGAATTTTACAATCCTCTTGCTTCCCCCCCCCCCCACGGGAGGAACCACCTCTTCCGGGTTGTTGTTCTTTGGCACCACGTTTTTGGACCATTGTCTACAAAGAATACATGTCTAAAATTGTCAATTGAAGCACATGAGATGAACTAAACAGTTCAGTTGCATGTAAAACATTACAGACACAGTGACACAGTCAGAGGGACGCGGCCGCACCAAAAAAGCACGTGGTCCGCGCAGTTCAATGACACCCACACATACCTATATGAACCAACTAACACGGTCCGCACTGATTTGGATCGTAGCCGCATTGTTTCAACGCGGATTGCACAAACAATGGAAAGCGGTCCCCATAGGTCGAATACCCAAATGTTACCTTCTCTGAACTCCTCTCACGCGGTCCGCACTATTTTGGACCGTGGCCGCACTAGGCTAAAATGGACGGTGCACAAATGGCACACGGACCGCATAGAGAAGCTTCATCATCACACACAAAAGCAATAAGGGCCGCACAGAAATGCTGCGCGGCCGCGTAGGGCTAATTTAACTGAGTTGGGATTTTTGTTCAATTAAGTACAAGTGTTTCAAATTATGGGTCCTAAGTGTCCCTACTCAATTATTTACATGAATTTATGCCCTTTGTTTAAAAATAAATGCCCAAAAATCGGATCTATCAGTGTAAACTAAGAACGAGAGAAGAAAAGAAAGAGGTCATACTAGTAAGAGAAAATTAAAATAATCAAGAATTAGACTATGAATAAAATAAACAAGAGTTGTTACTAGCGATTAATGAGATTCAACAATGTTAGCAATTATTCTTGATCAACAGTGAAAATATTAGTCTCAGGTGAAAATTTTGCAAAAAGGTTAAAATGAGGCCCAAGGCCTCTATTTATAAAAAATCCCTGAGGTCCACTACTTACTCACCAGTGCGGACGCACAAATTTGGCCACTGACTGCGATGGATTTCCAGCCTGCAATACCACTTGCTCAACCCACACGGATCGTAATGTTTTGGTGCGTGCCCCCATGAGTAACTTCAAAGACCCTGTCATTTGCCCTTTCCCCACGCAGACCACACTGCTTTGGTGCGCGGCTACATGGGATTTTATCAGAGAGCCTGCAATTTCAATATTCCAGCGCGAACCGCACAAAAATGTCACGTGGACCGCGCTAGGTCTTCTGAGACTTAACTCCCATTTGCTTGAGCCAACGCAGACCGCACTATTTTAGTGTGCGGCCGCGTAGGCAGTCTTCAGAGAATGAGCATTTTGCATTTTTGTACTGCACTGGTTCAACATTATCCCTCCAACACTTCATAAACTATCAGCTCAAAAATCCTAATCTACACCAGAAAAACAAAAAGAAAGAAAAAGACATGGGTTGTCTCCCAAGAAGCGCCTGATTTAATGTCACGGTATGACACATGTTACCATCGCAACCACTTCAGATGAATGAGTGCCACCACGTGGTTGTCATCAAACTTGCCCAAATAGTGCTTGACATCTCAAAAATCGTGTTAAGGGGCATCTCATCTTTCTTGGAAATTCCTCCGG
The DNA here is from genome assembly GCA_034376525.1 of Nicotiana benthamiana. NCBI lineage: Eukaryota > Viridiplantae > Streptophyta > Magnoliopsida > Solanales > Solanaceae > Nicotiana > Nicotiana benthamiana. The sequence continues at coordinate 68,861,916 of CM067341.1, read as the reverse complement.
CACGTTGGCATTCATCACATCTCTTGACAAAGTCAGCGGCATCCTTGAACTAAGAAGGCGAATAAAACTCACAACTAATCACTTTAGACGTCGTCCTCGCCCCACCATGATGGCCAGCATAGGGTGAAGAGTGACAAGCTTCGACAATGCTCAACTACTCTTCTTTGGTAACACATCGGTGAATTACACCATTAGTGCAAATTTTGAAAAGATATGGCTCATCCCAATAGTAGTCCAAATAATCCCGCTTGAGCTTCTTCCTTTGATTAGAAGAGAGCACATACGGGACCACACCGGTAACAAGATAATTGGCAATGTCGGCAAACCATGGCATGTCTAGCTTAGCACTGAAACCGAGATGAGTTGTTCATCCAAAAAAGCATCATTTATCTCAAGGCCATCCAAAGGCCTCCCTTCCTCCTCCAATCGAGACAAGTGGTCCGCCACTTGATTTTCACTACCCTTTATATCAACAATCTCCAAATCAAATTCTTGAAGAAGAAAAAGCACCCATCGCATTAACCTCGCTTTTGAATCTTTGTTAGTCATCAAGTACCTAAGGGCGGTGTGATCGGTATGAATAATCAATTCGGCCCCCATAAGGTATGGGCGAAACTTCTCCATGGAAAAAGCAATTGCAAGCAATTCCTTCTTGGTGACCATGTAGTTCCTTTGAGCTTCATTCATCGTCTTACTCGCGTAGTACACTGGATGGAACATCTTATTGATTCTTTGGCCCAAGACCATCCCAACCAAAACATCACTAGCGTCGCACATGAGCTCAAAGGGCAAGCTCCAATTTGGTACGGTAATGATGGGGTAGTCATCAAATTTTGCTTTATAAGCTCGAAAGCCTCCATACATCTCTCATCGAACACATATTTGGTATCTTTTTCTAGAAACTTACACAACATGTTAACTACCTTAGAAAAGTCTTTGATGAATCTTCGGTAGAAACCCGCGTGTCCGAGAAAATGCCTCACCCCTTTGACAGAAGTAGGGGGATGGAGCCTTGAGATTACCTCAATTTTTGCCTTATCAATCTCAATCCCTCTTTGTGAAATTTAGTGACCCAACACAATTCCTTCTTCTACCATGAAATGGCACTTCTCTCAATTGAGAATCAAGTTTGTGTCTTCATGGGCCAACAGACGATCCAAGTTTTGAAAGCATTCACCAAATGAGTCCCCAACCACACGAACATCATACATGAAGACCTCCAATATGTCCTCCACCATGTCGGTGAAGATTGCCATCATACATTATTAAAAGGTCTTCAGTGCATTACATAATCCAAATGGCATTCGAGAGAAGGCGAATGTGCCATAAAGACATGTGAAGGTTGTCTTTTCTTGGTCTTTCGGGGCAATGAAAATTTGTTTATAGCCTAAATACCCATCTAGAAAGCAATAGAAATCCTGGCCCGCAAGATGATCAAGCATTTGGCCCAAGAATGGCAATGGGAAATTATCCTTTCTAGTCACCTTGTTCAACTTCCGGTAGTCCATACATACTCTCCAACCTGTTACAGTACAAGTCGGAATAAGTTCATTATTGTCATTGGTCACCACCATAATTCCTCCCTTCTTTGGCACACATTGTATCGGAGAAGTCCGAATTGTCACAAATTGGATACACCACACCGGTGTCAAGCCACTTGATGACTTCCTTTTTGACCACTTCTTGCATGACCTCATTAAGTCTCCTTTTATGTTCAAGAGAAGGCCTAGCATCCTCCTCCAATATTATCTTGTGCAAGTAAAACGTGGGGCTAATATCCCGAATATCCGCCAATGTTCATCCAATCGCTCGCTTACGCTTTTGAAGAACCGCCAAAGTGGCGTCAACTTGCACGTTAATCAAGCAAGAAGAAAGGATAACATGCAAAGTGAAATTAGGACCGAGAAATTCATACCTTAGGTGAGAAGGAAGTGGTTTCAACTCCAACACCGGTGGCTCCTCAATAGATGGCTTAGTGGGTGGAGTTCTGCGATTTTCAAGATCAAGAGATAACTTCCTTGGCTCACAAGAATACGATCCCATGCCATGTAGCGCGTTTACACACTCCACCCTTGCAACATCAACATCCACGTTCAAGAGCACGGCCTCAAGTGGGTCCTCAACATTTGCCATTGTGCTTGTGTCATCCACTATAACCGCCTTAACAATGTCAACAAACGAGCACACTTCGGTGCTATTTGGTTGCCTTATTGATTTGCACACGTGGAACACCACCTTTTTATCTCCAACAGAGAAGGTTAATTCTCCCACTTCCACATTAACCAAGGCATTCCCCATAGATAGTAAAGGCCTTCCAAGAATAATAGGCACCTCGAAATCCACTTCACAATCCAAGATCACGAAATCGGCCAGCAATATGAACTTATTAACACGAACAAGGACATCATCAGTAATCCCAAAAGGCTGCTTCATTGATTTTAAGCCTCATAGAAGTTGGAAGAGGTTGTCCGATACCCAAGGTCTTGAAGACCAAATATGGAATGAGATTGATACTTGCCCCCAAGTCACATAGGACTTTTGTGAAATCGGCACTTCTAATGGTACATGGCATTATGAATGCTCCAGGATCCTCTAGCTTTAGAGCTATAGAGTGTACAATGGAACTCACTTGATGCATCATCTTGATTGTCTCGCACTCCATCGACCTCTTTTTATTAACCAAGTCCTTCATTAATTTTGCATATCCTGGTATTTGTTCGAGTGCCTCCACCAAGGACACATTTATAGTCAAACTCTTTATCATCTCAATGAACTTTTAAAACTGGTTGTCACCTTTTTGCTTGGCCAACCTTTGAGGATATTGCATAGGAGGCCTAGGCAAGGGTACCTTGGCTTTTGGCACCACCAGTTCGGGCATATCAATGACATGTTCCCTAGACGGGTTCACGGCTTCTTGAGTCTCCTCCTCACCCTCATCAATTTCAATTCTCACATCCTCATTTGCATTTTTTTCAAAAACGTCCTCAACCACCAACAGGATCTCATCATTTTGCGATTCTTCTTCATCAACCACAACTCTATTACCTCTTGACGCCTGCACATCACCGCCTCATCCACTTCTCATAGTCACTGCCATCACATGGTTATTGTGCCCACCTTTGGGGTTCACTATCGTATCACTTGGTAGATCACCCTTTGGGCGACTGTTGAGAGATTGTGAAATTTGCCCGAGTTGTACTTCCAAGTTACGGATTGAAGTGTTATGGGAGGCCAATTGAGCATCGAAGTGTCTTCTTCATCATTTGTTCAAACATGTTCTCTATTCGACTCATGGCATTGCCCGACGAACTCGACCCTTGAGTTTGAAACGGGGGAGGGTTGTTCGGTTGTTGATACATCAGGGGCCTTTAAAAACCCTTCCCCCTATTACCTTGACCACCATTATTTTTCCAATCGTTGTTCCCGTTCCAATTATCTTGATTCCCCAAGTTATTGTTCCCCCAATTACCTCCTTGATTGTTATTATAATTCCAATTTCCACCTTGTTGATTGCCCCAATTACCTTGGGTCTCCATTGTTGATTCGCTTGGTGACCTCTATTCTCTTGGTAGTTGTTGACATATTGGACTTCCTCACTTTTTCCATCAAAACCTTCATTCGAATATCCATCACCATCATCATAGTTGTCAAAATTTTCTTGAGGTTGTTGTTGCCCTCTTTGCCTTCTTTTCATCATATTCACTCCCTCTATGGCATTGACTTGGCGCGGATTTTGAACTTGTTGAAGTTGCGCCTTAGCCAATTGGTTCATTATTGCTGTGAGTTCGGCAATGGCTTGTCCGTGGTCATGTAGCTCCTTGTGCAAATGTATAACATTAGGATCACCTTGAGGAACATTAGCCCGACTTTTCCATGCCAAAAAAGTATCAGTCATTTCGTGAAGAACATCATAAGCTTCATTATATAGAAGCTTCATAAAGTTACCACCGGCCAACTGGTTGACAATGCACTAGTTTGTTGTGTTTATACCCCGATAGAACATTTGTTGGATCACAAAATCATTCGTGTCATTACTTGGGCACTCTTTTACCATCGTCCAAAACCTCTCCCATATCTCGTGTAAATGCTTAGTTGGCACTTGCTTGAAAGCTAGAATCTCATCTTGGAGAGCCGCCATATGATTAGGAGAAAAGAATTTGGCAATGAATTTATCGGCCAACTCATCCCACGTAGTAATGGAATAATTTGGGAGTCTCTCTAACCAATCCAATGCTTTCCCCCAAAGTGAAAAGGGGAAAAGCCTTAACCTCAGTGCATCTTCTGAAACATTTGTATGCGTTTTGGTCCGAAGCGCCTGTGGAGTACCCTCGTTGTTCGAGCAAAGTATACATGACATTAGTGATTTGGAAGTTCCCCGCCCGAATTCGGGGAGGAAATATTGCACTTGCGTACCCTTGATTGGGTAGAACTCGTGGTACTAATCTTGGTGGAGGTGGAGGAGGGTCTAGTATGTTTTCATTAGCGTTAACATTTGCATTAGCATTTCTACCCCCTTATTTGTGCTTGGGGTAAAACCTCCTCTTGTTCTACGTCTTCCACCTCCTTCACTCCAATGTTAATAGCATCTTGTGTGTTTAAAGCCATTGGTACCTGAGTGAATTGATACAAATAAAGTAAGTAGAAAGAAGGAAAAAGAAGCAAAACACAAAACTAGCCAATAAATAGTCAAACATCGTCAATTTTCCACAGGGAGCTTCAATTTGGAGTTGAGTATTTGTATGGTCTAGGAATCCGTTTTAGCTCCTAATTGATCTTCTAACATTTTTGGTTTTCTTTTGATTATCAACTACAATTTATCAACTATAAATTTAGAGCTTATCTATGCTAAGAAATTGATTCTAGGTTCTATGCAATATAGAGAAAGGCACTAGGGTCGTGGCATTTACTTAGGTGGTCAACCAATGGGTAGAGATTCCTAATGCAAGAATGATGATTACAGAACTTATGCTATAACCGTTGGACTTTTGTACCCACTCTCACCTCTCGGTAGAGAGAATGAGTTTACCCAATTGACTCTCTCGAGATCAATTGGGTAGGCCAATTTTCCCAAGAAACTTAGGGTTCAAGTTGGGTAATTACTCTCTCGAGGTTTAACCCGTTAATTAGGACTACTATTCTCATGGGTCCATCCCAATTCCTTGTTGGAGTTAATCTTGGGGTCATAGACTCTCATTCTCAAGAAGAGTCAAGACCCACTAAGCTAGACTTAGTGTTTGCAACCATCAAATCTTAATGAAAAGATAAGATTAATCCAAATAACAAATACCCGACATCATTCATGCACTAAACAGTCACACCCATTAATTACCCACACTAGGGTTGAGCTACAACTCTAGCTAATGGGTTTAGCTAGACATAGTAGAAACAAAAATTGAAAAAATAGAAGATAAAATTGACATATTAATTACCTATGATGTTAATCTACTCAAATCCACGTTGATACAAGATGAAATTTCCCAAAATAGGCTAAAAATATGAATTCTCGAGATCGGATGCTATTTGATACACCCCACTCAACCTAAAAAAGTAAAATATTCTATTTATTCTACACAAGAAAAGCTGCATAAAAATACACCGGAGGGCCGACCGCGCACAAATAACGAGCGGCCGCATACGGGTTTGGGTCTTCATCACTTGATTCTGAAGCTGGGAGCGCGGACCGCACAACTATGTAGCGCGGCCGCGAAGGATGAAGAGCGTGGACCGCATAGGACTGGGGCAGGACCCCATGGAACTTTTGGCAGAAACACCACTCTCTGTGTGATGACCCAGCCAGTCTTCTTTCGAATTTATGCCTTGTTTCCCTATTAACTGCTTCTCCTAAGTCCATCTCCGCTAGTTTGGTTTGTCGGGATGTTCGGTAATAGAATTCAGAGTGTTTTGGGACACTTAGTCCCTAAATAAGAGCTTTATGTGTTGGAAAAAGGTCTGTAGTCAGAACAATGTCAAGACGACCTCAAAATGGAAAACTGATAGTTCCGTTAGCTCCATGAGGTGATTTTGGGATTGGGAGCGTGTTCGGAATGTATTTTTGATGTCCATAGTTCATTTAGGCTATAAATGCAGAAAGTTAGAATTTTAAAGTTTCCGGTCCGATAGTGAAATTTTGATTCCAGGGTCGGAACGAGATTTCGGAAGTTGTTGTAGCATCGTCATGTCATTTGGGATGTGCGTGCAAAATTTCAGGTCAATCAGACGTGTTTTGGTTAGGTTTTGAATCAAAAGAGGTTTGGTTAAGTTTTTAAGTTCAAATCATTTATTAATTTGCATTTTCGGCGTTGTTTTAGGTAGTTTAAGGATTGGTACAAGTTTGAATGATGTTATGGGATATGTTCTTAGGTTTGGTTGAGGTCCCAGGGGCTTCGGGTGTGTTTCGGATGCTCAACGGGGCAAGTTTAGAAATTAGAAAATAGCAGATTTTCTGTTGTAGATGTTGCAGAACTTCATTCTTTGCGATCGCATGATCTTCAATGCGATCGCGTAGTGCAAATTGTGGAGGGCCATTTTTCCTTCAATATGATCACGGATCCTTCAATGCGATCGCATAACTCTACGCACTCCTTCTACGCAATCGCATCACCCTTCCGTGTTTGCACTGAACAAGTATAGCCGGTGACTCAGAGGTCCACTTCCTCTATGCGATCGCAGGGGTCCTTACGCGATCTCATAGATCTGGGTTTTCTACTCCGCAATCGCAACCTGTTGACTGCGTTCGCATAGACCATTTTCCGGGCCTTCAATTTTTACTCTACGCGATCGCATCCCCTCTTATGGGATCGCACTGAAGAAAATGCCTGGACATGTATAAACTTTTCAAAAATGAGGGCTCCTCCACTTTTATCAAACTCAAGCTAGAGAGCTCGGTCTTGGGGGATTTTTTTGAGGGATTTTCAGAGGTAAACCTTGGGTAACGATTCCTTACTCCTTTATGATTATTACCCACTAATTTAATCTCGAATTCAAGCTTTAATTTTGGATTTTGAATGAAAATTGGGGTAAAGTTCTTAGACCTAACTTTGATGATTTGAAAGAGTATTTGACCTCCGATTTGGTAGATTTTTATATAGTTAGACTCATGAGTACGAGGTTTCTGAAAATGTAAAAATTATTCGATCTCGAGACGTTGTCCTGAGGGTCATTTTGGTCATTTCACCTATTTTCGCGCCTTAGCTTTAATTTTGACAATGTCATTGGTTACTTGTGATGTTATTTACAATATGTAATTGGTTTGAATAGATTTGGGCTACTCTGAGTCGGATACTTGTGGCAAGGGCATTGTTTCTTAGCGATTTTGTACCAATTCGAGGTAAGTGGCTTGTCTAACCTTGTGTGGGGGACCTCTCCCCTTAGGATATCTTTGTCATTGTATAAAATCCTGGTGCGCAAGGTGGCGGGCGTGTACTTGTACTAGTTGTTGGAAATTCACCTTACTTGGCTTATTTAGACTGTATTTTCTTCCATATTTAATTGCTAAAAATGAAACTTCGCTTATTTTGATTTAGGGAAATGATGTTAGTAACTTATTTGCTCTATTTGACTAAATTGCCATGTTTTTCTTTCTTGTGAAGCATGCTAGATTCTCGACTTTACTTGTTGTTCGCATTTGGCTTCCTTTCCGTTAAATATTGATTTGTTGTGGTGTATTTACTTTTAGGAATACGGGTTCAATTTCCGGGAGATCCTCTGTTATTGGTATGTTGGACTACGGATTTGATTCCCAAGAGATCCTCTGATATTGACATGACAGACTACTGGTTCAATTCCCGAGAGATCCTCTGATATTGACATGACGGACTATAGGTTCAGTTCCTGGGAGATCCTCTGATCTTGACATGCAGACTACGAGTTCAATTCCTGGGAGATCCTCTGATATTTATATGACGGACTGAGGGTTCAATTCCCGGAGATCCTCTATTATTGGTATAAAGGACTGCAGGTTCAATTCCCGGAGATCATCTGTTATTGGTATAAAGGACTGTGGGTTCAATTCCCGGAGATCCTCTGTTATTGGTATCAACAGCTGCAGGTTCAATTCCCGAAGATCCTCTATTATTGGTATGAAGGACTGTGGGTTCAATTCCCCGAGATCCTCTGTTAGAGATATGATGGACTACGGGTTCGATTCCCGAGAGATCCTTTGATATTGGTATAAATGGACTGTGGGTTCAATTCCCGGAGCTCCATATGGAAATCCTGACGTTTGAGTGATTTGCCTTGTGTTTGTAGTCTGTAATTGTAGCCATTCTGTTTTAATTACTGTCTTGTTTGATATTCGGGATTTGCTTCATTATCTACTGTTTACTTATTCTTACATTATTTCTTATGTTCGTCTCAGTAGGGCCTCAAACTTCCTCGTCACTACTCCATCGAGGTTAGGCTTGGAACATGCTGAATAAAGTTGTGGTGTACTCATGCTACTCTTCTGCACACTTTTGTTGTGCAGATCCAGGTACTTGTGATCGGGCGAGCTATCAGTGATTTTAGGAGCTACAGTTTGAGATTCGAGGTATACATCTGCCGCGTCCGCAGAGCCGAGGAGTCTCCTTCTATTCTACCTTTACTAGTAGTTTCGTTCATGTAGTCGTTTGCTGTAGACACTCCTGGATGTTTGAGATGTATGTTATATTTTACTCTTAGCATGTGTTTCCCGTGGGTTTCCAGGTCTTGGAGGTTTTACATTATTGGTTCGAAGTGTATGTGCCAAGCGGCACCCTATACATTTTTATGTTATTCAGTTTTATTTATCGTTTTCGTAAAGATTGTTGAATTTCCGCAATGAGTCAGGCTTACCTAGTCACAAAGACTGGGTGCCGTCATGACATGTTCACATTTGGTGAACTAGGGTCGTGAAAAGTTGGTATCAGAGCTCTAGGTTCATAGGAGTCACAGGACACAGGACGGTTATTTAGAGTCACGCTGATCGGTACGGAGACGTCTGTACTTATCTCTGGAAGGCTATGTAACTGTTTAAGAAACATCTTCACTTCATTTGAATTCTTGTCATGCTATGTTTTTGACCTCGATTCTAAACTTCTGTCTTCTATTCTCTCACAGATGGTGAGGACAACCACGACCTGGGATGATCAGGCATCCGCACCTCCTCCTGCAGCAGCTAGAGGCAAGGGTCGGGATAAGGGTCATGGACATACGCGGGGTGCAGCCAGAGCACCTGCGCGAGCAGCAGAGGTGCCACCAGCGGACCCAGTTAAGACTCAGGCACCAGAGTCGCCCACAACCACCACTACTCCAGATGTTCAGGAGGCATTGGCGCAGTTTATGAGTATGTATACCATGTTGTCACAGGCGGTGTTGCTTCCACCTCCTGCAGCTATGTCCTAGGCCGAGGGAGGAGCCCAGACTCTTGCAGCCCGCACTCTAGAGCATAGGGTGCATATGGGGCCGATTCCAGATATTGTTCCTGTCCAGCCAATAGTGCCGGTTCAGTTCGAGGATGGGGCACCTGCTTCGAAGATGAGCAGCGTAGATTGGAGCGGTTCAAGAAGTATGACCCTCCTATTTTTAGCAAACTAGCTACAGACGATGCTTTGGGGTTTTTGGAGGATTGTAACCGCATTTTTTGCACCATGGGTATTACTTCTTCGAGTGGGGTTTCCTTTGCAGCTTTCTATGGTACCCGTGCCTAAGGAGCAGGACTTCATGGTAGGGGATATACGGGTCGCCCAGTTCACTTAACTCTTCCTTTATCCAGCAGTACTCCAACTCCTCCTAGATTTCAGGAGCCTTATTATGCACCTTCGATTTCTAGCGCACCTGCTGCGCAGGGTACCTCCAGAGGTCAGTCTAGCGGGGGTGGGTCCAGTCAGTCACATCCACCGCGCCCTCCCAGAGCTTGTTATAAGTGCGGGGATGCCCGCCACTTGGTTAGACAGTGCCCTAGACGTGGGAGGGGTGTGCCTTCTCAGACTCCACAGACTTAGCATGCTCCACAAGGTTGGCATGCCATTGTTCTAGCTCCAGCTGCACCCTAATTGCCTAGCCAGCCAGGGGCGGGGATCGGGGAAATAGAGGTCGCCCTCAAGGTAGGGGCCGACCCAGATTTTATGCCATTCCTGATTGTGCCGATGTTGTCGCCTCCGATTTTTTATCACAGGTATTATTTTTTCTAGTCACATAGAGGCACTGGTTCTATTTGATCTAGGATCTACTTATTCTTATGTGTCTTCTTATTTTGCTCCGCATTTGGGTACTGTCCGAGGGACCTTGAGCTCTCATGTTTATGTTTCTACTCCCGTAAGAGACCCTTATTATGGACCGCGTATATCAGTCGTGTTTGGTTACTATTTGTGGTTTTGAGACTAGGGAAGATCTTTTATTACTTGACATGGTTGATTTTGATATTATCTTGGGAATGGACTGATTGTTCCCCATTATGCTATTCTTGATTGTCACGCTAAGACCATGGCGCTAGCTATGCCAGGTTTTCCTCGTATTGAGTGGAGTTGTACTTTTGATCACACTCCTAATAGAGTTATATCCTTTCTTATAGCTCAGGGTATGGTTGAGAAGGGGTGCACCGCATATTTAGCCCATGTGAGAGATGTCAGTGCTGATACCCCTAATGTTGACTCTGTTTCACTAGTACGGGATTTCCCCGATGTGTTCCCAGTCGATCTTCCGGGCACGCCACCCGATCGGGACATTGATTTTGGTATTGATTTGTTGCAGGGCACTCAGCCCATATCTATTCCTCCTTACCGTATGGCTCCTCCTGAGTTGAAGGAGTTGAAGGTCCAGTTACATGAATTGCTTTATAAGGGTTTTATTCGACCAAGTGTTTTTCCATGGGGTGCTCCTTTCTTGTTTTTAAAGAAAAAGGATGGTTCTATGCGCATGTGTATCGATTATCATCAGTTGAACAAAGTTATAGTGAAGAACCGGTATCCTTTGCCTCGTATTGATGATCTATTTGACCATCTTTAGGGCGCACAGGTGTTTTCTAAGATTGACTTGCGCTCAGGTTATCACCAGCTAAAGATTCGGGAGCCGGATATCCCGAAGACTGCTTTCAGGACTCGGTATGGTCATTACGAGTTCCTTGTCATGTCATTTGGGTTGACCAACACCCCAGCAACTTTAATGCATTTGATGCACAATGTATTCAGGCCCTATCTCGACTCATTTGTCATTGTTTTCATAGATGATATTCTTGTATATTCTCGGAGCTGGGAAGATCATGAACAACACCTGAGGACAGTGCTTCAAACCTTGAGAGAAAAGAAATTATATGCAAAGTTTTCAAAATGTGAGTTTTGGTTGAGTTCTATGGCATTCCTAGGCCACGTGGTATCGAGTGACGACATTCGGGTGGATCTAAAGAAGGTGTAGGCCGTCCAGAGTTGGCCCAGGCCCTCCTCAGCTATAGAGATTCGCGGTTTTCTTGGCCTGGCGGGTATTACCGTCGTTTTGTGGAGGGGTTCTCGTCGATTGCGTCCCCTATGACTAGATTGACCCAGAAGGGTGCTCTTTTTTAGTGGTCGGATGAGTGTGAGGCGAGCTTCCAAAAGCTCAATGCGACTTTGACATAATCCCCCATTATGATTTTGCCTACTGGTTTGGGGTCCTATACGGTATATTATGATGCCTCACGAGTTGGACTTGGAGCGGTATTGATGCAGGACGGTAGGGTGATTGCCTACGCGTCCAGACAGCTGAAGGAGCATGAAAAGAACTACATGTCCATGACCTTGAATTAGCTGCTATTGTTCATGCCTTAAAGATCTAGCGTCATTATTTGCGTGGTGTTCCTTGTGAGATTTATACGGATCATCGAAGTTTGCAGCATTTGTTCAAGTACAAGGATCTGAACTTGCGCCAGAGGAGATGGTTGGAGCTACTGAAGGATTATGATATTACTATTCTTTATCACCCGGGCAAGGCCAATGTGGTAGCTGATGCCTTGAGTCACCGGGCGGAGAATTTGGGGAGTTTGGCATATTTACCAGCTTCAGAGAGACCCATGGCGATCGATGTTCAGGCTCTAGCCAGTCGGTTCGTGAGATTGGACCTTTCGGAGCCCAGTCCGGTTCTAGCCTGTGTGGTTTCGCGGTCTTCATTGTTTTAGCGTATTAGGGAGGGACAGTATGATGACCCTCATTTACTTGTCCTCAGGGACACAGTTCAGCATGGCAATGCTAAGGATGTGACTATTGGAGATGATGGTGCATTGAGGATGCAGGGACGGATCTATGTGCCCAATGTTGACGATATTCGTGAGTTGATATTGACTGAGGCCCATAGCTCGTGGTACTCCATCCATCCTGGTGCCGCGAAGATGTATCAGGATCTGAGGCAACATTATTGGCAGAGGCGGATGAAGAAGGACATAGTGGAGTTTGTGGTTTCGCGGTCTTCATTGTTTGAGCGTATTAGGGAGGGATAGTGTGATGACCCTCATTTTCTTGTCCTCAGGGACACAGTTCAGCATGGCGATGCTAAGGATGTGAGTATTGGAGATGACGGGGTGTTGAGGATGCAGGGACGGATCTGTGTGCCCGATGTTGATGATATTCGGGAGTTGATATTGACTGAGGCCCATAGCTCGCGGTACTCCATCCACCCTGGTGCTGCGAAGATGTATCGGGATCTGAGGCAACATTATTGGTGGAGGCGGATGAAGAAGGGCATAGTGGAGTTTGTAGCTAGGTGTCTCAACTGTCAGCAGGTGAAGTCTGAGCATCAGAGACCGGGAGGGTTACTCCAGCAAATGGAGATTCCAGAGTGGAAATGGGAGTATATCACTATGGATTTTGTTACTAGTCTCCCTTTGACGGCGAGGAAGTTTGATTTCATTTGGGTTGTTGTGGACCGGCTGAACAAGTTCGCTCATTTTATTCCAGTATACACTTCTTACTCAGCGGAGTGGTTAGCAGGGATTTATATCAGGGAGATTGTCCATCTGCATGGTATTCTAGTTTCTATTATCTCAGACAGGGGTTCAGTATTTACATCATGGTTTTGGAGAGCTATCCAGCATGAGTTGGGTACTAGAGTGACCATGAGTACAACTTTTCACCCTCAGACGGACGGACAGTCCGAGCACACTATTCAGATTCTTGAGGATATGCTCCGTGCATGCGCGATTGCGTTTAAAGGGTCTTGGGATCAGTTCCTGCTACTATCTGAGTTTGCGTACAATAACAGTTATCAGTCCAATATTCAGATTGTGCCTTGTGATGCCTTATAGGGTAGGAGATGCAGGTCCCCGGTGGGTTGGTTCGAGCCGGGCGAGGCCAGGTTACTGGGCACTGATTTGGTTCAGGATGCGGTTGAGAAGGTTAAGGTGATTCAGGACAGACTCTGTGCGGCGCAGTCCAGACAGAAGAGTTATGCGAACTGAAAGGTTCGTGATGTTTCCTTTATGGTTAGTGAGCGGGTTTTGCTTTGGGTCTCGCCTATGAAAGGCATCATGAGGTTTGGAAAGAAAGGAAAATTGAGCCCGAGGCTCATTGGTCCATTTGAGATTTTGAAGCAGGTTGGGAAGGTTATTTATGAGCTTACTTTACCTCCCAGTTTGGCCGGGGTTCATCCAGTGTTTCATGTTTCGATGCTTCGGAGGTATCATGGTGATCCGTCTCACGAGTTGGAGTTCACTTTAGTCTAGGTTGACAATGACTTGTCCTATGTTGAGGAACCAGTGGCAATATTGGACAGGCAGGTCCGAAAGCTCATATCAAAGGATATAGCTTGAGTAAAGGTTCAGTGGCGGGGTCAACCGGCCAAGGAGGAGACTTGGGAGAACGAGCGGGATATGCGCAGCCGATACCCTCATCTTTTTGCTACTTCAGGTATGTTCTCTATTCACGTTCGAGGACAAAAAATGTTTAAGTGTAGGAGGATGTGACAACCTGGCCGGTCGTCTTTGGAATTTATGCCCCGTTTCCCCATTAACTGCTTCCCCTAAGTCCATTTCTGCTATTTTGGTTTTCCTAGAAGTTCGGTAATAGAATTCGGAGTGTTTTGGAACACTTGTCCCTAAATGAGAGTTTAAATGTTGGAAAATGGTCCGTAATCAATATAGTGTCAAGACGGCCTCGGAATGGAAAACCGATGGTTCCGTTAGCTCCATTAGGTGATTTCGGGGTTGGGAGTGTGTTCGGAATGTACTTTGGATGTCTGTCGCTCATTTAGGCTATAAATGTCGAAAGTTAGAATTTTGAAGTTTCCGGTCCGATAGTGAAATTTTGATTCGAGGGTCGGAACAGGATTCCGGAAGTTTCTATAGCACCGTCATGTCAGTTGGGACGTGCTTGAAAAATTTCAGGTCAATCGGACGTATTTTGGTTAGGGTTTGAATCGAAAGCGAGTTTGGTTAAGTTTTGAAGTTTTTAAGTTCAAATCATTGATTAATTTGCGTTTCCGGCATTTTTTAGGTGGTTTATGGATTGGTACAAGTTCTAATGATGTAATGGGATATGTTCATAGGTCTGGTTGACGTCCCGGGGGCCTCGGGTGTGTTTCAGATGCTCAACGAAGCAATTTTGGAACTTAAAAATTAGCAGATTTTCTGTTGTAGATGTTGCAGAACTTCCTTCTCTACGATCGCATGATCTCCAATGCGATCGCGTAGTGCAAATTATGGAGGGCCATTTTTCCTTCTATGCGATTGCAGATCCTTCAATGTGATCGCATAACTCTACCCTCTCATTCTATGTGATCGCATTCACCCTTCCGCGTTCGTACTGAACAAGTATAGCTAGTGACTCAGAGGTCCACTTCCCCTATGCGATCGTAGGGGTCTTTATGCGACCGCATAGGTCTGTCTTCTTCTACTTCGCGATCGCAACATATTGACTGCGTTCGCATAGACCATTTTCCAGGCCTTCAATTTTTACTCTACGCGATCACGTCCTCTCTTATGCGATCGCACTGAAGAAAATGCCTGGGCAGTTATAAGCTTTTCAAATACGAGGGCTCTTCCATTTTTATCAAACTCAAGCTAGAGAGCTCGGTCTTGGGGGATTTTTCGAGGAATTTTCAGAGGCAAACTTTGGGTATCATTTCGGTACTCCTTTATGATTATTACCCGCTAATCTAATCTCGAATTCAAGCTTTAATTTCGGATTTTGAATGAAAATTGGGGTAAAGTTTTTAGACCTAACTTTTATGATTTGAAGGGGTATTTGACCTCCGATTTGGTAGATTTTTATATGGTTAGACTCGTGAAAGTACGGGGTTTCGGAAAATGTAAAAAGTTTTCAATTTGGAGACGTTGGCATGAAGGGAATTTTGGTTATTTCACCTATTTTCACGCCTTAGATTTAATTTTAACAGTGTAATGTTACATGCGATGTTCTTTACAATATGTAATTGGTTTGAATAGATTTGGACCACTCGAAATCGGATACTCGTGGAAAGGGCATTGTTTCTGAGCGGTTTTGTACCAATTCGAGGTAAGTGGATTGTCTAACCTTGTGTGGGGGACCTCTCCCCTTAAGATATCTTTGTCCTTGTATAAAAGCTGGTGCGCGAGGTGACGGGCGTGTACTTGTGCTAGTTGTTGGAAATTCACCTTACTTGGCTTATTTAGACTATGTTTTCTTCCATATTTAATTATTAAAAATGAAACTTTGCTTGTTTTGATTTAGGGAAAGCATGTTAGTAGCTTATTTGCTCTATTTGACTAAATTGAAATATCTGTTTTTCCTTGGGAAGCATGCAAGGGATTGTTTTGCTCTATTTGACTAAATTGCCATATTTGTCTTTCTTGCAAATCAAGTTATATTCTCGATTTTAATTGTTGTTCGCATTTGGCTTCCTTTCCGTTAAATATTGATTTGTCGTGGTGTATTTACTTTTGGGACTACAGGTTCAATTCCCGGGAGATCCTCTGTTATTGGTATGTTGGACTATGGGTTCGATTCCAAGGAGATCCTCTTATATTGACATGACGTACTACAGGCTCGATTCTCGGGAGATCCTCTGATATTGACATGATGGACTACGGGTTCAATTCCTGGGAGATCCTCTGATATTGATATGATTGATTGCGGGTTCAATTCCCGGAGATCCTCCATTATTGGTATAAAGGACTATGGGTTCAATTCCCAAAGATCCTCGGTTATTGGTATGAAGGAGTGCGGGTTCAATTCCCGGAGATCCTCTGTTAGAAATATGATGGACTACGGGTTCAATTCCTGGGTGATCCTATGATATTTGTATAAATGCAGATTCAATTCCCGGAGCTCCATGTGGAAATTGTGACGTTTGAGTGATTTGCCTTGTGTTCGTACTCTGTACTTGTAGCTGTTCTGTTTTAATTACTATCTTGTTAGATATTCGGGATTTACTTCATTATCTACTGTTTATTTATTCTTACATTATTTCTTATGTTCGTCTCAGTAGGGACTCGACCTTCCTCGTCACTACTCCATCGAGGTTAGGCTTGGCACTTACTTAGTACCGTTATGGTGTTTATGCTAGTCTTCTATACACTTTTGTTGTGTAGATCCAGGTACGTATGATCGGGCGCGCTATCAGTGATTTTAGGAGCTACACTTGGAGATTCTAGGTATGCATCTGCCGCGTCCACAGAGCCGAGGAGTCTCCTTCTATTATACCTTTAGTAGTAGTTTCGTTCATGTACTCGTTTGCTCTAGACACTCCTGGATGTTTGAGATGTATGTTATCTTTTACTCTTAGCATGTGTTTCCCGTGGGTTTCGGTCTTGGAGGTTTTACATTATTGGTTCAAAGTGTATGTGCCAAGCGGATTCCTATACATTTTTATGTTATTCAGTTTTATTTATCGGTTTCGTAAAGATTGTTGAATTTCCGCAATGTGTCAGGCTTACCTAGTCACGAAGACTAGGTGCCGTCATGACATGTTCACAATTGGTGAACTAGGGTCGTGAAAAAAGTTGGTTTCAGAGCTCTAGATTCATAGGAGTCACAGGACACAGGCCGGTTATTTAGAGTCACGCTGATCGGTACGGAGACGTCTGTACTTATCTCTAGAAGGCTATGTAACCTGTTTAGGAAACATCTTCACTTCATTTGAATTCTTGTCATGCTATGTTTTTTACCTCGATTATAAACTTCTGTCTTCTATTCTCTCACAGATGGTGAGGACAAGCACGACCCAGTACGATCAGGAATCCGCACCTCCTCCTGCAGCAGCTAGAGGCAGGGGTCGGGATAGGGGCCATGGACATGCGCGGGGTGCAGCCAGAGCACCTGCGCGAGCAGCTGAAGTGCCACCAGCGGACCCAGTCAAGACTCAGGCACCAGAGACGCCCACAACCACCACTACTCCGGCTGTTTAGGAGGCATTGGCACAGTTTATGAGTATGTATACCATGCTGTCGCAGGCGGTGTTGCTTCCACCTCCTGCAGCTATGTCCTAGGCCGGGGGAGGAGCCCAGACTCTCGCAGCCCGCACTCCGGAGTAGAGGGTGCACATGGGGCCGATTCCAGATATTGTTCCTGTCCAGCCTATAGTGCCGGTTCAGCTCGAGGATGGGGCACCTGCTTCGGAGGATGAGCAGCGTAGATTGGAGCGGTTTAAGAAGTATGGCCCTCCTATTTTTAGCAGACTAGCTACAGACGATGCTTTGGGGTTTTTGGAGGATTGTAACCGCATTTTCGCACCATGGGTATTACTTCTTCGAGTGGGGTTTCCTTTGCAGCTTCACAGCTTTAGGGTGCCGCCTATGACCGGTGGAGCACTTTTTAGCTAGACTGTCCAGACGAGGCTGCCTCCTTGACTTGGACTCGATTTTCAGATATGTTTCAGAGGGAGTTTGTTCCCTAGAGCCTCCGAGATGCATGGCGCGCGGAGTTTGAGCACTTAAGCCAGGGCCCTATGATTTGCTATGAGTATGCCATCCATTATACTAGGTTGGCCAGGCATGCGTCAGCTTTGGTGGATACTGTTATTGAGAGGGTTCGCAGGTATATAGAGGGTCTTATTCCTTCCATCAGGTTTGGCATGACGCGAGAGTTGGAGATGGATATACCCTATTAGCAGGTGGTGAGTATAGCCATGAGGATAGAGGGTATGCATGCCAGAGAGCGGTAGGAGAGGGAGGCAAAAAGGTCTTGAGAGTCTGGTCATTTCTATGGTACCCGTGCCTAAGGAGCAGGACATCATGGTAGGGGATATACGGGTCGCCCAGTTCACTCAGCTCTTCCTTTATCCAACAGTACTCCATCTCCTCCTAGATTTCAGAAGCCTTATTATGCACCTCCGATTTCTAGCGCACCTGCTGCGCAGGGTACCTCCAGAGGTCAGTCTAGCAGGGGTGAGTCCAGTCAGTCACATCCACCGCGCCCTCCCAGAGCTTGTTATAAGTGCGGGGATACCCGCCACTTGGTTAGACAGTGCCCCAGAAGTGGGAGGGGTGTGCCTTCTCAGACTCCACAGACTTAGCATGCTCCACAGGGTTGGCATGCCATTGTTCTAGCTCCAGCTGCCACCCCACTTGCCCAGCCAGCTAGGTGCAGGGATCGGGGAAATAGAGGTTGCCCTCAAGGTAGGGGCCGAGCCAGATTTTATGCCATTCCTGATTGTGCCGAGGTTGTCGCCTCCGATTCTTTTATCACATGTATTATTTTGGTTAGTCACATAGAGGCATTGTGTCTATTCAATCCAGGCTCTACTTATTCTTATGTTTCATCTTATTTTGCTCCGCATTTGGGTACTGTCCGAGAGACCTTGAGCTCTCATGTTTATGTTTCTACTCCCGTAAGAGATTCCCTTATTATGGACCGCGTATATCAGTCGTGTTTGGTTACTATTTGTGGTTTTGAGACCAGGGCAGATCTTTTATTACTTGACATGGTTGATTTTGATATTATCTTGGGAATGGACTGATTGTTCCCCATTATGCTATTCTTGATTGTCACGCTAAGACCATGGCGCTAGCTATGCCAGGTATTCCTCGTATTGAGTGGAGTTGTACTTTTGATCATACTCCTAGTAGAGTTATATCCTTTCTTAAAGCCCAGCGTATGGTTGAGAAGGGGTGCACCGCATATTTAGCCCATGTGAGAGATGTCAGTGCTGATACCCCTAATGTTGACTCTGTTTCACTAGTACGGGATTTCCCCGATGTGTTCCCAGTCGATCTTCCGGGCACGCCACCCGATCGGGACATTGATTTTGGTATTGATTTGTTGCAGGGCACTCAGTCCATATCTATTCCTCCTTACCGTATGGCTCATCCTGAGTTGAAGGGGTTGAAGGTCCAGTTAATGAATTGCTTGATAAGGGTTTTATTCGACCAAGTGTTTTACCATGGGGTGATCCTGTCTTGTTTGTAAAGAAAAAGGATGGTTCTATGCGCATGTGTATCGATTATCATCAGTTGAACAAAGTTAGAGTGAAGAACCGGTATCCTTTGCCTCGTATTAATGATCTATTTGACCATCTTTAGGGCGCACAGGTGTTTTCTAAGATTGACTTGCACTCAGGTTATCACCAGCTAAAGATTCGGGAGCCGGATATCCCGAAGACTGCTTTCAGGACTCGGTATGGTCATTACGAGTTCCTTGTCATGTGATTTGGGTTGACAACACCCCCAACAACTTTTATGCATTTGATGCACAGTGTATTCAGGCCCTATCTCGACTCATTTGTCATTGTTTTCATAGATGATATTCTTGTATATTATCGGAGCCGGGAAGATCATGAACAACACCTGAGGACAGTGCTTCAAAACCTGAGAGAAAAGAAATTATATGCAAAGTTTTCAAAATGTGAGTTTTGGTTGAGTTCTATGGCATTCCTAGGCCACGTGGTATCGAGTGACGATATTCGGGTGGATCTGAAGAAGGTGTAGGCCGTCCAGGGTTGGCCCATGCCCTCCTCAGCTATAGAGATCCGCAGTTTTCTTGGCCTGGCGGGGTATTCCCGTCATTTTGTGGAGGGGTTCTCGTCGATTGCGTCCCCTATGACTAGATTGACCCAGAAGGGTGCTCCTTTTTAGTGGTCGGACGAGTGTGAGGCGAGCTTCCAAAAGCTCAAGGTGACTTTGACTTTAGCCCCTATTCTGATTTTGCCTACTGGTTTGGGGTCCTATACGGTATATTATGATGCCTCACGAGTTGTACTTGGAGTGGTACTGATGCAGGACGGTAGGGTGATTGCCTACGCGTCTAGACAGCTGAAGGAGCATGAAAAGAACTATCATGTCCATGACCTTGAATTAGCTGCTATTGTTCATTCCTTAAAGATCTGGCGTCATTATTTGCGTGGTGTGCCTTGTGAGATTTCTACGGATCATCGAAGTTTGCAGCATTTGTTCAAGAAAAAGGATCTGAACTTGCGCTAGAGGAGATGGTTGGAGCTACTGAAGGATTATGATATTACTATTCTTTATCACCCGGGCAAGGCCAATGTGGTAGTCGATGACTTGAGTCACCGGGCGGAGAATTTAGGGAGTTTGGCATATTTACCAGCTTCACAGAGACCCGTGGCGATGGATGTTCAGGCTCTAGCCAGTCGATTTGTGAGATTGGACCTTTCGGAGCCCAGTTGGGTTCTAGCCTGTGTGGTTTTGCGGTCTTCATTGTTTGAGCGTATCAGGAAGTGACAGTATGATGACTCTCATTTTCTTGTCCTCAGGGACACAGTTCAGCATGTCGATGCTAAGGATGTGACTATTGGAGATGACGGGGTGTTGAGGATGCAGGGACGGATCTATGTGCCCGATGTTGATGATATTCTGGAGTTGATATTGACTGAGGCCCATAGCTCATGGAACTCCATCCATCCTGGTGCCGCGAAGATGTATCAGGATCTAAGGCAACATTATTGGCGGAGGCGGATGAAGAAGGACATAGTGGAGTTTGTGGTTTCGCGGTCTTCATTGTTTGAGCGTATTAGGGAGCGATAGTGTGATGACCCTCATTTGCTTGTCCTCAGGGACACAGTTCAGCATGGCGATGCTAAGGATGTGACTATTGGAGATGACGGGGTGTTGAGGATGCATGGACGAATCTGTGTGCCCGATGTTGATGATATTCGGGAGTTGATAATGACTGAGGCCCATAGCTCGCAGTACTTCGTCGACCCTGGTGCTGCGATGATGTATAAGGATCTGAGGCAACATTATTGGTGGAGGCGGATGAAGAAGGGCACAGTGGAGTTTGTAGCTAGGTGTCTCAACTGTCAGCAGGTGAAGTCTGATCATTAGAGACCGGGAGGGTTACTCCAGCAAATGGAGATTCCAGAGTGGAAATGGGAGTATATCACTATGGATTTTGTGACTAGTCTCCCTCTGACGGCGAGGAAGTTTGATTTCATTTGGGTTGTTGTGGACCGGCTGACCAAGTCCGCTCATTTTATTCAAGTGTGCACTTCTTTCTCAGTGGACTGGTTAGCAGGGATTTATATCAGGGAGATTGTCCGTCTGCATGGCATTCTAGTTTCTATCATCTCAGACAGGGGTTCAGTATTTACATCATGGTTTTGGAGAGCTATCCAGCATGAGTTGGATACCAGAGTGACCATGAGTACAGCTTTTCACCCTCAGACGGACGGACAGTCCGAGCACACTATTCAGATTCTTGAGGATATGCTTCGTGTGTGCGCGATTGAGTTTAGAGGGTCTTAGGGTCAGTTCCTGCTACTGTCTGAGTTTGCGTACAATACAGTTATCAGTCCAGTATGCAGATGGTGCCATATGATGCCTTATACGGTAGGAGATGCAGGTCCCCGGTGGGTTGGTTTGATCCGGGCGAGGCCAGGTTACTGGGCACTGATTTGGTTCAGGATGCGGTTGAGAAGGTTAAGGTGATTCAGGACAAACTCTGTGTGGCGCAGTCCAGACAGAAGAGTTATGCGAACCGAAAGGTTCGTGATGTTTCCTTTATGGTTAGTGAGCGGGTTTTTCTTTGGGTCTCGCCTATGAAAGGCATCATGAGGTTTGGAAAGAAAGGAAAATTGAGCCCGAGGCTCATTGGTCCATTTGAGATTTTGAAGCAGGTTGGGAAGGTTGTTTATGAGCTTACTTTACCTCCCAGTTTGGCCGGGGTTCATCCAGTGTTTCATGTTTCGATGCTTCGGAGGTATCATGGTGACCCGTCTCACGTGTTGGAGTTCACTTTAGTCCAGGTTGACAATGACTTGTCCTATGTTGAGGAACCAGTAGCAATATTGGACATGCAGGTCCAAAATCTCAGATCAAAGGATATAGCTTCAGTAAAGGTTCAGTGGTGGGGTCAACCGGCCAAGGAGGAGACTTGGGAGAACGAGCGGGATATGCGCAGCCGATACCCTCATCTTTTTGCTACTTCAGGTATGTTCTCTATTCACGTCCGAGGATAAAGAATGTTTAAGTGTAGGAGGATGTGACGACCTGGCCGGTTGTCTTTGGAATTTATGCCCTGTTTCCCCATTAACTGCTTCCCCTAAGTCCATTTCTGCTATTTTGGTTTGCCTAGAAGTTCGGTAATAGAATTCGGAGTGTTTTGGAACACTTAGTCCCTAAATGAGAGTTTATGTGTTGGAAAATAGTCTCTAATCAAAATAGTGTTAAGACGACCTCGGAATGGAAAATCGATGGTTCCGTTAGCTCCATTAGGTGATTTCGGGGTTGGGAGTGTGTTCGGAATGTATTTTGGATGTCCGTCGCTCATTTAGGCTATAAATGTCGAAAGTTAGAATTTTGAAGCTTCTGGTCCGATAGTGAAATTTTGATTCGAGGGTCAGAACGGGATTCCGGAAGTTTCTATAGCACCATCATATCAGTTGGGACGTGCGTGAAAAATTTCATGTCAATCGGACGTGTTTTGGTTAGGGTTTGAATCGAAAGCGATTTTGGTTAAGTTTTGAAGTTTTTAAGTTCAAATCATTGGTTAATTTGCCTTTCCGGCATTTTTTAGGTGGATTAAGGATTGGTACAAGTTCTAATGATGGCCTCAGGTGTGTTTCAGATGCTCAACGGAACAATTTTGAAACTTAAAACATAGCAGATTTTCTGTTGTAGATGTTGCAGATCTTCCTTCTCTACGATCGCATGATCTCCAATGCGATCGCGTAGTGCAAATTATGGAGGGCCATTTTTCCTTCTATGCGATTGCAGATCCTTCAATGTGATCGCATAACTCTACCCTCTCCTTCTATGTGATCGCATTCACCCTTCCGCGTTCGTACTGAACAAATATAGACGGTGACTCAGAGGTCCACTTCCTCTATGCGATCGTAGGGGTCCTTATGCGACCGCATAGGTCTGTCTTCTTCTACTCCGCGATCGCAACATATTGACTGCGTTCGCATAGACCATTTTCCAGGCCTTCAATTTTTACTCTACGCGATCACGTCCTCTCTTATGCGATCGCACTGAAGAAAATGCCGGGGCAGTTATAAACTTTTCAAAAACGAGGGCTCTTCCATTTTTATCAAACTCAAGCTAGAGAGCTCGGTCTTGGGGGATTTTTCGAAGAATTTTCAGAGGCAAACTTTGGGTAACGATTCTGTACTCCTATATGATTATTACCCGCTAATCTAATCTCGAATTCAAGCTTTAATTTTGGATTTTGAATGAAAATTGGGGTAAAGTTTTTAAGCCTAACTTTTATGATTTGAAGGGGTATTTGACCTCCGATTTGGTAGATTTTTATATGGTTAGACTCGTGAACGTATGAGGTTTCGGAAAATGTAAAAAGTTTTCAATTTGGAAACGTTGGCATGAAGGGAATTTTGGTTATTTCACCTATTTTCACGCCATAGATTTAATTTAAACAGTGTAATTAGTTACATGCGATGTTCTTTACAATATATAATTGGTTTGAATAGATTCGGACCACTCGAAGTCGGATACTTGTGGCAAGGGCATTGTTTCTGAGCGGTTTTGTACCAATTCGAGGTAAGTGGATTGTCTAACCTTGTGTGGGGGACCTCTCCCCTTAGGATATCTTTGTCATTGTTTAAAAGCCTGTGCGCGAGGTGACGGGCGTGTACTTGTGCTAGTTGTTGGAAATTCACCTTACTTGGCTTATTTAGACTATGTTTTCTTCCATATTTAATTATTAAAAATGAAACTTCGCTTGTTTTGATTTAGGGAAAGCATGTTAGTAGCTTATTTGCTCTATTTGACTAAATTGAAATATCTGTTTTTCCTTGGGAAGCATGCAAGGGATTGTTTTGCTCTATTTGACTAAATTTCCATATTTGTCTTTCTTGCAAATCATGTTATATTCTCGATTTTACTTGTTGTTCGCATTTGGCTTCCTTTCCGTTAAATATTGATTTGTTGTGGTGTATTTACTTTTGGGACTACAGGTTCAATTCCTGGGAGATCCTCTATTTTTGGTATGTTGGACTATGGGTTCGATTCCAGGGAGATCCTCTTATATTGACATGACGGACTACATGCTCGATTCTCGGGAGATCCTATGATATTGACACGATGGACTACGGGTTCAATTCCTGGGAGATCCTTTGATATTGATATGATGGATTGCGGGTTCAATTCCCAGAGATCCTCTATTATTGGTATAAAGGACTGCGTGTTCAATTCCCAAAGATCTTCGATTATTGGTATGAAGGAGTGCAGGTTCAATTCATGGAGATCCTCTATTTGAGATATGATGGACTACGGGTTCGATTCCTGGGAGATCCTCCGATATTGGTGTAAATGCAGATTCAATTCCCGGAGCTCCATGTGGAAATTGTGACGTTTGAGTGATTTGCCTTGTGTTCGTACTCTGTACTTGTAGCCGTTATGTTTTAATTACTGTCTTGTTAGATATTCGGGATTTACTTCATTATCTACTGTTTATTTATTCTTACATTATTTCTTATGTTCGTCTCAGTAGGGACTCGACCTTCCTCGTTACTACTCCATCGAGGTTAGGCTTGGCACTTACTTAGTATCGTTTTGGTGTACTCATGCTACTCTTCTGCACACTTTTGTGGTGCAGTTCAAGGTACTTCTGATCAGGCGCGCTATCAGTGATTTTAGGAGCTACACTTGGAGATTCTAGGTATGTATCTTCCGCGTCCACAGAGCCGAGGAGTCTCCTTTTATTCTACCTTTAGTAGTAGTTTCGTTCATGTACTCGTTTGCTCTAGACACTCCTGAATGTTAGAGCCGTATGTTATGTTTTACTCTTGGCCTGTGTTGCCCGTGGGTTTTCAGGTCTTGGAGGTTTTACGTTATTGGTTCGAAGTGTATGTTCCAAGAGGCACCCTATAAATATTTATGTTATTCAGTTTTATTTATCATTTTTGTAAAGATTGTTAAATTTCCGCAACGTGTCACGCTTACCTAGTCGCAAAGACTGGGTGCCGTCATAACAGGTTCACGATTGGTGAACTAGGGTCATGACACTCCAGACTTCATCCACGCGTACCGCACTGATTCGATGTGCGGACGCGTGGGCTTTTGCTTTGGATGACTGAGTCTCTGAACCCTTCTTGGCACGGACCGCGTAGAAAGGATCGCGGACCACGCAGCTTGTCATGGAAATTGCCTGGTCTCTGAACTTTCTTGAGCGACCGCGTTCAAAATAGTGCGGACCGCGTAGGTTGGCCTTGAATTAATTCATCCTCTAAGCTCTCCTATGCGGCCGCGTGACACATCAGTGCGGACCGCACATGTCATTTGTTTCCCCACTTCACTTGTATTTCGTCACTTGGCAGATTTAACTTATTTTTGAACCGATCTTTGACAATTTTCATCTTGTTGCTCAAACCTGCAATCAAGCACAATTTTGTAAGAATTTTGGGACTAATTAATGGCAATTCACGCACAAATCTCAAGAAAGAATGGGAATAAAGCATGTAAAATTCATAGTTATGAGGTCTCAATCATCCTCAATCTCGATCATGTGAATGCCCCCACCTTGCAATCAGTCAGAGGGTTGTTGCAGACTTTGGTAGCGGGCTCCTTTACTATGATGACCTTATTATCAATAAAGGCTTGAATCTTGTCTCTCAACGAGCGACACTCGTCGATGGTATGGCCTTTCATTCCGGAATGGTATGCACAGGTTTAGTTCATATTGATCCATTGGGAAGGATTTTCTGGAGTTATAGCTGGGATAGGAGTAACATAACCGGCTGCCTTGAGTCTCTCATATAGCTGGTTGATTGGTTCGGCAATGGTTTTATATTGTTTGGGGGTCTGCGATCGAAATTTAGTCTAGGCCTAGGGAAGTTTTGGCGAGTGGGTGATGATTGATAGTGATAAGTTTAGGCATTATAGGCTTGGTACACAGGCGCGGGTTAAGAATATCTTAGTGAAGTGGGTTGATATGTGGGAGGTGGAGATGATTGGTAGGTGGGTGGTGGAATTTGGTATGTGGGTGAGGGTGCTTGGTAATTTAGGGAAGGCTGATATGTGAACGAAGTTAGAGGGTATGTTTGGTACTTCATTGGGGATTTGGTTCTCTGCGCAACCATTATGGAGTTCACATCCTTCTTCTTTGATGTGCCACTAGACTGTAAAGCCTTGTTGGTGGCCTTTAATGCTTCAAGATTAGAGAGCATACCATTTTTTATACCTTCTTCAATTCTTTCTCCTAACTTGATGATGTCGGAGAATTTCTGACCTTCTATCAGCATAATATTTCATATAATTAAGGATCCTGAGCCCGAACAAAGAATCTGTTTATACGCTCATCTTCTAAGGCCGGCCTGACCTTAGCAGCTTCTGACCTCCAACGAGTAGCATACTCGCGGAATGTTTCTGTGGGCTTCTTCTTCAGATTCTGGATATAAAACACATCTGGTGTGTTCTCTGTGTTACGCCTGAATCGGTCCATAAAGTTGTACGCCATACTTACCCAGCTTGTCCATTTCTTTGAATCCTGGATGTACCAAGATAAGGCATCCCCTTTCAGACTCCTCGTGAACAGCTTCATGCGGATTTTCTCATCCCTTCCAACTCCTACCATCTTATCATAGTATGTCCTCAGATGAACCCTGGGATCACCTATACCATCGAACATCTCGAACTTGGGAGGTTTGTACCCCTCCGGGAGTTCAACATCCGACTGAATGCAAAGATCTTCATAGTTCAACCCCTCAATGCCTTTGCTGCCTTTGATGCCCTAGACCCGGCTAGTTAACTTTTTGAGTCCCGTGGCCAAGTTTTTGATGATGGAGTCTTTACTGTATGATTCAGAAGCACTTGAGATTGGTTGACTGCAGTGGGGTATAGTGTCCACAAAGATAGAAGTGTTGGGGAGGTGGTCGTTTGTAGTGTTTGGTGGTTCGGGAATGAGTAATGGAGTGTTGTTGCATGCGTAGCAGGTTTGAGCCTTAGTGGGTTGTATTTGTGGTTGTGGGGTGTTTTGTGGAGGTACGGGGTTGACATCAGGAGCAACAAGAGAGAATGATAGGCTCGCCAAGTTCCGAACTTGGTCCAATGCCTCCTAAAATTTCAAAAGTTTCTGTTCAATCTGAGCAGTAGTTCCTTTAGCAATTGGGGTACCCTGAGAAGTTTCCTCTCTTTCAATCTCCTTTCTAGCACTTGCATCTCCCATTCTACCTTTGTTCTTGTTTCTGATAGGACTCGGAGGAGGAGGAGGTGGAGGGCCCTTGGATCTTGTAGAGTATGCTGATGGTGCCAGAATGCATGAACTAACCTTTGGGGAAGGGAATAAAAAATAAAAGAAAAGCAAAAGGTAAAAAGTTAGTGCGGATTCTGAGAGAGAGAATATTGCAATATTTAAACACATTGTTCAAGAATATAAGTCGTGTCCTTCCTCATTGTGCCCGAGGTAGGCCTAGTGACAAATTAACTTTAGATAACTTATAATGCTAAATCCCTCATTATAGTGATAAAAATAAGACGAGTCTAAAAAACAACTTAAAATAACGGGAAATAAAGATGTCATTAATGGCCAGTGGCTTTATTACATTATGAAAGTAGGAAATAAAAGATCCTAACTACTTGGTCCTAGAAGGACCTTCCCCAGATTCGGTATTCTTGTCTCCCTCGTACAGTTGCACCAGCTCGCGCAGTCCTAGCAGCAAATAGGCTCGGGCCAGATGTCCACCTGTATTTCCCTCGGCATTTTGGCAGTCTTCAATCTTTTCAAGAATTTCCCTTCGATCTTTACTAGACCTCGTTGTAAGTACCCTAGCCCCTTGTTGACGTTGACAGCCATATCGTTCCATTCATCGATCAACTTCTAATGATATTCCTGTATCTCTCGATGCTCGTTTTTGCATTCTTGAATTCTTTTCGTAATTGATTGTACTTAACTTGTGCTTCATCCTTTTCATTGATAAGCCTCTAACCTCAGATGAACCCAAGATGACCCAAACTAGTGATATTATCTTCCAACCAACCTGAGTAGTGCGGCACACACCCGGCATGATACCTGTCTACCTCAATTGTTTCTCTTCCCAAGACGAGTTTGCAATGCCACATGTGTTGAGCATGAAATCTATGAGGGCATCATCGTCCTGAAAGTCAGCCCTGTCATAACCCATTTTGTCCACCCTTGGTATGATTTTCTTCCTCCCTGGTTGCCTCATGGTTCGGAGAGGGACATAAGGATAAGTTCCACTCAAACCAATAAGTATGAGGAATGGTGCATCCCGAGAACGAACAATGAATTCCCCGGTTGGGAACCACTCACACATCCACTACACTTGATCTTCTTTCAGATTTTAAAATAGCTCTACCCATTCTCTAGAGTCCTCTGGTTGGGCGAACATATTAGGCATGAATTTCATTCACTTTGGGTGGTGGAAAGCGATATGATCATCCCATTCTCTGCATATAATTTCCTGCTGGTAATCACCTATCTGAAGGTGTTCTATAAGCCAGAATTGAAGCAACAGATTGCAAACTTCAAAGTGTTTGGCCCCTTACTGACACTTTTCCAAGGCTCGATATATCTCGGCAACAATTATGGGCACTATGCTAAAAGACAGGCCATCAATCCCCTCCATTAAGGTTCTAGTTATCTTGGCTAGTCTGGTGTGGATCCTAACATTCTTCATAGGAAAGAGTATCATCCCTAGAAATCAGAACATGAAGACAAAAACCCTTGTGTGGATATGCCCTAAAGAGGTAAGGGCAAATTTATCGGTGTAGGTGCAGTATGACTTGGTATGGCCATACCTCTTGTACAAGTAGTAAAATGGTACATAGGAGTCAGACAAGTCAAATCTGGGTTTTTCTTGAGGCCTGTCCTTTTAAGGAAGCCCCTACCGTTGCAATTTTCCGGCATAAGTAGAACCAGAGTCTCCCAAGGAATACCAGCTAGACCCCCTATTTCTTCAAGTAAATGGGTCATTTCAAGGTCACCGAAGCGAAACACTGACCGATCACTATCCCAAAACAAAGTTGCAGCTAGATTTTGTTTCTGGCTAGATTTCTAACAGTTAAGGTAAATTTCCTAAGTATTTTTGGACAAGAGCCCGATCACGGGCATGAAGGTCCTCCTACCAGCTTAGCAGCCTTGGGTGAATGTTTGTTACCATACCGAATATGGAGACTTCATGCCTCATTTTATGCAAAACAAAGCGTTAGACCCTTACCCCACCAGACTCGGCTATTTAAATAAACAATTAGCTTGATAGGCATTTAGTTCTCCAAATAAATACACAGAACATGGAGGTGTCCATTTGGGTTTTCAAGGGAAACCCGATGGACTTTGGACTACGCTATCTTAATGAGTTATTATGCGGACAACATAACTGACTCGGCTAGGTTTGACCATGATACGTATATATATTAATAGAGTAAGGTTTCTATTTGATGTGCTAGACTAGTAACCTTTAGCAGACAACTCAAGAGGTAAAGGCATGGAATCATCGAATACACCATTGATAAACTGGTTTTACTGCAAATATGCCTCTGCCAAAATTAGGGGGTGATAATATCGGAAGAGAGCAACCACTAATTATAAGTGTTGCTATAGTATTTGTTTTGGAACGAGTGGAGTATGATGTTGAAGATGCAATTTACAAGAATGAAGCAAATTGACATGTATTTTCACGCACATAAGATAAATGATTACAATGATTGCTCGAAATTACAAGAGTATTGAAATAATAAAGCAGTTAAAAGAAAGAAAAGATATAAAGAGCCAAGTTAATTTTCACGATGAAATAATTAAAAGGAAAGAAATAAAGGCAATTAATGAAATAATAAAGTCACAAATAGCATGTAATGGTAAAAAGCATAAAGAATCCCTAGCAGGGTCGCCATGCTATTGACGCCCCCTTTTCTCTATCATGGACGGGAGTCTAGAATAAGGAATACGACATTATGGGAGGACAACTGTTATTCCCTTGTGAGAATTGGGTTTTGGAATTTGGAGAGTCGCTGCCTAATGATTATAGTGCATTGGACACTTTTAAAAGAAAAGAATTTGAGAAGAAAGTACCAGAGTTTGGGTAAGGGCTTTGAGATTATCTCGAGGCGAAGGTGTTAGGCACCCCTCAAGATCCACTAGTGTGGTTTCTGGCCATACTACAATTGTGACTTTAGAAGGTAGAACAAACAAATGAAGTTCTCACGTAATAATTGCAAACAAGTTCAAAGTTTTAAAAGAGAAGAATAAAAAACGAGAAATCTTAGAAAGTTAGTCAAAAGAAACAAGATTAAAAGAAACATTATAAGTAAAGGGAATGGGGTCCTAGGTTTATACATAATATAGATCACATCAATGCAATATCTAACAATCACTCCTCAGAAAAGGGGTCGCACGTGATATTAGCGCATCGGTCATCATATCCATATTCTACCCTTCCCACCCTGTTAAGGTACTAAAGCGCGTTTAGTCTCATTTACTTATTACATGCTGGTACCCGCACCAATTCCATCAGTCCCGGGGCATTATGACTTCTAATCCTAAAACGGGAGGAAGGGATGGGGCCTTTATGGACTTTAATGGATAAAATTCTAGTTCGACATTCAAAGCATGTATCAAATAATGGGAAGAACAAGCAAGTAAATAAGGCTCAAATAAACCCCTGAAATCAAATAATCATATAGTTTAGCATGTCTTTGCAAATACTTATTTGGTCTTAGATTAAAATTAGGCAGTGAGCTGACTTATTCAACACATATGTTAAGTTAGAAAGTCTGCATTAGGAAACTCGGATACATTTGTCAGATATTAAGGCACTAGATTAATGCGAATTAGTTTAAGAAGTACTGATTTTAGAAGGTAACTATGCAGAAGAGCTTTGTAGGAGAAGGTATGTTGAAGACTTAGGAAAACGTTTAGAAACGAGTAAAAGAAAAAGTGAACTGCCCAGTTATAATTAAACACAGAAAGAGTGGTTTTGAAAATTCCAGAAGTGGCAGAATTATTTAAAGGAAATGAGTGAATTATAGAACTAATTTAAAACGACAAGTTCAAAAGATATAAATTGAATTGGAAAATACGTTTAGGCAGAGTATTAGAAAAAACAATTTCAGGATAGATCTGCAAGTTAATTTTAGGAAAAAGTATATACTGATTTGAGAGAGTTTTATAGAGTTTTATCAAAAAGTTAAGTTTTGAAAATGTATACTGATTTAGGTGTATAAAAACCAGTTAATCCATTGTTACTGCTTTTAAACAGGTGAAGTGAATTTGATTCAAAATCCTATAGACATGATATCTATAAGTTATTGATAAAGAACTTGTTAATAAACTTGTGGACGGATGCTTGTTTAATTAATCCTAAAGTTTGTCTAATGTCATGAATATGCACATCCTATAGGCGTGATATCTATATATAAATTTGCAAAAAATTCACTCCTATAGGCAGGATTTCTATATGTGTAATTACATAAAGTGAGCGTTAAGTCCTATAGGCATGATATCTACGTGATTGAATCAACATTAAACAACCCTATCGGTAGAATTTCTACATGATTAACAGTAAATTCCAAAAGTCGTGATTTCTACCCTTTTGATGCAAGAAAGTAAAGACCCGCCACCCTTTCAATATATTCCCCGAGTTTATACAAGTTATTACAAACCAAAAAATACATCAGAAGCTAACAGCTATATCCGAGCAGCCTAATTCAACCTTAATGTCTAATAATATGCGATTAAACCACTTCCGGGATCCAAATTTTCAAAGCCTTCTCTTTATCCAAGGTGTTTTAAAGTTCCAAGTAATCTCAGGGAGTCCCGATATTGCTTACACCTAAGATACCATTAGAATAGAACAATGCAGTATGGAATAGCCAGCTCTCAGGCATCCAAGTTTAGAGGGAGCTCAGCGGTCCCAAAGCATGGCTTGCAAGAGAGAGGTAGAACTTAATAGCTAAGAGTAAGTGCAAGTGAAAGGGGGATAAGGAAGCCATGATAGGTGGCAGTCATGCCTAGCCACAAAATAGTTTGACACACCCCGGACCACCTGTTTGATCAAATATATTAGGAGCAGACCATTGAAGGTCAGACTAGGGTCTGGATAGTGATTAGGACACTGCCATACCCAAGTCTAAGGCTCAAACACACATAAAAGGGAAAGGGAATGGGGACTGATTGAGTTTTGGATTCAAAGAATCCAGTCCAGAAACATAGACAACAATATTTGAGTGTTGTCATGATTTGAACTATAACCCACATATAAATGGGGTAGGGATGAAGGGAATTCACATAAGAACAAAAGTGATAAAGTTGCAGAAAAACAGTAAGGAAGAAGTATAATAGGACTGAAATGTAAAACACATAGTGGAGGAGCAGTATTTAAAATAGGATAGACATACCAGTTCCAAAGTAAACAGAAAGAGAAGAACAACCACAAACAGCCACAAATAAGAAAGGAAAACCAACTCAAGACTTCAGCAGAAAACTCGGATTCCTTTAGAGAACTTAGAGATACTTTGAGGAAGAAGCAGAGAAGTAGAATTGGGACTAGTCTGTGTTTGTGAGAAAGTTAACTGACTGTTAGCTTGTTAAGAAAAGGGGAGGGCTAAGCCCTTATATAGTTTTTGAAAAACAAGTAAGGTAGGCAAAGGGTGCACAAATATAGAAAACCAATCAATTAGTGTCAATTAAGATAACTAGACTCCTTTCATTAAGGGGTCTAGGCCAAACGGCTAATCAAGATGGAACATGGAAGTAAAAAATCAGTTTCTAAGGCTAGATTAAGGTAAGGAAACCAAAATAGTGTACAAATAAGGTCAAGTACAGAATTGGTATTTAAAGAAAGAGGGCACAATATTGTAAAAAATAAGGTATAAGTTTGAAAATCAGTCAAAGGATCTCGGATCCAGTTGCAAATCACACTAAGGTAATTAAGGAAATAAATAAGTCAAACATTGGTACAAAATCACAGAAGATACACAAGACCAATTATTTAAGGAAAACATCACAAGTCTGAAATTATTATACAAAAGCTCAAAATAAACAGCCAGTAGGGCAAAGAGATTCAATCGAAAGAAATCAGTGCTCAATCACTAGCATGAATAAAGGGATCTCAAAATAAATCTTTGGAGGGGAAATTTTATATATAAAGCATACAGTTCAATTCAAAGAAGAGTCTCATAATGAAAAATCTCAGAGCCAAAGACAAATAAGACTTCGATTTCGATTACATGCTCATCGTAAGCCTGTAAACCTAGAGTTTCAGAGTGAAACCCTAGTGCCATCTACCCCAAAGGAAAACCCCCAAAGTTTAGGGTTTCATAAGGAATCAGATATGAGAAAAACCGTTCAAAGTAAGGGAGATAGGCCGACATACACAAATAGAATCGAGAGGAACTACGAGTTTTAAGGCAAGAAAGTGATCAACGAAACTTAGAAACAAAATTAAGGATGAAGTTGAACATATATAGCAAAAGAGTAAGTCAACAACCTAGGCTAGCATGTGAACAAAGAATGTAAAAGTATCTCTATATAAATTAGGTAAGAAACAAGAGAACAGACTTGAGCATAATAGGAAATAAAACAAATGAGCATAAACACAGGCTCAGGCACGCCGGAGCAAGGCCGAAAACGGCCAAAAATCACAAATCGACTAAAGTCTAGGTGAATACCCTTGAAGAATAGCCTCGAATCATCATGAGGAGGGGTGTAGGAGCAGTAGGTGGTGAGTAAAGGCTGTCCATGGCTAGATTAGCCATGGACTCCTGTGGGTTTTGAGGTCGAAAAATGCTGGAGGCGGTTAGGGCTTGTGAGGGTGTTTGAGAGCGTTTGAGAGAGACGAGGGGAACCAAAGGCGGCACGTTTGAGAGAATGGGGATAGGGTTAGGGGTCGTGTGAGGTTAAAAAAGAAAGGAAGTTATCTGGGCCGTTGATCAAAATGATCAACGGCTCAGATTTGAAAGGAATCGGGCGAGTTCGATTAAGTGGGTCTGGGTCGGGTTAAATTAAGAAATTGAGTTGGGTAATTGGGATACGATTTGGGGATGAGGTTGGTGTTAAATTGGGGTTCCATTTTGGCTAGAATTGAAATAGTATTGGGCTTGTATTTAAATAGCCAATTTTTCCTATTTGATTTATAAAAAATAGTAATAACAATTTTAAAAGCAAATTAAGGGTCCTGAGTAGATAACTATTATATAAGTATTAATTTAAAAATACTAGAAGAATTTTTTATAATTGTAAAATATTGTTAATGGCAAAGTAGGGTACAATTGCAATTATATGTAATTTAACTTTAAAAATATCAAATAAATTTGTAAAAATATGAAAAAATAACATTAATTATATTTCAGCGTAAATATGAGGAATAAGTTACGCACCAAAATAATAATTTTGGGAATAATTATTGGATTTTTATGGTATAAAATAGGCTTTAAAATTCATTAAAATTACCAAAACTCATGGGTGTGCTTATATATGCACATACATGTTATTTTGGAAGTGTTTTGGGTACAAAAATACATAAAGAAAATTGGGTATCAACAACCTGGGTCGCCTATTTCTACACAGGGGGCTTAAAGAGACCTTAGCACACTTCTTGATCATGTTTGGGACTTTGTCTCATGCATGGTTGATTCTAATTGCACAAACTACTTCACAAGATGAATCTTAGACTCCCGCCACCCATACACTAGAGCAACCAACTCGTGCTTATCATACACCAGGTGTCATTCTGGTATAGCTAGTAATTGTCGTTCAGCGCGAGGTAGGGCCAGTTGTGTCAGCTAAGGGGCATAGAAGTTTGGAGAGGTTTCGGTAGTTCCATCCTCCCCAATTCAGTGGAGGGGATTGTGAGGATGTATAGGATTTCTTGGATTAATGTCGTTGTATTTTTCGTAGTATGGGTGTGGTGGATCTAAGCAGTGTCGATCTTACTTCTTTTCGGGTGACGGAGTCGGCATATATATGGTGGTAGACTTATGAGTTAAGTAGGATGGCTAAGGCAACACCACATACTTGGTCCCATTTCTCTAATCTTTTCTAAGAAGAGTTTGTGCCACAGACCTGCAAAGATGAGTTGTGCACCGAGTTCGAGTAGCTGTGTCGGGGGGTTATGACCGTGTTCGAGTATTTTATGAGGTTTACAGAGATATCTCATCAAACACATGCTTTGGTTTCTAATGTTAGATAGAGAGTATGTGGATTTATTGAAGGACTCGCCTACATTATTAGATTTGGGATGGTACGAGAGTTAGAGACTGAGACTCCATCTCATCGCGTTGTGGAGATTTCTAGGAGGCTGGAGCATTTCTACGGTCAAGAGAACGAGGAGAGGGAGGCTAAGAAGCCTCGTGGTTTTGGAGGATTTGGGGGCTTCTACTCTAGGGGCAAGCGTTATCGTGTTAGCCGACTAGTTTAGTCCGCACTTCAGGTTACCTATTGTGCTCTAGCTAGTTGGGACCCCAGGGTACTCATATCAGATATCCATCTTTCAGTGCACCTTCTGTATGGGGTTCCGAGTGTAGTTACTCTAGTCGTCTGACAGACTCGGGACCAGCAACCACGCTTGTAGAGTTGTTTTTAAGTGTGGTGACACTAAGAACATTTTGAGATATTGTCCTAGAGTTTGGAAGGGTGGACCTCAGCACGATAATTAGGCTATAATTCCCACTCCGATTTCTACTCCACCTGCATAGCCAGCTCGGGTCCAGGATAGGTACGTAGAGGACGTCCTAGAGGGGGAGGTCAGGCCTATTTTCATGCTTTCTCTAGTATAAGGAGACAATAAAAAGGTTGTGAAACTCACTGCTAAGGATAAGGAGACAATAAACAAAAAAACAGAAAGATCATTCAGGACGCTGACAGGGCTGCCTCTCATTCAATAGGCTGTGAGTACGCAGCCTCCCGGAGTGTGACTTCAGAGTCCGTCCCTACACACATGTCCGTGGAGATTCCAGCACCAGAGTCATTTTTCCCTGAGTAGGAAAATGTGGCCACCTCCAAGAAGCCGGTGAATGTAGTCTCGGACTCGTCTGATGAGTCTGGAGCTGAAAAAGAAATAGAGGAGCAATACTCCACTTCTCCCATAGCGCCACTATCAGAGGAGAGTGAGGGTGGTGAGCCAAAGATTGAGGGTATGGAGAGAACCAGGAAAAAGGAGGCATGGGAAGATAGATTTGTAAGCAAAGTCGCCTTCCACCGATTCAAGGACTAGTGGCCCAAGATGAAGCTGAATCCGTAGAGGCCGTTCATTGATGTTGATTTAGTTCCTCACAACCCTCACGTACAAGCACAATTCCGTACAAGAGAGGGTTCGGGCTTCTTCAAAGAACGTGTGGGACTGGCAAATGAGCACATGGTGAAAGAGTTTTACGGTAATATTTACCACGTAGTTCGGGGATCTACACCTACAAGAGTGAGGGACAAGATTGTGTTATTTGATGGGAAGTCCCTCAATTAATTCTTGGGATTTGTGGAGGAGGATGAGTTTCAATACTTGGAGAAGCTGGCTATGAAAGAAGAAGTTCGCACGTGATTAGCCGGGATTTTAGCATCTCTAGGTACAGTCCCTGCGTGGCTGAAAGCATAGGAGAAGATATTAAGGGACACCCTCAACTTTGAAGCAAAAAGGCGGTTGACATTCGTGTGCAATCGACTTCACCCGTCCACACATGATCAC
This sequence comes from Nicotiana benthamiana, assembly GCA_034376525.1. NCBI lineage: Eukaryota > Viridiplantae > Streptophyta > Magnoliopsida > Solanales > Solanaceae > Nicotiana > Nicotiana benthamiana. Next base: position 68,824,977 of record CM067341.1, on the reverse strand, counting down.
TCCGTCCCCATTGATCGTACTGTCTTGGTTGCTTCCATCATGGCCGGATTTCCATTAAATGTGGGAAACATCATGCATAGGGTTATTTCTACTGTGGGTAATGAGACAAAAACAAACTACCCCTTCCCCAACACACTTTCCCTGTACTTCAAGGATATGGAGGTGAAAAAGAAGAAATATGATGTTATGGTACCTCCGTTGAGCCCGTACTCATGGTATGATCAGAAGGGTCCTGAAAACCCAAAGAATGCCAAGAAGAGTCAGGCCTCAACTTCTTCCGCAGCTGGCCAGTCTAATGAGCAGGCTGCTACAGAGCAGCTCACTGAGCCCACTACATTTCCCCCAGGACCTTCCCCAGCACCCCTTTCTGCCATAGCTGATCCGGTGATCTCGGTATCAAAGACTTACAGATTCACCGCCAACCAGCTCCGCACTCACGTGCCAGTTTGAACAACTAGATGTCGGCTGCGACATCCAAGTTGTCCACATTGACCACAGCCGTACAGGCTCAGGGAGCACCGATTACTGTTGAGATCCCTGCTTCTATTGATGAGACTTTGAAGAAAATCCTGGCCAACCAGGAAAAGATAATAACGAAGCAGGGTAAATTTGCAAAGGCAGTTGGGGATCACAACAAGGCTTTAAAGGATTTGGCCAAGGAGCATCGGAAGCTGAGAAAGACAAAGGCTATAAAGGAGTCAGTGGCGGCATTGAAGGTGCAGGTAGACCAGCTATTAGCGGATCAGCTGCCACTAGATTTGCTATTTGAGAAGTCGGCCGTAGAGCCACCAGTTGCGCAGCTATAGGAGGAGGAGCACAGGCCGAAGAAGAAGAGAAAACTCCCTAGTACTAATGGAGTTGTGATAGCAGTAGCTCCTGAGCATGAGGGTCCCTCCAGTGCCCCTTCAGTTGATGAGCCGATCCAGAAGCAGACACCTATCCCAGTAGCACAACAGTAGGCCATGGACTAGTCTGAGGTCCATGCCAGTATAGAGGACACTGGAGCCATTGACCCACACAGAGCAGCTGATGAGGCTTGAGGGGCCATTCTATATCCTTTGCCTATTTTTGATGCTTTATTTGGTAGTTAGCATTAAGGACAATGGTAGCTCTTATTCGTGGGGGTGTGGCACTAATTTTTGATTAACTAGATGATTGTACATATTCTTTACTTTTAGTACATTCGTATATATAGATGATTTGTATATAAATCTTCATTCTAAACTCCCTTAGTTGTATATTCTAATCCCATTGTGTACATATTCATTTGTGTTTTCTATTTTCGTTAAGAATTTTCGTTTTTGTTTTAGTTACAAAGTTAGGCTCGTAGCCTTTTTGTTTTTTTTTTGGCTTGGCAATAAGCCCTTGGTTTTCGTAATGCCACGGTTCTTTCCAAGGGTAGAGTTTTGTGCAAAACGGGTGGCTCTTCCGAATGATAGATAGCGTGACAACTTTCTTAAGGGTTGGGTCAGTTTTTGATTTTTCTTTTTGATTTTCAAGTTTTTTGTAGTTAAGGATACCTCAGACAAAGCTTCATTTAGGCCTAGCACATTTGCCTTTGGTCTTATGGTCAAAGACATTAAGTTGTGTTTATGATGGTGAAAGTCGTGTCCTTGAGACTATTTGTTGACCAAACAATCATCATGTAGTCATGTTGGGCCATTGTGCACTTGAATCGTATCTAAGGTTGTTGTGGCCCTCGACTCCGCTTTTGGCAATCTTGAGTGCGTGTGGTGAGAATTCGATTTATTAAGCCCAAGTAGCGTGCCGATGGTCTAGAACTTGCCCCGAATGTTTGTTGAGGCAAAATCATAGGTGGAACTTGATTTGAGAAATGATTTTAGGCTTTCCTTGATCCAAAAATGACAAATTGAACAATTCCATGACCTACCAATCAAATGATCTCTAGTTCACCCCTTTTGAGCCTTGAACCTTATTCTTTCATGAATCAAGTTACAAGCCTATACCCATTCTCAATTAGACCTTCTCTTGGCATCCAAATCGTCCCTCGAGTAGTGGCAAATGACTAAGTTTGGGGGGGAGGAAAAGAAAGGCATCAATGTGGTAGAAAGGCACAAAAGCAAAAGTAAAGGAAGGCAATGAAAAAGAAAAAAAATACAAAAAGAAAGACATAAAGAGAATAACAATCAAAAAGGGAATCAAAAGGACAACAAAAAGTGAAAAAGGTGTGGAAAAGTGTACAAAAGGAGAAAGGTTTTGAATTGCAAAAGAAAGAGTGATATTGTATCCCTCTAGCCCCTTGACAGAAGTGAATTACTCAATTGAGTCAAGAAAGTATGCCAAAATGAATCAAAAGAAATGCTTAAGGGAAGATTTAAACCATTTGAATAAAATCATATCTTACTTTCATCCAAAAGCCTTCACAATGACTCCTCAAAAGCCGTATTTGATCTTGAGTTATGAAAAGCCTACATTAGTAGATACTTACATGAAGGGAAAACATATGGTGCTTAGAGCCGTACTTAGGGCCCTTTCTTTGTGAGAGATGAGAGAGAGTTCATTCACCTCAATTCGTGTGCAACTATTCTAAAAGGTGAGGTTCACTTAGGGAAAGTCGATGATGCATGAGTCTAGGTTCCACAATGACCAAAGTGCTTGAGAAAGGTTCCTTGATGAGTTGTGTCAACCCTTGATGCTCTTGTGTCACACTTGATCCACAAGTTTTCAATGTGTTAATGAAACATATGCATAGAGAGCAATTGTTAGTCCCAACTTATGCGCGTTGAGGTTACCTTAGGCAGAACATGAATTACTTGGGTGTTTTTCATTGAGGGATATGTATCATTTTATTTGCTTGAGGACAAGCAAATGTATAAGTTCGGGGGAGTTGATAACTATGAATTATACATGTTTTATACCCCTTCTTACCTGAGCTTTGTGCATAAATTTCTCTAGATTAGTCCTGAATTGCTTACAAGTTGCGCTTGATTGCAGGTTTGAGCGACTAGATGATAAATATCACAAATCGGCTCAAAAGAGGAGTGAAGCCTGCCAAGCGTCAAAAGATGATTGAAAGTGGGAAAAAGGTGACATGTGCAGACCGCAGTCTGATGTGCTCCCACGCAAGAGAGTTCTGAAAGCTTCCAAGTTCAAGCCTGACCCGCACGGTCTGCCTGCTTTGTCACGCGGCCGCGCAGGATAGTTTAGAGAACCACTAAAAGGGAAGAAGATCCGCGCGGACCGCATCTATTTTCATGCGGTCCGCACTAATGAGTGATCAGAGCTCAGCAATTCAAGGCAAAGTCCCACGCGGCCGCACACCAAAATAGTGCGGTCCGCGTGGGTAAAAGTTTAGAGAGTCAACAATTGGACGAGTTCTACTGTGTGGCCGTGCACCATTTCCATGTGGTCCGCTTGATTCAACCTGTGCAGCCGCGCTCCATTTACATGTGGTCCGCTTGATTCAACCTATGCGGCCGCATGGCATTTCGACGCGGTACGCATCTCCAAGTCCAGAAGCACAGATCTGAAGACCATATGAGCTACGTCGCCGCATGTCATTTCTATACGGTCCGCGCCAGACCCTCAGGGGTATTTTTCTCCGGTTTTTCCCTGTGTAGTATAAATAGAACACTTTACTTTTTTAGGTTAAGTTGGGCGATTTGTTTTAGCAGCTAAGCACGAGACACTGTGTATTAGCCTACTTTAGGAAGTTTTCTCTTGTAAATAACGTGGATTCAAGCAGATTAAGCTTGTAGCTAATGATTATGTTAATTTCTTCTAGTATCTCTTCTATTTCTACTTCTTTCATGTCTAGCTAAACCTATTAGCTAGGGTTGTGGCTCAACCCTAGTGTGGATAAATAATGAGTGTTTTTGCTTAATGCTTGGATGATGTTGGGTGTTTGGTATTTGGGCTGATTGTATGTTTTCACTTAGATTTGGTGGTTGCAAACACTAAATCTAGCTTAGTGGGTCTTGACTCTTCTTGAGAAAGAGAGTCTATGACCTCACAATGAACCCAACAAGGATTTGAGATTGACCCATAAGAATGGTAGTCCCAAGTAACGGGTTAAACCTCGATAGAGTAATTACCCAACTTGAACCTTAAAGTTACTTGGGCAAATTAGCCTACCTAATTGGTCTCGAGAGAGTCAATTGAGCAAAATCACTCTCTTTACCGAGAGGTGTGAGAGTGGGTACTAAAGTGCAACGGTTATCCATATTCCCCTTAATTATCATCCTTGTGTTAGAATTCTATACCCGTTAATTAACCACCTAGGTGAGTGTCATGACCCTAGTACTTTTCTCTTATTGCATACAACTAGCATCATTACTTAGCATAATTTAGTTTACACTAGTAGTTGATAAATTAAGTTGTTAAACAAAAGAAAAATCAAAAATGATATAAGATCAAATAGAAGCTAAAACGCATTTCTAGGCTTAGCAAATACTCAACTCCAATTTGAAGCTCTTTGTGGAAAAATCGACCCCGATACCACTATTGGGTTTTAAGTAGTCGCGCCCACTCTTTCTTAGGATTGAGTCCGCACCGATCAATCGTGTCTATGTTCTTGTTTGGTCACCATTGGGGGCTACAAGACCCGAGTTGATCTTTTGTTGCTTAATATGGTGGATTTTGATGTGATTTTGGACATGGATAGGCATCTCCATATCATGATATTCTGGATAGTCACACTAATATCATGACATTGGCTATGTCGAGGTTGCTGAGGTTAGAGTAGATAAGTTATTTAGGTTATGTTTCTAGTAGAGTGGTGTCATTTTTAAAGGCTCGATGAATGAATCAAAAGCGGTTTTTGACGTACTTAGACTTTGTGAGGGATGTTAGTGTTGATGCTCCAACCATTGGGTTGGTTTTGGTAGTGAGAGTTTTCATATGTGTTTCCAGCAGGCCTACCAGGCATACCACCCGATAAGGATACTAATGTTGATATTGACTTGGTGAGGGCAGTCAACCCGTATTAATTACACTGTACCGAGTTGTATAGCTGATACCAATCTCGGACCGACCTTGGCTCCTGGTCCATTGCTCTTTTTGATCTATCGTTCTCTCTATTGGGAAAAACAGACCTTGAGAAGGCTCCCGGCTGGTCGTCCTCAGCTCTAATCTTTGACTGATACCTGTTATGAACACCGACCCAAGTAACTATCGGGTACTCCACTAAGTTTTGCTTCAATTGTTGAGAAGCACTGGAACTTCGGGGGTTGAGACCTTGAGTGAACTCCTGAACGAATCAATTATTGTGACCAGGGAAAGGTCCATTCATTCCATCTAGAATCTCAAAACGAACTCCCTAAGCATCCCGGTATCTCTTTGCTTGACTTTGAAGAGGTCCAATTTCCCCGTCTCGACCTTGATGGCGCCAACATGGGCTTTAACAGAGGCATCTGCAAGCATAGAAAATGAATGAATTGAATTTGAATATAAGTTATGGTACCATATCATTGTCCCTTTGGATAAGGTTTCCCAAAATTTCTTCAACAACACCGACTCGAACCCGTCATCTTCTAGTTCATTGCCTTTTATTGTGCATGTATCAGAGGTTACATGCTCGTTTGGATCTATTGTCCCATTTTATTTGGGAATATGGGGCATTCGGAATGGGCTTCGGTGCCGCACTCGGGGGAAGGATTTTTGAATGAACTTTTTGGTATTGGCCCTTTCAATATGGGAGGCGTTCTCGGGATCTGATCGACCCTCGAATTGTAAGTTTTCACCTTCTTGTCATTTACCTCTATCTTCTTTTCACCAGCCTCCAACCGCTTTGTTAGCGCTTCGAGCATTTTCATCACCTCGGAAGTTTCTGGGCCAAACTCGTCCGGTTCTGCTTTTGTTCGTCTCTCCGAGCGTCTTCTCTAACCCGCTCGGGTTCGGTCGCATTCTGGGCGTGATTTTGATTCTGTAGTTGTGGTATTGCCACTTGCTGAGCTTGTGCCATTTCAAAAGATAATCGTAAGCTAACTCCATCACCTTCCTCTTGTCGAGCCAATGGCCAAAGTGCCCCACGAATACTATTTTCGGGATCAGTTGGCAAGTTGACGTAGATGGAAACTTGTGAGTTAGCGTCGATCGAGTCAGTGATTGGGACACCATTAGGATCAACAGGGGGTACGTTATTGCTTGGTACCACGTTATTGTTTTTATCGTGGTGGCCTGACTCGGCGTCAACGTTCAAATGATCAGATTGAGAATTTGACATTTTAGATTAACCTAAAATCAAACTTCAAAGAGCAAGTTTAAAATATGGTGTGTTATGGAGATTCCTATTAAATCACTACTATTATCGTTAGGCTCATTGTGAGCACTAAATTGTTTACCCCTAAAATGACTAACAATTGAACTTATGGCAGCTTAAAGGATATGTGATTTAATTTAACACGAATGAACTAAGAACAACAAATAAAGAAATTAAAGGAAAACAAAGCGATCATACCAAATGCAATGGATGATTAAATCTAGCTTTGCAATGGATATTCGGAAATCAGTTTCGATTCAGCCCTCGAAACGAGCTCGGTTGTAACTCAATAAACAAGCAGCCGAAGAACACTTTGAACAATAGCTAAATAATGAAAATTAATTTTATTGCTTTGATATGTATGCTAACAGTGATCCTTACAATATAAAAGTTCTTCCCTTTATATAGCAGAGAGTCTCAGTCCTAGCACAAGTCTAAGTAAGGTAAAACTCTTTTTCTTCTAGTAAATATTGATATGCAGTTGATATTGGGCGAGATTTGCGCCACAATATCCAGTTAAGGACAGATATTATGGCCCCTCGATTGCCCTGTATAACCGTCTATCCCTTAGCCTCAGTTCTTCACTTTGCTTGAGCCCAATGTTTGGCCGTGTCCGATTCCGAGCGCACCATTCGTCCTTCATGGGCTCTTGGCCATAGAAGCTTTTGGTTTTACCGAGGCCATATCTGGTCGCGCTACTCTTTTGTTTCTTTACCAAAAAATCGGAGTAACTTTTATCCCGTTTTTATTCGTACACGATAGTAAATAAAAATTAAAAGAATCAAAGTGCTTTATTGCAATAAAGTCAGTCATGTTGGATCTATTATAAATAATATTGGTGTTGTTAATCAAATTATATACACTAGGTATTATACTGCATATACTAGAAAAACGAAATGCAACCAAACACAGTATAAAATACAATGAACAAAATGACCCCTAAAATATACAAAATTTCAATTCGACTCCATGATAAATTCTAAATTATTTGATTCTCTGCGATATTGGGATATTTGATGTTACATTAGGGGTGTTCAAAACCAATCTGAAATCGAAAATCGATCAAAACCGAAGCTTAACGACTTACTGGTAACGGCTTAACGGCTTAATGAACGGGGAACATATTGAATTTTTTTATTAACGGCTTATCGGTTTGGGGATGAATTATTCAATTTTCTTAACGGCTAATCCGTTAACCCGTTAAGAATATATATATATATATATATATATATATATATATATATATATATATATATATATATATATATATATATATATATATATATAATTTATTTTTATTTATATATATTAAATATAAAAAAACTAAAACCCTTGAAAATGATTAACAAAAGTTTTATTTCTACTTCTAAGCATTTTTATTTTCGGGATCTAGAAATTTTTTGGTTCTATTTTTAATTTATTTTTGGTTGTAATCCTCCTATTTGGTAATATGCCGGAGATGATAAAGCTAATTTTCTAATCACGGAAATCAAATTGAGTGGCTCTGGTAAAAAAAAATTAAATACATCATATTGCCTCTAAAATATTATTTTTATGGCTATTCATTATTTCTAAGACGAGGAGGATAAGAGATATTTAGTGAACATGTACCATTAACCGCCCTATAAGAACTAACTCAATACGAATCCGTATACCTTAATATTATCCGCTAAGCACCCTATGCCACACGCACAAGTCGAAACGACGAAAAGGCCGTCGGAATTTTCTAGAATTTCATATTCCTCATCCCACAAACCCTAGATAGAATCTCAACGCGCGATCGATTTCGGTAGCACTTCGATCGTAGTCCACTGCTTGATTATCAAATTCTTATCAATTTTTGCTGAAAAATGGCAGCTTTATAAGATTTGATCTGACGGAAGTTCGAATTATACTGTGGAATGGGCAGAAGTAGAGTGTTAGCGGTAATTTTCACATTATTAATCGTTTCAGCAACTTCAAACGCAACATTATTCAATTCCAGGAAGTTAGTTGATTTGGCTTCTAGACAAAGCAACAATTCATCTTCTGAACAGGTAAATTTCCTCTCTTTGCATTTTAATGTATGTCTTTGTGAATTTGTGATATAGATACATCTATATTTGCTGCAAATCTTTTTTTTAGATAGAACTACTAGCTAACAATGAATTATTTAGATGTATGCTTAGTGAATTGGTGATGTAGATACATCTACATGTGCTATAATTCGTTTGTTTTGATGGAAATATCAGCTAAGAAATGAACTTTTTGGATATATATATATATATATATATATATATATATATATATATATATATATATGCTCAGAGGCGGATCCAAGAATTGAACTTTATGGGTTCGAGTTCCAAATTCAAGCTCTGTCACTTCTTGAACATTCTTTAATTCACCTTTGCCCAGTGGCTGAGGGTTTTGATCCATTGGCTCTTAGTTACTGTATATATACATCCACCCCCAAAGAAAATTTGGAATGCTGGCTGACTACTTTGTTCCGCCATTGATGGCAAATTTGAGACACCAAAAAATTGTTCCTTCAAAAAGCACTAGATAGTAAACTTTTCAGAGCTCCCAGTGGATTCAACCTCCAAAAGGCACTCTTAAGTAGTAAATGAAGTTGAATCTCTATTCCGCCATTGATTTTCCTCCATTTTCAATCTTTGCTCCGCCATTGATTTTCTTCTATTTTTAATTTCTGTTCCGCCATTAATTTGACTTCATTTTCATTTTCTATTCCGCCATTGATTTTCCTCCATTAAAGTGAGGGGAAAAATTGGGTTTGGGGGGATAGTAATCATTTCCTTTTTTATTTTGCTACGTGGCCATAACAAATGACCTTGAGGCTACGTGGTTTAATTTTCTTGACGTGGCAGCTAATGTGGAGGAGATTGAATTACACGCACTGCAGGCTCCTGTCATAAGTGTTTATTATACACGTTTTTAAGGAGTATAAGTGTCCAATTGGCAAAATGCTAAGTTTGGGGACCGGGAAGACAAAGTGGCACAAGTATAAGTGTCGTTTAGGCTATTCTGCCTTTCTAATTTAGTGAACTTTTAACATGTATAAGAATCTGAGCTAACACTACTTGGTTCAAATGAAGCTGTATCTATTACCATTCATCCTTCCCTGTATATGTTAGTGAATAGATGATATAGATACATCTAAATGTATTATAGTTTTTTTTATGGTATTATTAGCTAAGAATGATTTTTATCTAGATTTCAGCTTCAAATACTCCAGTTAAGGGTGAAGAGGAAGTTAATTCCAGCAAAGTTAGTCATAAGAAACCTGAAATTGGAAAAGAGAATCCTGAAAATCCTGAAGGAAGTAATGATCCACCAAAACCTCCGCTGCAGGAACTGAATTCAACTAAAGTCAATGATGGGAGCTCAGTAACTGAAAAACAAAAGCCTAAAGATCCTCAGGTAAGAAACGATGCACCTAAAGATTCAGTGGACCAGAATTCAACTACGGTCAATGATGGGAGTCTGATAGCTGAAAGCGAACAGCCTAAAGATGCTCAAGGAAGCAATGATCCATCAAAACCCGACCCAAAGGAACCAAATTCCACTGTTGTGGATGGTGGGAGCTCTAAAGGTGAAAAAGAGAAGCCTAAGGATCCTCGGCCTCAGGGAAGCACTGACTCACATAAATTGGATCATGATCGCCCTAAAAGTGATAACAACACGGCTGCTGAAAGCCCTCCACCTGCTGAGAAGAAGGAGACTGAAGAAAAGAAGAACTTAGATGATAAAATAAACT